>OX421842.1:3831033-4431033 GCA_949127995.1 Suillia variegata
CATTTCCGTCCTATGATCGAATAGAGACATTATTTGCATTAATTTTATTATGCAGAATTTAAATACCAAAAAAACGTTGACCTTAAACTTTGAGTCATGATCACATCTTCACATTTCTTTGAATACAAACTGAAGATTATTTAAGCAAAAGGGCTTGATTCTTCAACTTTCTTTTTCTCTACGTCCAACAACGCTCCAATAAAATATATCAGACTAGAGTAAAAGAATATCCTTGCTCTATGCAACTAAGTAATACGCTCATGAAATATAAACACATTTTATGCCTAGCTCACTACATACTCAACACACACACACACACACAAACACTTAACAACCACAACGAGATAGTATCGCAGAGACAACGCCACAAAGAACACGGTCAAGTCTATTTGTTAGTTTCGATAATAACCGACGCCAACAAAAAAAAAAAACAAAAACTCAACAACAACATAACATACAATATATAAAAAAAAATGCGTTCATATTGGACGGAGTACTTTAGTCAGAAGTAGCGGCGTATTGGCCACTGAAAACTAAACCTTGTCCATGTCCTGCCACAAATACCAAAGTGTGTGTTTATTTTGACAACTATGTTATATATATGTTTTCTTTCATATATACAGACTTGTACTTGTACTGATACATCAAGATATGAAATGGAATGTGTGTCATCATTAGTTGAGCTCCTCTCGGGCTATTCTACTTACTATCTTTTAAGATTATTATTTGCTTCTTATAGAGATGACGACGACGATGATGATGTCCTTATTTAATGTGTGTGTGTATGTTTGTCCACTAAGGACCTCCATGTAGCGCATCTATGTTGTGCAATAAAAATGTTATTTATTCCGTTGCTGAAGAAGAAAGCAGGGAAAATAGTTTTTACCTGTTTGTTTTGCTTTTGGGAAACCTATAAAAACTAAAGGCTAAAAGGATACTCTTGACATAGATATGAAAAGTATTAGTTAGGTTTTTGTTTTTGTTATTTTTTGTTCATTTTTTTCGATTTCAATGACATTTCAGTGTTTGATATGATATCATATAATAAGGCTCTGCGCGCTTAGATATTCCTTTTTTAAGTAGGCGTATTTTGCTCTTGATCTCATGGAATTTCTTCTTCATTAGCTTGGGTATTTGCTACTATTTCGAGCTTGATTAGAAAGTGGCATTGCAGCTGCTTATCGTGGAATTTTCATATTATTAGTGTTATTTGTATACGTTGAACTAATTGGAAATAATGTTGTCTGAATAAAGAAAATTAATTTAAGTCGCTGACAAATATTTTTATAATTTGTTAGTTAGTAATTTTTTCAGTTAAAGTTATTTCGTGGAGAACTCAACAAACATCGTGGAAAAGTACCTTCTGCGATATTATGTCACTCTAAATAATTTTTTAAGAAAATGTAAGAAAATTACGGAATGTACAAAATGTTCATTCACAAAGTAAAACTGACTCTAAGCGCACACTAAAAGGTCGACAGAATATAAACTATAGAAGAAAAAAAAGAACCGGCAAAACTTAAAATTTGTTCATGGCGATATCAATTACAAGTCTGCGCTAATGTGATGTGTTAAGTGCCTGTCCAGACAGAGCAAAAAAATAAAATAAAATGAACACTTTTTAGCAAGAAACTCACACCGAAAGAAAAGGAAGTTTTTAAGCGAACACAGCAAACGGATATCGTATATTTTTTTTTATTCTGAAGAAAAAAATCACAAGTTAAGCATAAAAGCATAACTTGATTTTTATGTAAGATAATATAGCCATGGCCAATGCGAAAAAATCACACATGCCGGCATAGTTTTAGGACAGGCAGATACAAGTTACATTATGAGTTTATTAAAGTCAAGTCTTGCGAATGCGAGCACTTTCGAAAAGGTTTACGAACCCAAAAAAAAAAACAACAAACTTAATAAGTGTTAACTTGTTGGTGGGCCTGATTTTCGAAAAAGAAAAAAATCACTTAAAGCCAACTGAGATTTTGGTCGCTTCTTATTGTGACCTGGCTTAAACGTCTTGTGGTTCAAACTGGCGCTCACTTGTGGTTAACATGCGGTAATGAGGGCTTAATTGCATGTACCTACCCAATGTGATTTTTGCAGTTTGTATACACGAACCAGCTGTGATTTAATATTTATTTTTCCATGGCCTAAGGAAGGGTTTAAAATTTCTTTGGAGTCGAACAGCTGCTTTCTAAAATATCAAGAAATATTCCCAAGCGTAGAATGTCAAAGATCCTGCGATTATCTCAAGAGAATCTTGATATTGCTGCGGCAGTTTTGAAGCTCATCATCGCAGAGAATAAAAAAGAAAAACTAGTTGTAAAAACAATTTAACATCTAAAGATTCCGTTGAGTTCCTACTTACTCAAATCGCTGGTAATAGATACCGCACATAGATATCATTGCTATCCGGCATAGCAATCAGACATTTGCAAAATTTTGATTGTCATAGACGAAAACGAAAACGCTTTTTTGTTGTTTTTGTTTTTAAGCCAGATGTCATAAGTATCACGGAATTGCAAAATCTGCTGGGCGCACTTATTCTTAATAACTAGAAATATTCCTTGTAGAACTTGCCGCACTTTATGTCTAGATCACTGATATAAGTTGTAAGTGGAACCACCTTTAAAGTGTTCTCAAGGCAATTTTTTTTTCTTTTCTTTTTTTCCAAAGTACTCTTATTGTCTTTGGCGTACCGGCAAACTAGATCAGATATAGGATTATGGCATTAGCATCCTTAGAAAATTGATATTTTGCGCGTGCACTTCTCTGGGTATAATTATATGCTTGGGCTTGAGTCTGTGCACTTTTGAGGTTTTTCAATTTAATCCTCAAACGGTTGACAAACCCACTAAATTGCTTTTGATTCTTCTAGTGAAATGCTCTGCACATTGGGTTGGACTTGAGGAAAACATGCATAAAATACAATATACACTGAAAGAAGGTTGCAATTTACTCAAAAGAATTGCTGAATAAAATAAACAAATGTTCTCTTTGACTCTAAAAATTTTTTTAAAGATCGAAAAATGTAAGTGCAATAATAGTTTGGATCTATATATATATCTACTTTAAATATATATATAATTATACATTAATGTTAGTATCTCTCTTTATAGTCTATGCGCTTCAACAACATTCAACGGAATGCAATGATAAAGGTAAAAGTTTTGGGCTTAATAAAACTGCTACGCCCACCTAATACGCCCACAATTTGTGAAATTAAGTATCGGTATTCAAATATTCCAATAAAACTACGTCTAAAATTGTAATATTTAGTATCTCAGTTTGTATGGACACTTTCGATGACTTCACCAAAAATTGGCGTAGTTGAATCAATTTAACGCTCAACGCCGGAACTTAGAAACTTCGCAACGGGGAGTAACGAGATCTTTTGCTAACTATTTCTAGTACTTTAGGCTAGTTTAACAATAATAAAAAAAAATATTATATAGGACCTTTAGCAAAAAATGCACTCTTCTTTAAATTCTCTTTTAAAATCTTTCCAACATATAAATTCCTTTTTTTACGAAATTTGTCTAAATATATTTTTTTAACAACCCATTGTGCGCCTGTCTGAAATCTCTTACAGCATGTCTTCTCTCAGCAGACAAGGACAAAAACAACAACAACAACAACAACAACAAAAATGATTTTAATCAATTTCTAGGATCACTCCTTTGTGGCTGAATTTATTTGTCGTCTCACATCAACGTTTGCCTATACTATGCGAGCGATCCATCGATATGCTCGTACCTGTTTGCATGACCAAACCCAGGAAGAAGACGAAAAATCTTCTTCAAGTAGATTCTCATCAGCATGCGTCTATTGTCATCTCTTTGTCATGTTCCTCTGCGAGTTCTCATTGTTTTCGAGATATCGATCATTAGTTCTTTCATAGTTTTCTTTGTTAGTCTTCGCTTGACAATTTTTTTTCTTTCTTTCTATCGTTCGTTTGTTGGTTGTTATTTTTAGTCTTCAAGCAGAACAACAAACAAACAAACGAACATACCTACAATATTTCTTTTAGCCGAGTGTCTTCTTGTGTAACCATCAATTATTATGCAAGTTTAGGGGTTTACTTCGTCGACGACGACGACGACGCGTTCCGTTCCTCTGAGGCGCACGTATTCGTGGAATTTTTTCCCATGTTGACGTGTCGCATTATTTATATGAAAGGACAATCATGCCATGATTAAGTATAAACAATGTTCGACAGGGGCGAAGGGGCTTGGGTTTATTATTTTCATTATTATTGTTATTCGGAGAGGTTTGTTATTCTTGTTGTTTTTCGTTTTTTTTGCTTCTAGAATTTGATTTAAGATCCCGAAAATGTTTTGTGAAATCATGTTATGTGGCGCTTGATGTGGTCTACCACCCGGTATGCGCCGTTGACAATTACTTTATCAAATGGAAGTATTCTTCTGTTTATTGATATTTTATTGAGATATTATTTTGAAAAATAAGCTGGTTTTTAAAGGAGCAAATTGTAATTTTAGTCTGACCAAATGAGATAAAATTTTGTATACAATATTTATAAGACGATTTATATAAATTAATTAAATCAATTCTTTAAGAGTGTTAAGGTGAATGTAGAAATCAATTTCTGCTTTGGTGTAAATTCTTGTTATAATAAGATTTCCATTCTTTAGTAAAAGAAATGAAATTATTTTTTTATTTACATTTTATCATGGAAAATGCGTGACGCACTATCGAAAATGCATCTAGATGCATATCTTTTATTAAAGAATGAAAATCTAGACTTGTGTCAAACAAATTGTTTTAAATTAAGTTTTGATTTTTAAAGTCTTAATCAATTTAAATTTATTTAAAATATATTATTATTTCATTATAATATTTTTTTAATGATTAAACAAAGTTCATATACGAAAAAATGTCAAGAAACTTACTTGAAGTCCTTCAGGCTTTACCCAATAATCAATCACAGACAAGTGAATGTATTTCAATTGAAAGCAACAACTTCGTTAAATTTTCGCAGCAGGTTGTTGCACTTGTCGATGTGTCCCCAAAGTGTGCTGCAAGTGTCATTCCTCGCACCTGTAACCCAAACACTTTTCACTCACATTTCTAATAAAATGAAAAGCCAAAAGAAATAACAATAACAACAAATAACAAACCGTATTGCAAGTCACAGAACGAGCGTTGCAGCAACATTTGCAGCGCAACAGGAAGCCATAAATAACAACAACAGAAACAAATTCGTTCAAAATATTCTTAAAACAACAAAAACAATTTAAAATTGTATTTTCTTAAACAGAAAAAAAAAACGCAAAGTGTTGCACCCAACCCAGTACAGGTGAATGTTGCACGGTGTCTGCGCACTGCGTTGATTGCCGCTATTTAACGCTGCATGAGTTTTGGAAAATGCTTACCACAGCGCTGCGAATACGACGCTGGTGCTTTAATTCGTTGTCGTCGGCGGCGGTGGCGTCGAAACCTTTCTCAACATGGAAAATCGGGAATGCAAACTCATCATTAAAGGCGTTAACATAATTTCTCAAGACACTGCACTACAATAACAACATGACAGAAGCCGAAAATTGTGAAAAACTAGCGGGAGCAGCAAGGCGGCCGGTGCGCCGACGCAGCAGGACATTGCACCTATGTATAAAAAGTAAAAGAAAAACAAGGAATTTCGCTTTGAGTGTTCGCATGGTAGAAGGGCGTATATGTCTGAACTTTTCAAGGGATCATTTGAATTTTCATTACAATGTTCTTATAATTTTGTATCCTATATAGGCAAATTTAATATTTTCGTAAGTCTATAACTTCTTTTATATCTTTGGTAAAATTGAAAAAAAGTCAAATATTTTTCGCTTTGATTGTAAATCTGCGTTGATCTATATTTGTAATTAAAAAATAAATTCAAATTGTAATTTAAAAAGAGAGATTTAACCCTCACGAGCCCTTCATACCCATGCGCCCTTGTTTAAAAATGTTACTAGTCAGCAAGGCTATAATTAAAACAGGTACTTAATTTAGGCCAAATCTTTTATTTGGGCATCCTTTAGCCGACACCTTCTTCCGAATTAGCCGCACTCGCCACTGCGGCTCAACTAACCCTACAATTAAGTCTGGCGCCGGCAATGATACTCACTACTCTGATATTTGGGATTTTTATTTTTGTTTGCAGTATTGTAACAAAACGCTCTTGCATTTCAAGAGCCTAATTAATTTACATTTGTGTTATTTTTTTTCTTAATTCGAACCTTCATATTTCCTCCAATCCTGCTTGACACCTTTCGAAAGGTGTCGCTGGTAATTGCCTGAAATTCATTCGAAACTCTGCGAATTTCGTGTTGTTGTCTTGAAACTCATTTATCAACACGTTTCATAAATAAAGAAAAAAAAAAAACAACCCTGCTTCTGATCGTGTCAGTTCGATAATTGCAGGTTCACACCTCAACTTTGGTGATCATTTGCAGCTTTGGTCGAATGACAATTGGCAATTTGGTTTTCGTCAGCTCAAGCGGGTTTGCTGGATACTTTTCGAAATATAATATAACATACTTAGGTACTTAAGTTGATGGCGTGCCTGCAGTATACTTATACTAATAAACTAACTATTAGTTTATGCAGCGCATCTGTTTCCTGGATATGCGGTATCTGCCGATCAGCATCCTTAAAAAAGATCACATACTTCTTGTTTCTTTTTTTAAAGATCTTTCTAAGCACTTCTGTCTTACCGCATACAAAACCTTATCAACTCTTTTTCACTGTTGATCTGCTGATCGTCGTCTGGTTTTCTCTCTACAACCAGGATATTTGAGCCAGCCTCAAAAGACTCTGCATTAGATCGTGATAAACTCGTATATTGTTTACCACAACATGATCAACATGTGGTTCTACGCAATTTTGGGCTCTACTTTACACCAAATGCCACAGTTTCGCTCACACATATTCGAGTGTGTATATCAAGATAACGCCGATCACTATTTGTGTTCTTCGAAGCGTTCTTCTTTTCCTCAAAACGCGTTCTCGTATAGAAAGAGATTCATTTTACAACATGTGCAGAATGTACTACAGTGGTGTTTTGTTTGAGGATTGTCACCCACAAGATCTGGTGATCTTATCATTGTTGGCAGATTTAAATAGACGCTTGTGTGCACATGTTCTCAATGGCTTAAATAAAACTAGTTGACAAAACCATGTAAGACTATGATCCTGGTCTAATAGTGTAGGCACGGTGACTTTTTAAGTTGTTAAATTTGCATAAGTATACTAAAAAGTTTTACGAACGTTGGTTAAAAGATGTCGATATCAGTTAAATTAAAATAACTTAATATAATGCTGACATTTATCAACAACTTTCCGAAGGAAAGAATTTTGTATGAAACTGCATATTGCACTACTTTAAGTACATCTCCTCCAAACACAAGTTCAATGGAAAAATATCGGATACCGGATCTATCTTTCAATTGTTGATTCAATTAAAATTAATGTGTTTATTTTTTTATATGTACATAAGTATATCCAAAAAAGTTAAAGTTGTTTAAGCTAAGTGCAGAGTGCGCTGCAATGTCAACACACAGCTAAATACTTGAGAGGCGACAGAGACCGCATCGCGTAAGGCCGCCGCACTCTTGTAAGGTACCCCACAATTTGCGCACACTAAATCATCATATTGTCTCCGGCAGCCACGAAACGATGAACAGCAACAACAACAGCAGCAACAACAACACCAACTACAACAGCAATGGCAAATTGTCGATTGAGAGGCTGGTTGGATGCCGTCTTCCCGTTGCTTAGATAATTGTGCGTTAGTGCGCAGCCAAGCAGCCAAGCAGCAATTCAGCGCGCGACTCTAAAGTGTCCAACGGCTTTTAAGTGGTACAGCAACATTTAACGATGTGCTCCTCAGCGTCCTCCTCATCGCCCTCCTTCTCCGACTCCTGCGCGTCTCGTGAAACTATGAACTTTGATAATCGGTGACGTCGACTACAACGACGACGACGACGACGACAACGACGCTGACTGATAGTAATTGCTCTGCTGATATGTTGCGTCCATAAATCCACGGGGGGGCAATTATTAATTTGGTATTTCGCCTGGTTGTGGTGTTGCATTATCTCTCTCGCCATGTGTCAAATGCAAGTAGATTTAATTAATTTATGAATGCTTTCCTGGTCGCTCGAAAGTTGAAGTTGATGACGGTGGGAATGTTAAGGAGGCAACAAAACAACTTAATATTACTTTTAAACGATCGGCTGTAGAACCAACAATGCTGGTAATAGGTAATAATAACATTTTCGGACACAAAAAATGTTAAACGAAATCAATTATCAATTTGAAGTTAACGCGCGAGTGGAGCTATTATTATCAACATCAATAATCGCCGATAGAGATTAAAGCTGTGGTGTGAAAAACTTGGGAATTTGATGTGCCTTCGAATTACTATCAATTAAATTCTGTTATACCTTGTGCAGCTTAGGGCTTTTATAAACATTATCAGCTAGAACCATTATTTATAATAGCTTTAATCTAGGACCAGGATTTTCTAGATTAATAAATTGTTTTTATTCTGCGATTTGTGAGTCCATCTTTTGTAGCTTAAAGCTTTTATAAATATTACTAACTAGAATATTTGTTCAAGCTCCATGATGTTCTAGATATATAATTTTTAGTTTCTGCAATTTTAAAATTTTCTTCTATTTAATCACCAATGGATTATCAAAAACTATTTTTCAATACTTAGTTTTTTTTTAGCTCTATCTTATGTAGCTTAGAGCTTTTATTATCATTATTAGCTCGAATTATTATTTTCAATAACTTTGATCCAGGTTTAGGATTATCTGAATAAATCAATCTGTTTTATTCTGCGAAGAATTTACTTCCTTTTAATCACCTTCGGATTCTCAACAGAACTTTCAGATACATCGATACATTATTTTGAGGTCTCTCTAAAAACAAAAAATTGCTTCAAGAATTTTTTAATTTCATTTCTCTCTGAAATTTATATAGAAGAAATGCTTAGTTCTAACTTAATCCAAAGCATAACATGTATATAACTCAGATTTTAATCCATCGGAGTATTACAAGGAATTCATACTTTGATAAATCAGGTTGCCCTCAAAAAAAAAACAAATGATTCCGTAAGAAAACCAACCTCCGCTGAAATTAGGTTAAATTTCAAACCACTTCATATAAATTTCGAACTTAATTGCGTGTAATTCTCCGCAATCTGCACACATACACGCCCACATACATACATATGCGTGTACATATGTATTTATGTATATGTATTTGTAAAGCATGTTGTCGGTAAAGCAAAACAAATAAAAAAAAACCGGAGAAAAACCAAAAGTTCCATGTGCGTGCCAATATGGCAGCAAGTTGACATGCAGCATCCGCAACAGTAGCCGCCGACCGCTTTAACCAATATCACCGCATGGCATCATAGCAACGTATACATATACATATACATATCCTGTTTGTCGTTCATCTGATTTTCGCACCAAGCAATATACTCGCGTACGTATCTAGTGAAATCCACTTAGCCAGCGAACGTACTACACGGTTTACGTTGTAGGTGAATGTAACTCTTGGTCCTGCCGCATCCTGAATTAGGTCAAAATAATGAAAACAAAACCAAACCGGCTGAGGCTCACCTGCTCGACTAATTAAGTGGGCGTGTGGGGGTCGTAATAGTATTGATTCACCGCTCGCGTTTGCCTCGTGATATTTAAAGTAGCACGGACACAAGAACGTCCAAGTCGATAAAATGTAATTTGATTATTGGAAAAATCGATTGAAAATTCTGCGATATGGCAGACTTAAGACTATATTTAAATTCGCATCGAGCTTGTAACTAATATGGTTTCTCCCTAGGAGCTTTATATTTTAAAGATGTATGCAACAGCAAGTAAAGTTAATATTGAGTCTAAAAAGATTAAAGAGGTTTTAAATGTTTTTCCAGCAGACTATCAACGTAGAAACAAAGACTAAATTAGATGAAAACTTGTACTTAAGCTCCTTGCCTTTTAATATACTCAATACAATATAGTATGTGTAGCTTCATGAATACTGTAACTGTCATTGTCAGATACATTCATATGTACATGTACGAGTACATATAGTACATATGTGCATACATTGTAATCCGTTGCATTAAAAGCGCTCATAAATCTTTAAAATCTTTCATGGGCACACGTTAACCGATTCGATTCGATTTATTTCATTTTTTTTTTTTTCAGTTTCGATTTATTTCCGGTGTTCATTTTTAAATCGGATGCGATTATTATTTAAAGCCATTTTAAGTGCCGAAACTGTCAGTATTACAACATTCTGTCAACGATTAAATAGTGGCGGGCAATAGCGTAGTTAAGTTAGTCTACTGCGCATGATAAGTGCGTTCCAATCCCAGGAAAACTCATTTAGTTGCAAAGTCAATTAAATTAAAAACCAGAAATTTTATAAATCAGATTAAAAACTTTGGATATTTGCCAATTATTTGAATATTGCTACAGTTTTGTATAAAGCGTCTTAGGTAATTTACTTGGCCACCATTAAAGAACCACAAAGCACTTCTGAGGCAAAAAATTTTATATTTTAAATAAAGAATATTTCAAAAATAAAAAAAAAGAATTTATAAGAAGAACATTTCGGCGTCAAATAAAAGAAAATCAGTGGCACTTAAAATATCAACAACGTGAACGCAAACGTCAAAAGAAAAGACAGTTTAAATGAATGAAATTTGGGGAAAAACCAAAACTTATTCTGATATGAAACAATAATGTGGGGTAATGCCGTGGGATGCCACCAAAATTAATTGCTTCATTACCACAAAAAAACAACAATAACAACAACAATAAAAAAAGCGAAACACCCTGAGCTAAGAGCAGCAGCACAGACAGCAATTTATTAAATTGCTGAACTACTAAAATACGCTCAGCACAGCAAAGAATAACCGCAACACTGGCCGCCGCCACGCACGAGCACAAAACACACAAAAAACAAAACAAAAATGTGCATTCGAAAGTGATGGACAGGCAAACAATGTAAATTTGACATGAAAGCTAATTGAATTGTTTCCAACTGAAGATCCAAGACCACAAAACAAAAACAAAGAAACAAAGAAAGAAAAATATAAAATGCCACTTAATGGCGGAGCATATTTTAAATTAGAGAAACGTTTTAGAGAACATATTTTAAATGTTTCAAATAATGATAATGATGATGACTAAGGGGAGCGTTCTCCTTCTCCTCCTCCTCCCCTCCCACTCCCAATCCAACGCAACATTTCTTTGCTGCAGCGTGTATAATGAGGCGGTTCGCAAGACTCGTAAAATATCGTTGGAAAAAGTTGGAAAATTTTTAAAAAACAACAACATAGGCAACTTTTGACATGTCTGGCACTTTATGTGTGTGTTTGTATGTTGGGTATGTGTTGGTATGAACAGACAGCGCACGCTAATAGTGTCAAAAGTTTAATGATGAAGTTGTCAAACAGCGCCGCAGCAACGTTATCAAAGTGGACAGGTGTCATTAAAAAATTTGACAGCGCAGACGAGAACAATTTTGCAGTTCCTTCTTTTTTTCTCTCGTGATTTCAGGCGTGACTTTGGACTATCGATAAATGGGACATTACTCTCTAGTTGTAGACATTCACACAATGTAAGACCTTGAAAGCGTTGCATCGGAATTATAACTCTACTTAAGGAACGTAAATTTGTTGTAGAAAGAAAATATGAATTAACTATTAAGATTACTCATATTAATAATTATTATTTTCGATAATTTTTGTAGCCTACTAACCCTGTGTAGTCATTTGAAGGGTGGTAAAATATTTCTAAAAGGGGTCTGTATAGGTCAAATTTTCAAAAAATATGTTTGATAGAACCAACGATACTTTCCTCATAAATCTGAAGTAAATTATCCAGACAAACATTTTAGTTCGATTAATAGCTATTAGATTTGGATGTGGTTCAAATATAACAAATACGTACATCCATAATACCAATTTTTATGACAGAGGGTTGATGTTAAATGTGAAGTTCTGATAGTAAAATAAACGATTATTAAGTTACGATAATTATTTAATCGCTATTAATCGCCCAACTGGCTATTAATCGTATTTTCGATTAATCGTAATCGTTACTTCACTACAAAAAATTTCGATTTAATATAATGTTTATATTATTAACTTTTGTTTAATATTATTAATCTTCCTTAAATAACACGTTAAATCTAGAATTATTCGCGCAAAGAATATTCGTTTTTTTTTAGCTTACTTACTTAAGGCTTCCGCCCAAAATCCGCCTGCATAACACGATGTTGTTTAGAGTTTCCATTTAGGCGCGGAAAAATCGTAAGAAAATAGAAACAATTCAACGCTTTACTCGCAATTAGCACCAATTCGCTAATTACTTTGTCTGTCTATCGACCTGCCGCTAAATTTTTGTTAACTTGAGACGGAAAAACGTTTGAACCCTAACCGCCTTTCAGCTGCCTTCATGTACCCGCAAACAACCTCTTTTGGTCTATCTATGTGCGGCTTGATCATTCCATACCGAACTCAAACAAACCAAAAAAAAGAAAAAAAAACCAAAGCGACCAACAAACAAACCGCCAGAACAAATTCTTTTTCGTGGCCGTTGTTTTTTTTTTCCTTTATGGCCATTCCATACGTTAATGATTCTGCATTTACTGCTTTTGTGTTAAATTTTCTGTGTTTTATTTAGTTTTGAGCGTAAATAAAATTAAAAAAAAACAGTTTGCAGCATTGTTGCAGCATGCAACATAAGCCTTTCATCATATTGATATACTCGCCTAGACAGGTAGATGGGTACTTTCGAGTTATCACACTTTATGCTTCAATTCATTTGATCTTACGATTTCTTTTGTTGGATATAAATACAAACAAATACTACCATAATGTCTTATTGGCACACAACCCTTTCGTCTCCGGGATAGAATCAGTTAACATACTATTTTTTGGTTAACTTAAAAAGTTTAGTTTAAATCTTGTGGATTAATTAGATAACAATTAGTATAAATAAACCAAATAATTTTAAACTTGCTTAAAGGGAATTTCTTTAAAATCGAAAAGGGCTAAAAAAAAACTCTAAGGTTTTCGACTGTCATACATTTTTATAAATATTTTACAGATTAAATGCTTGCTAAAATCAAAACCAAAAGGCAACCAAGATTAATTAGAAAATTAATAAAGACAGCCATTATTTATAAATTACATTTGGCAACACTTATTAAAAACAGCTGTAAGCATGACAACAGCTGATAAAACTACAAAATTTTCCAAAAGACGTTCAAAACTTTTCGATCTTCTCGAGTTTTCCCAGTTTCGCGTTCAAAAGAATCCCCTTACCATAGAAACTTTCCTTAGTGCATATCCATTATGTATCGAAGCCTATAAAACAATTAGTCATAATTACCCATACAACATTTTGATAATTTACATGCCCACATGATACACACAGATACATACTTGCTTACATAATTTATGTCATACAGTGTCATTTAAATTCATTACTTTTACCTTGTGCACCTTCAATTTGCAAACACCCAACAAACGTGCATAGAGACCAACACAATTATTATAATTTTTTTTTAGTTTTTTTGAAAGGTGGAAAGGGGAGGCCACCATTCAATGTCCGGACATGCCTGGGTCTTGGGTTTGTTTATGTAGTTTGCTCGGATACGAGAAGCATGTGTCACAATTGTGGGAAATTTATTGGACGTGCGTTTATTGTTTGCCTTTTGACACATCACTTTTTGTTTTTTTTTTTTGGATGTGCTGTGTGAAAATAGCACGTACACGCACCTTTCCCATTTTTTTCTTGATTTTTCTGGTGTGCTTTGAGGTCCAACGAAGCCAACCCAATGCAACCTTTCGAGGCCGAAGCGCCTAAATGACCATGCCATCCATTTTATTTATTCTTTATTATCTTCCGAGGCGATAAAAGTGTCCTGCTATTGTTGTTATTATCATTGTTGGTTGTTTGGTTGGTTGTTTGGTATTGTCGTTGGAGATTTCGTTCGGGCTGGCAGCTTAAATGGACATGTATCAATTAATCTTTTGTATTGTTGTTGGTGTTGTTTTGTCGTCTTAGTGCTGTTAGTTTTGTTGTTTGTATGTTATTTCTGGCCTAGTGCTTCTTCAATAGCCTCAAAAAAGTCGTGTGCGTGTGGCTACTATTTAAATCGAGTGTCTTGCCCCGGCAGATATTGTGTAAGTGTGTCTCTAACTAAACAACGACTGCAATTATCCTGTGGAGCACTTTGCGGCCCATCAAAATTCAATGGACATGCTCGTCCAGTACACACTTACCTTACTCACTTTTATGATGTAATGCCGGTGTGTGTGTCGTAAATTATTTTTTTTTTGGAAACAATTTACGAGTGTTCGCTTCGATTCGGGAATATTCAATTGGTGATAATTTAATTATTTCTCTGGAATTTTGAAATATTTTTATAAGTGAAGAGAGTGGATACATTAAATGAATTTCAAATGTTCTTGAGAGTTACACAAATTCGAAATTCTAACACGTAAGAAAATTAAAACAATTTTAAAGGAACTCTGCTATGATACTAAGCTGACTCATGTCATTAGATATGAGAGAGAATAAGGCGAATATTATTTCCTAAGGAAAAGACAATATTTTGACTTGAGATTAGAAAACTATTTTAATGAAAAGATTTTCTATATACACAAAAATTCTTCGAAAATAAAACAACAATACTGAAATCTGTTTTTTTAGTATAACTACGAACGAAAATGTTCTAAGCAAAAGAGGTTTGTATATATTTTTGTGAAGTAAAGGTATTTACAATCCGTAGCCTATGTATCCTCAACCTGTTCTAATCTAATTCAATACGGTTGTGCTTGAAAGGATTATACAAATTTTAATTCCAAACTTCTTTAGTACATAAAAGGATCGGCGCATCCCTTCTTCGACCGTTAAACCGCAAGATATAATCCGGCAACTCGTTAATGTTATTAGGTGACAAGCATGACGAACAAAAAATCTTTTCGCACTTTAGCAAACAAGAACCTTTAGAATTAAGTTCAAGTCATAGACAAAGGACGACCAAAGTGATTATGGATCAAACCTTGGCGTGGCTCAGGAGAAGGAAACTCAATTTTCCCGCGCGACGCTATTTTGGTTTCTCATTGCATGTTGTCGGGTACCTGTCGGAATATTAAAAAATTTTATTTTATGATCCTCTGCATCGATTTGAAGCTATATACCAAAGGTAAAGGCAAATGTAGGCTAGAAAGTAACCACAAGGCACATTTATGTATTCTCTTAAAGGCCACGAAAAGGTTAACAGAGTTATTTTTTTGTTGTTCTTTTAAGATCTTCTTCAGTTATCTGCCCACATTCATATTTATGTATTTGTGAAGCGCGTCTTATTTTGACAAGTGTCAGTGCGATTCACCTGACGTTTTATGACATGCCGCATCTAATGCTGCAGACATTTCCAAATGGAAAGAGATCTTTCGGTGTCGTAGGGCTAGAATTTTAACATCTCGTTGCGCGCGTTTTAAACGCCGCAGCCAGTGCCTTTGTCTAGCATGCGAGTAAATATCTTTTGTGGTACCACGAGCACGCCAACACCATTCTAGAGCCGCGCTCTAATAGTCAATGTATTGTAATTTTCAACATTTTAAATGGATATTAAGATTTGAGTTGTTCTGCTTGGATTGCTATTTATTGTATTAGCCAGTTTTGTGGTAATAATTAGCCCAAGTAAACTTAGACCTTAATTAGCAACGGCGGCCCGATGTCGATGTCTATGTCGATGGTCGTTGGTGGTTGGTGTTGGTGGCGGCGGCTGGTTGTGTCTTGTGTTAACCATTTTTATTGCTCTGCGGTTTATTTAAACAATTTACAAGCGCTCAGTCTACATACTCGTACATACTCTCATAGTAATATTAAAACGAATTCTATGGATTTAGAGAATATCGTGCTGTAATGCTTTTCCTCAAATCGGTCCATTTGTGTGATTTGTGCGTGTTGGTTAAACTTCTTTTCTTTCACTTTTTGATTCTGACAGTTCAATAAATGGTCGCATGTGTGGTTGAAGCATTTTTCTACACATCTAAATTATTTACTTAAAAAACGACGAACCGCGGCTAATTCTTGAAACCTTAGTAATTGTGTTTTTAATTTTTAATGTAGGCTCTTAATGTATTTTCACCGTTAACAATTTCTAATGACGGTCATTTGTGGTTTTATTAAAGTTACCCAAATGGTTTTCAGCAATCGCTTTTGAGGTTTGCATTTCTTGTGATGGAATATTTTGGAAATTATCATATAAATGCTGTGAAATGTGAAATGATTGTTATACCAAACCACTTGAATCTGGTCTGGGCCACACCCGCTAAAAAATGTTATAAGAATTTGAGGCCAGTGCAAATTTAATTCAATGACAATGTTTGGGTATAAGTCGTAACGTTAGCAAAAGCGTTCATTTGGCACTTTTTATTCAGTAAGAAAAATCAATACAATCAAGTTTTTAATAGATACAATCAATTGTTAACTGAAACTCTAACCATAACCGTTTTAATCAGTAGAACTAACAACACTAATTAAACACAACAAAGGTTTTATATTCTTATATGTTATTTTTAATTGTAATTTTAGATATATACCAGTTAAAAAATTAATCAATACAATTAAAAATAAGTTTATATGTTTACTAAAATGTATCTTGTCTGAAAAATCTCTCAGGAATATACTTTTTTCAATTGAGAAATTGTATTGATTAACACTTTTGTTTGAAATTTGAATTTTTTTAGATTGATATATGTTTAATGCAATTAAATTCTTTGTTGAATCAACAACTATCAACTAAAACGTGTTCCATTTGCTAGTTCCATTTGTCCGAAGCACTTCAGACTTATTGATAGAATTCAGCTACTGCTGAAATGTATCTCAACTACTCGTTCATACCTCAACAGTAAACTTGTTGTATTTGTTTCTAATTCAATTAATTTCCAATGAATTTTCGATATCCTTCTCCATGTTAACCCTTTCGCTTCAGCAGAAAAGTTTTACCTTCATTGATAGAATAAAATAAAATGAAATAAAAATATTTCTTCTTTTTTTCTAACCAATTTATTTGAAATACTTTTCTGCTCTTTGTTTACACTTGTTGTCCTTTTTAGCATTCGACATTGCTCTAAAAGTTTTCTACATTTGTTGATGTCATTGTTGTTTTTGTTTTTATTGTTGTTGTTTTTGTTGCTGCTGCTGCTTTGTTTCAACTATTGTCGAGAAGACTGTTGACACGCTCTCGGTTAAAAAACAATGTTGCCAAGTGACATGAATATTGATTAGATGCATGCTGCCAGCTAGTTGAAAAGCAGAAAAGAAGAAATAAATAAATACATACACATAGAGAAAAGGTTCTAATGCGAGCGATGTTTACACACACACACAACTGATCTTGGAATATTTATATAGGGATATAAAAGAACTACAAAAAACACGCGCAGCACACACACTTCTATTGGTAAAGCTGTCAGTGTGTACATTTTTCATCAGAAATTGTACAAAGTCAAGTGGAAATAAATGATAACATATTTGCGCGCATCTTACAACAAAGCAACGTAACGTAACGTAACGTGCGCTAGAAATCCATTAGGTTGGCTCTTAGAGTTGTACAGTAACAAGTAACAAGTGTCTGGGGCGCAATGTCACATCGCATTTTTCACAAGAAATTCTGACATTTTGATATGCTCAAATATAAATGCAATGCAACACTCGAATTAAGCTCGGATTAAATTCTATTAGATGCAAACTAAAACACCTGCAGCTGGTCTTGGTTTGATAATCTTTCATCATACTTAATAATCGCATAACCATTCAAATGCACTCAAATGTGACAAATTATTTCATTTATTCACCTGCTTGTCAGAAACTTGCATTGAGTGACACATCCTCTTTAAAGCGATATCTAAACTGTCATAATGTTGTGTTGATTTCTGCGCAATCAAAAGAGTTTACCATAAATTCATTAAAAGGTAAACCCTTAATTTTCCACTAATGCCAGCCGTCGCTCTATTGTTGCAACCAATTGGTGATCCTTTTTTTCATTTTCAATTCTTATATTTTTTTTGTTGTTTACTGGTTTTTTTCCTAACAAATTGATCGTTATCTGGTCATTATAATTGTCTGAAGAAAAAAAAAACTATTTCCATTGAAATAATTTCATTAGAAATTTTCTTACGCTCAACAGTCGCCGACACCGACCTAGAGCGATCTTGTCAAGTGTCACGGTTACAGTAACTTGTCAAAAATTGTGACAAGTCATTATCAATTTAAGAATCTAGGAGTGATACTTTTGACAGTTTTCGTTTGCTTTTTTTTACTTTGAAATGATGTAACGAATTTTTTCATAAGTTTGCATTGAGTTGGAAATAATGTTGTAGAATGAAGGTGTAAGTTAGTTAAATCAAGAGATAAATTTATATATATAATAGCCTTAATAGAAAGTTTATTTCAAAATTTCTTTATAATATAATTCCTTAAATATTTGCAGCTTTTGGTCAATTCAATATCAATTTAAACTTTGGTTTAAGCCAGTAAAAATTAACATGGATCATTAAAATCATTGATCATTGAGTTATCAAAACTGTAGTTTTAAACATAAATATTTGTTTACTATAAGACTAATAATATGTAAAATTATTCCAATTCCTGGAAGAATTAAAATATAAACTTCAGGGTGCCCGAAAAGATTATTCAAGTATTTTGAAGTACATTAGTGATCTCTGTTCCTCATAAGTGATCTATGGTGCATCTTTTCAATGTTTAATATAGCTAGGAAATGTAGAAAAATCGTTTAAAAAAAGGTGAACTGACTGGGTCTTAGTATAGCCTATATACAACTTTCAACGCCCGCCTATTACGCCCACATTATGTAAAATCATCTGAAAATAATCGATTTTTTTTTCTAATATTTTTCTTTAAAATCTGAATTTCGTATTTGAATTTGTATGGCCACTATCGACAACATCACCAACAACTCGGGCAACGCCAAGTACTATAAGCTAGTGTTACAATAAAACCGATATCCTAATAAATCCCTCGTGAAATTAAATCTTTCTTTTACACTTTTGTGCTTTTCAAGTAGAAGTCTTAGTGTGCTCTTGAAAATCAAAAGTATCATATTAAAAAGATAACTAATTTACTAATGAGTTTTTAATGAGACACGGTGTTACACAACAAACTGAAACAATATGTGGAAGAAAGAGCCTCCACTTAGATCGTGCAACATAATTTGCGGCATTGAGTCGAATATTTAAAGGGCAGTATCGAGAGAAATAAAAAAGCAGTAGAGCCATTAAATAACAATAAAATGCATATTAAAAAAAAGAAAAGCCGAACCTATTAAACGATCCCTGGCAGCAGACGGACGAAGGAAAACCTTTAAAGAAATAAACCCTTTTAGAGCATCCAACTAGCGTTTAAAAAGAGGTCGAAAGTGTGAATGAAATCAGTTTTTTTTTTCTTATTTCTTAATATCGTTTTTTTTTATTATTATCCACGATGAGAGTGTGAAGATGCAAGCTGCCTGCCTCCAACGCTCCAAGATTTCCACCAACTCTGGAACACAGAAAATATTTTTCACTAAAATAGAAATAGAAAAAAAGAAAAACCGTCTAGCAAGATCGTGTTGTAAGCGAAATTTAAGCTATTGTTAGACACGGCCGGTGTTGCCATAAACAGGAAGTTTTATTTCATAAGTTTGAGAATGGTACTGTGCGCCTGCAAAACGTATCTGCGAAATGAAATTGTATCTAAACTACATAATCGGTGGGTGGATACAACAGCACCAACCATAACAACAACAATAACAACTTTAAGCAACACCAACTATTCAACAATGCAATAACAAAAGCACTTCACTGCACTGGTTGATGATCGTGTCTTAACTGTCTTAGCCTCAGCTAAGCATTTTTTTGTTTTTGTTGTGTTTTTTTTTTTTGAATTTAAGACGTTTTTTGGGAAATTGGGTTTTCTTACCCACCGCTCATGTAATAAAAACGATTTTGCTGCCATTTTAGCCATGATTCTTACACGTTGGTCGACAACGGCCCCAGACAGATGCACGGTACTTTGATGTAGGTTAATATTTTGGTATAATAAAAATGTTTTTATAGATGTAAAATGTTACAAAATATATTCGATGGATATTGTGGAATATTTTGAAGTAGAGATTTTCGAAGTCGGAAAATTTCTATGATTGCGGTTTTTTCATTTATTGAACTTTTCAAATAAACCAAACTTGTTTGTTGAAAAACAAGTTTTAATTTTAATCATTTAATAAACTAAAAATTATATTTTGAATGCTCTCAAGTACTGTCAGCCTAAGTCCGGGTTACGTGGTGGAAACATCACCTTTTTTTTTGGTTCTCCCTATTCGCGTAATTTGAGTGGAGATATGCTTCTTTCGATTCTGGTAGAAGTGAGAAAATTTGCTCCATTAAGTCTCATTTTATATACGCTTACTGCAAAGCTATTGTTTTTCTTTTTCTATTCTTTAAAGCTGATTTCCATTTGTGCCGGGTTAGAGTAGTGTGCAAAATCGTTGAAACCGTTAACAAAATTAATGCTAATTGTAGGCAGTGATTGGAGTGATATCTGCTGCTGTTGCAGTTCTGGGCTATGAATTTGCTGTTGGTTCAAAGAAAGAAAAAAGAAGAAAATGCTTTCATGTAGGTTGGCTTGAACACGAACAAACATTGTCTGGCTGTTTTTTGCAGTAAATTTTTTTTACTATTTGGTTGCCAAAATTCAAAGTTTGTGAGATATAAACAAATTCAATAAAATTTTTAAGTATTGTTCTATTTCTCACTTTTCTCAAAAGTGATAGACTAAAATGTAAAATAAAAAACAGAAGATGGTCAATATGTGATTATTAATCCAGTAGAAACAATATAAAAATCTCGCAAATACAATAGATACTGTAAAATTATCTCGCAAATACATCTTACGAGTGTTTTTCCTTTGTTCTTTAAATATTCCTTCTATTTCTTACTTTTCTTTAAAGTAATAGACTAGAATGCAAAACAAAGAACAGACAAAGTTCTAAATAGTATTTTAAATCCAGAAAATACTTTATAAACATCTCGTAAATACATCAAATGATTTGGCTTTATTCCTAAAATATACTTCATATTTCTCACTTTTCTCAAAAGTTGTTGGTACTTCGAGATAATCGTTTATGTTTAAATATAACCAGAGGAAAACAAAGACCACATTAAGTCCAGTCACATCCAAGCCAGCGCACGAAAATCAAAATCCACAAAGGAATAATTACCACGAATTGGACGTGATTGAAGCAACAATAATCCGTAAAAAGACAAACGAACGAAACCACAATGATTCCCCGGAACATTCAAAATAAATCTCACCAAATAAAATAAAGATAAAGTCATAAATTAACACACCAACACGGAAAACCAAGAACCCGAGAATCGAGTATTTCGGCCCCGAGGATCTTTCGAGTAAGAACGGAAGGCAAAAGTCTCCACGCCACAACGAACTGTGTGTATCACGGTGACAGCATCTTATGGAATTGGAATTGGAATTGTTAAGCATGCGGTCCATTCATTCGTTTTGGTAGCATTATTATTATTTCGTTGGTAGCCAAGTTATCACACCCGCCCTGCAATTGCACGAAATTTAGTTGAACATTTCATTTAAAACTTAAGCAACAACCACAATAACAACAACAACTAAAACTACAAAAAAAACCGATAAAGCCAATTTTTGGAAAAAGACAACAGATAACATCTTTAGGATACAACGAACAACGCAGCATCCGTTGAAAGTATAAATAATAATACGAAGAAGAAGAGGAAGCTAACACGTAACGTGCGTCACGTAGCGTTACCAAAGGTGGCAACAACAACAACAACAACAACTAAAACAACAACCTCAAATGTAAATAAATAAAAATGCGCCGGACAAACGTACCAAATATATATCAACGATAATTTATGTGCTGGACTGAATTGATGTTGCCACTGCTAAGGTTAGATGCGATAAGAGCTACCAACCGTGCTAACTTTAGTGTGACCTTTGTATTTTAAAGATCTTAGTAAAAATTTATTTGTAATATACATTGAGAGGTATTTAAAAAAAATTAGGATAACTGCTTGTATTGTGTATGAAAAGCTCATTCTGTAATTATTCCTGTACTTATTTCCGTACTTATTTTTGTACTTATTTCTGCACTGATACCTCTTCGTCTTTAGCAGATTCTTGAAACGTGAAGATGAAATTATTTATATGCAAAGCATTAATCCTATACAAACATTGGATACTATACAAACCTACTAACCTAAAGTTTGGTAATAATAATAGAAGCGAATTTTTCTAGCAAATTGAAAATTGTTGTATATATGCAAACAAACAAAATCAACTGTTTTATATCTTAAACACTTAAGATTCAAAGTTCTTCTTTTATATAACTGAACGACCGATTATCGGCTCCGGCGTGTATCGGTCAATAACTTTTTCATCGGCCAAATCGTTAAAATAAAGTATAAAATTATTCGTGTGACAAATGACATTATTTTATATTGCCATATACTCGACTACCGATGTAGATCTGGTAACCTTCGCATTGATTTGGACATTTGCTGGTAGTACCCGATGATGTCTCTTGCTGCGCTTGTTTACAATTTAATGGCAAAACGTTATGAATTTTATGATTCTTTCTTCTTCATTATTTTTGTTTCTTTCTTTTTCTTATTTTTTTCGTTTTTGTTTTTTTTTTTAAAGTGCACTCGTTATCGTTAAGTGTGCGCACACGTAACTGCGTAACGTTCTCTTATCAATTGGTATCGTCAGACTTCCGAAAATTTCTTCACTCGACGCGACCATCATCAAGTCGCAAACGCTCGACGACGACACAAATATCAGTTATTCAAAGATGCTGTCGCTTAGATTAACAACGCGCGCGCTTGATGAAAACACTCGAACAACCAACAACAACAATATACCAAAGAAAAAAAGTAAGTAAGGTAAAAAAAAGCAAAGAAGTGTTTAAGTGAAAAGAAATGCGTTAAAATATTTATTTGCAATTATTATGCGTAACACGTTTGCGTTACATGTTTCGGTTAATATTATTCTTAGTGGGGCTCTGCACTGCACTGCTTTGTTTTTTTTCTTTTCTTTCCTTCTCTTTTTTTATATATTTTCGTGGGTTTCCACGTAAGCGCGTATCCCAACGGGAGGTCAAAAATGTTAACAAGCCCAATTTAACGGTTTGCCTTTTTGCATGCGAATTAATATTTGGTCAAATACCGACTCGACTTGTGGCATTTCGCAGATTGCACGGCACAGATACTGCGATTTGTAATTAACCGTTGAAATTTGCGCAATTTTGACAGTTACAGTTTTTCAATTAAAATTCTTTTTGTGCTTTGTTGATCTACTGCAAAGGCAAAACTGCATACCTAAACTATAAGATACATTTCAAATGAACTTTAAAATGCTGGTGAACATTGAAAAGTAGCAGATACTTGTCAATTGGAAAAATATATTAAAAATAATAAATTGCATTGGAACTATTTGTAGGCATGCAATATCGAATAAAATCGATATTTTTAGTATCGAAATTTAAAAAAAAAAATATATCGATAATAAAAATTATATATAGATACATCGGCTAACAATATATCGATAGCATTGTTATGTCAATTTTTGTAACATTGATATTATAAAACCTATACTGGTGCAAAAATATCGATACTTCGATGTCTCTAACTATAAAATCTCCTCCTATTAGAAGTTTCTTTTCGAAATTATTCTATACCAAGATTTGCCAGTTACTACTATACTTTTCTCATGGTTTTTCCACTAACAATTATTACAGGCATACTTCTAGTATTTTAACCTCTTATCTTCTAAAAGCATCAAAATAACGTACTTTACATCAAGTTGACCTGGTACTATTTACAGCGTATTTGAAAAATTCAGTTCATACGTGATCCACAAGATTAATTCAAATCCAAATTTATGCTCTAACAACTTAGTTGCCAGAATTCATAAATTTTTAGAACGTTTACAAATAGTTCCAAGAAATTTCCTCAAAATGGAAATAAAGAAATTCAAGATTAAGAGATTTTGAATTAAGTATTGCAGATATTGTAGAAAAGTCAAGAGCTATTTATGTGCATATTCGATATACATGGGATACCTCAAACTGTTTAATAATATATATAAAAAGAAAATATTAATTATTGTTCTTGCCATTAAACCACAACTGACTGAATTCATTTGTTCATTTTGTTAACGGATAAATTCAGCTTACAATAATGCATTAGCAAACAGCCCATCACCATGGCATGGCATCAACGTAATTACCTGTTGATTGGCGTTTGTATTGCATTTCCACCGGAGAGGAAGTGCGCGCTTCGGCGATAACTTTGACTAATGCAAATGTACGCATGCGCAATGCGCATAAAGTGTTAATTTAGCATAAAACGGAAAACTAGAAGCTGACATTCCTGTTTAAAATCACATTTATTAGCTTAGAAAAACGCAACAACAAAAACATGAAAAAAAGTAAGAAAACTAGATAAATACTAACATAAGAGAAATACATACATATATGTACATAGATTTGATGTTGTTAGCACATGAGCAATTCAATTATATTGTACATGCATAATACAGCTGATTGTGTTGAAATGCGATCGACCGACAGACAGACGGACAGGCGGACCAAACAACCAACCGACCGCGCCAAACAACTCACGTAATTGAGTTTACGCATGCGCGCGCGTTCGTTCGCTCGTTCGCTGGTTTAAGCCAACTCGCTTGGCTTAATTTGTCATATTGAATACGTTTGCGCTGCGTATTCATTAGATTGTTGCGCGCAATTAAAGCTGCTGCATTTGCTGCTCTGAAATGCGCGTTAAATTATGCTTTTCGCAGTTGTCCAGCTAACAGCCGAGGTTGGTAATTGTATTTGTATATCTGTGTTTGGAATTTATATTGACTTTATCATAGCTTCATTAAGGAAAATGAAATACTTTTCATATGCAAATAAAAATTGTTAAAAAAAATTAAGAGAATTTTAAATATATTGCAAAATACTTAAACAATCATTTAAGTCTCTAAATGGTAGACTATAACTTCATTTACTGCGATTTATGTGATACTCTTGAACGCGTTCTTTCATCGATGCCTTTTGTCCTTCATTTAAACTAATGCGGATGCGGATATGTCAAGTACTTAACAATATGAAATTTATGATGTTTCTAACTCGAACCACATTTCCATTTACAAAAATTTACACTACATCTGCGTTAGTATTTAAAATTGATTTAAACGTGATTTTATAGCCGACTCATGTCGACTTTAAAAGCCCTTTCTAATATTTCTAATTTAACATAAGCCCCGCAAGCGTTGCGCTATGAACGATGCAAAGAAACGATTCTTTACTTATAAGTTAAACATAAAAGCATTTTTTTATTACGCCCTTGGAGAGTCCTTATTTTAACGCCCCGAACGCAATCATATGCAGGAGGCATTCGTTTGTGGTCATTTCGAAATCTGTTGTGTACCCGAATAATCAAAATGTCAAAAGTGACGCTAGCATGTAACAAAAAGCGTTACGTTAAATACAAACTGAAGCAGACACCAGTTGCTCGGTGGCTTGGTTCATTATAATGGGTTTAGCCAAGTCTAATAAAAGTAAATCATATTATGAGCGCGTCTCTCACGGGATTATGATGACGATGGCATCTTGTGTATCGACGGTTGCGTCGCGTCTGCGCATATGCCAGCGATTTAGTATTGTATAATAAAACCCATCACAGCTAAAAGGGTTTTCGAAGCGTCAAAAGAGCGTATGTATGTATTTAAAACCACGCAGACACACACACACGCAAACACACACAATTCCCAATGCTAATAAATAATGTGGCTTTTCGTTTCGTTTCGATTTTTATTATTGTTTTTTTTTTTTTTGTCAGCTTGAAAATCATAATAATTCTTCTTAGCTATAAAAGACAATAAATGTCCCTATTGAGCTGCTGCTGATGCTGCTGCTTCTGCTGCCGGCTAAAGCTGTACGAGTATGTATGAAATGCAGTAGATCGATCCACCCATGCAGCACGGCAGAAGGCAAAGTGATTTTCGAAATATTCGATTGCGATCGAGATGAAGCTCTTCAGAGCGACAGACGCAGCCAGCCAACCTATCGAATGTGTCGCATTCAAACAGCACGCTTATCTTGCTGTCCATCGGCATATCAGCCATTCTAAAAACAGTTTAAAATATATATAAAACGTTTTTCTTGATCTTCATATAATACTTTTATATAGGCAGTATTAATTTTTCTTATTTCGTATCTCAAAGATGTACTTCCAAGTTTTGTTCTGCAATGAAAGAAATGATTCACTTTATGTTCTATATTTTAGAATGGCCCAAATGCGTTTCGTTGTGCTATATAGAGCTGCTCTCAATTGGGTATTACGCGTTCTCGTCGATTGTGATCTGTGTGGAATTTTTTCGCTTTG
The DNA here is from genome assembly GCA_949127995.1 of Suillia variegata. Lineage (NCBI taxonomy): Eukaryota > Metazoa > Arthropoda > Insecta > Diptera > Heleomyzidae > Suillia > Suillia variegata. The sequence goes on from OX421842.1 coordinate 3,857,564, forward strand.
AATGAAATTCTCTCGACAATAACTTAAAGGATTAAAGCATCGTTAAATCAGTTTTTAAGCGGCATTTATTTCTTCTTCTTTTTTTGCTTTCATTCACTTCAAACAAATCATTTTTTTCTTCTTCTTCTTCTGTGTGTCTGTCCAGTTCTTTCTTGTTGCATTTTATTATTTGGGTGCGTTTCCGCTTTTTGTTGAAATGTTCTTTAGGGGATTTCGAGCAGGCGGCTTTAGCGCTGCATTTGTTCTTCAGTTTTTTTTTTTCATAGTTTATCGGAAAATCATTTCAAAATGTAGTTTGCTTTGTAAGAAAGTATTATAAAAAGCTGCTATTTGTATTGACTTTGAAAAGGTTAATAAATTTTCAAAAATTAGTTTTTTAGGGAAGCCTTTCAGAAGCAGATCTCTTGAAATGGCTTTTATACTCGTAGTACAAAGGAAAGACGATCAAAGTGACATTAGAAAATTGTCTGAACTAAGAAAATTCTAATTTCGTGTCTTGGCATATAAAACTTTTATATTTTTGTGTACATAAAAGAAATGCTCCGATAAAAATTTAATCAATACAATTAATTTCTTGTTCAAAACAAATAATTTTTAACTAAAATCCTAAGCAGATACGATTTATTCAATACAAACTATTTTACACTCTAAAATTTATTGATTTATATTAAAAAAACGATGTTTCCAATTAATAAATTAATCAATACAATAAAAGTGTGTATGAATGTTCATCTTATTAAAAGTTAAGATTTAAATTCTATTATCTTTTTTTTGAAATTCGTTGAAATTTAATTAAACGTTGTCGCGGTCTAAAACAGCTCTTAGATTTTTAATAAGTTAATGGGATTAGAACACTAAAATAGTGTAGTGGTAAATAAAAGTTACCAGAATAATATTCCCAATAAGGTTGCTTAATTGTATCATATTAATTTTTTTTGGGATTTCTCCTTTTTCTAAAGCGTGTATTTTAGTATCCAGCGATTTACGAACGAGACAGACAGTCGTGACCAAATACGAACAAGACAAGGACAAGTTTATGTCAAATTATACTTATAAAAGTTTTGTTTGTTCCCTCGTTTTTATGCCCCTTGTGGAGCCAAGAATGACGCCGACCATGCACAGATGCCTCCAAAGTTCATTTTTGATTTGGTGGGAGCGAGGTCTGTACTTTGCCAGAATTTCATAGAAATCCCCATTTTGGGAATTTTCGTACGTGGTTCTTGGCAGGTCACCTCATACTGACTCTGGTTTGTTGTAAACCGTACTCTCTGCATTAAAATGGCTGATAGCCCATTTCTCACTTTTTTGGGGAAATGGAACAAAATCTGCAAGGATCGCAGTTTTGGTCAGTTCGTTTTGAACAGCGAGTTTGAACGAATGCGATTTTTTTTTAAGTGATTTTCGAAGATTTACTGGTGCTAGGAGAGCATCCTGTATATTAAAATAGTGCGAGGAGATTCAGGAGGAATCCCAAGGGCGAACAACTAAGCCACAGCTTTATTAAGGGAGTATTATTTTGTAGTGTTTAGCTATATTTTGCGCGGCAGTCGAGCCGTATTATTAGTAGTAATAGTTTAACTTGTTTTGGTTCGTTTAGAACCATTTTAAATATTTCTATTTGGTGTTATAGTGTCATTAGTTTGTTTTGTCCGTCCCTCACTCGAGCCAAGTTCAGACGTGAACACGGTGAAATAAAGAATCTAGTCGATAAGATTCGTGTGAGGATTCGGTTCTCTATTACCGAATCCGCAACTAGAGTGCACAACATAAAGATAGTTTTTTTTTCTTTTTATTAAACCCCCCCCCCCCCTACTCCGACTTAGCTAGGTAGGAAATTACTTTATCACCGGTGATAATAATTGTTCGCGGCCTAAATTATTACGTGATAACGTTTGTTTAATATAATTAAAATCTTTGCTGAATCAACAAACATTTTTCTTAATTAATACTAACATTTTTTTGTTTCTGTATAGTGTCAAATGGTTTTAATAAATCGCTCAAATTAATACCTAATTAAAATAAATCTTTAAAAGTTCATATATGAATATTTGCATAGATCCGAGATCTTAATTGGTATTAAAAAAATTTAATACGCCTTTTAAGAATTGTTAATACTCCTTATGAATATTCAACATTTTTCCAATAATCTTCCACTAATCTTGTATTACTTTCAGGTTTTATTAAATACTCTTGTATGTATAACATACATACATTGTACAGCAATTATTCAGTTGATTCACACAGCGGGTATGCCATGCAAACTGACCGTATCAACGACTGGAATAATTAATGACATTGATAATTTCGCAAGCGTCTCTCGAAACGCTTTGAATATTCATAAAAGACCACATAAACAGCGCGCCAAGGTAGCCGAAGCATGCCTTAACTAAACTATTATTACAAGCAGAACCCCTTCATGCGCCTGCAGGTGGCTTGGGCTCACTTATCTGGCCAAAGATGGACTTGGCATATAACGAACTAAGGTATGTACATATGACACTGGGTGCGCAGGACCAGTGCTCGTCCGTACATACATGCTTACCACTCACTCAAACCATTGAAATTCCAGAGCGTGAATGATTTTGATTTATGGACTGTCGCAAAATAGTTGAATGCGTGCAAAAATTATATTACAACAAACACAAGGCAAATGGAAAATGCAAGTTTCCAAAGAAAGCAATATACTCGTACATATGCCATGTATAATAGCAAACATGTATATATGTATATACAGTGCATACATATGTACATGCATCCAAGGAAGATATCTTAACACGATCAGAGCAACACAGAAGCAATCAATTTTAGATGTTGTGATAGCCGCAGGTAGTCAAACTCATAGTCAGAAACATAAAATAAACATATGCATCTGTCCGTCCGCGGGACGCAATTGCACTCAGAAAAGAGTTGATTCGAAATAAACATTTTATACAATGACTAGCGAATGCCCAGCATGCGTTGCAATGCCACTTATAAATAAAATGTTTGTTCTTAAAATCTGTTACAATCATTTTTATAAATGTATATTGATAATTAGTTAGAGGACCTTTCCGGTACTCCCCGTTGTAGCGATTCTGAGTTTCGGCTGTGGGCGTTAAATTGTTTCAACTTTATTTGGTGAAATTATCGACAGTAATCATAAGAACCTACAAAAAAAATCTTAAAATTGTAGGATCCATGTAATCGTATATTTTCCCTTTTTTAAATAAATTTTGGGCGTAAAAGTGGGAGTGGCTGATTTTGTATACCTAGTTATTCTTCCCTATAATACAGCGTATCAAGTTCCTGAGCAATAGTGTTTGGCGTAAAATTGACCCAATCTTCTTCTAAGAAGTGGGCGTTAATTTGATTCAACCACGCCTTTTTTGGCGGAGTTATCGTTAGTGCCTATACAAACTCTATTTCCGAATTTCTTCAATAACCAAAGAATTTTTTTCCAGTGTCCAAAATATCGATGTGCCTTAATAAATATGATAATACCGGAGCAAACGCGATGCGCGGTCACCGCCACATGGTGGGGCCGCACATTGCACTAATTAATGTTACACCCATGCCGCGGCGGCGGCGGTGCGAAATTTCCAGTTGACGCTTTCGCAGCGAACGAAGGCGACATAGAGCGACGCGCGCGCGAGATTGTCGCGTTTATTGAACCCTCTGTCGCTGCCGCTGCGCGCGCGTCTTACCGCTGCGTCGCTCACCTATGCAGATGCGCGGCTTTTGGCGCTGTGATAACAATAATAAATAGTGTTGAGATTAATTGAATCGTTCGCACTTTGGGTTGTAGCTCTAGCTGCAGCCTGACTGCCTTCCCACCACCTGCCTGACTGCCTGCCTGCCTCTGCCTGCTTTCCTTTTGAGCCTGACTTACGCGCTTGTACGCCGCGACTCAGGAACAGGATGCGGATGCAATTTCGTTGTTAATTTACTTACATCGCCCGTGAAGCGAACTTGTTGTTGTGTTTTTTTTTTTTTTTTTTTGTTGCTGTTTGCTGTTTGTTGCGCCAGCGAATCTGACACTTGTGACACCGACAGCGAGCGAGCGAGACTTGCTGCGTCAAATGATATATCGTTGCTTTTCAAGTTGGTCATACATTATTGGCGAATGCAAAAATTAAAGAAAAAAGAACGAAACTGCTTATATGCGCGTGTATGTGCACTTAAAAAATATGGCAACATTTTATGGTTCATTAAATGTATGTACGTATATACGCATACTCGTACATGCATCTATAAGGTTGATTTATATTTTATGGTTTCTAGTTAAATTTATGGTTAGTTTAGTTGAATGCGAACGTCGAGAAAGACGCATTCGAAAATGTGTGCAACAGTAATAATAGTAATTGTTAATTAAAAAATATATATACTGTATTTATTGATATAAGTATGTAAATAAATTAATGACGGTGTGAAGAATGAATGAAGACCGACACAAAAGTATCTCATATTTAAAATCGAATCCATTGGTATGTAATTTAAATGGATCTTTCCTGGATTCGTATCTGCTGTGAATATTTGAATTGAGATTACATTTGAGATGTTTTTTTAGATTTAAAACGATTTCAGAGTATTAAAAATATGTATTTATACAGAAATCCTTTAGTCAACAAATACATAATTAAACTATGTATATCTAATTTAAAACAGAGAATCAGATACTTTTACTAAATAGTATTACCTAAAAAAAAGACACATACACCTAAACAAGGACCCTTCGCTGCTGTTTAGTTTTTGCCTATTTCCTTGGCTTAAAATCGAAGAGAAGTTGCCACATATGCGATGTGCTGCCATATGTGAAAAATGAACTTTTGTCGCCAGACAGAACCGCAGCACGCACCGCACCCCGCTAGTTCGTTCGAACGTACGTTCACTTCGACATTCAGCGAGTTGCAATTTGAAACGATTTATAATAAATTCGCATTCGTTCGTTGCCAATTCCAATTTAGCCACAAACTCGTGCATATGTTGAGATACTTTTGTTTGCCAGTTATTTGCATTTGAAATTGGCAATTAGTTGTTTTCTCTCTCCCTCTCTACCGCTCTCTGCATTTAGTACGTTAAGTTTTATTTAATTTTTATCTATTTTTATTAATTGTAAATTTTCCAGTTTTTTTGCAAGGTTAGCCACAGAAATGGCCACGCCACGCCACCGTCACTGCCCACATGCATGACGAATTCCTGCAATTTGTTGCAATGCATTTTTTTGTTTTTATATATATATATATATGTATTTAAAACGCAAAACTGGTTCAGTCTAAATTAGTTTAAGTCTGTTTATTTTGTTACGTCGATATTTGCTTGTGCAATTAAATGTGTACTGCGAATTTTAAGCGATTTTCTTAACAAACTGGAGCGACTTTCAAAAAGTATCTTGTAGGTAGTACTTGCAGATTTTTTTGATAGTTAATAAATTATGAATTTTATTTTGGGGTGGAGTGGGAGATTAGTTTGGCACTTTAAAAAGTTTAATAATTATTAACTCTGCATGAGGCTGTCGTTTAATAAAATGATAGATACTTTAAATCGTTTTTTTTGAATTATCCAATAGATAATTCAAAGATGACATAAATCTGAAATATGACTGAATTTAGTTATTTACTAAATACAATTTTCTAACTTATTTAGATTATATTTAAAACGCTTAACGCTCTTCAGTAGAATACTGCAAAAATAACAAATATTAAATAAAACAAACGAAGTATCGCAAAAATGTTTAAAAAAATCTGGCTACGTGCCAAGAAAAAAAACTCCACACGCTATCGATGACAATTAATCAACTTTAATAATTTCTCGCCTACGCCAAATAGCGGCAGATATCGCCCACACCGTGGCGTCGCCATTTACAACAACAACAAAAAAACTCCATCCGATTTGCAAACATATTAGAGCATAACGCCAGCCAGCCAGCCAGCAAGAACTCATCAATTAAACACTTGCAGCATATGTTTCTGAAAGTCAAACATGCAGCAATGTCCAGACTCGCAGACACATACACACACACGCACATATAATGCAGTTCATATTTATAATGTCAATTTTAAGAATGTAAAGAAGAACAAGTAAGTATATTTGAAAAAAAGCTAGAGAAAAATCCGAGTTCATGACTTTTAAAACAACTTTAAAGACCGTTTTTTTTTGTGGTCCTGATTTTACCATGTAGTAAATAACGTTACCGTTGGCGTTATAATTCTGAAACGTAGTTCAGTTAACAACGCACACAATATCTGCCACATGTGAGTGTGTTCCACAATGTAGAAAAGTCATTTTTCATCATTTCCACACTTGCAATTGCAATTCGAAATTCCGCAGGAAAGGCAGGAAAGAGTCAACAGCCGAGAATATAGAGCCTACTCTTAAAACTCACATCCTTTCGCACACATACATCTCTACTTATAAGCACATACACTCGTGTACACACACACGGGTGGGTACTTCAGAATATGAGCGCCAATGCCAGAAGTCAACTTAATTAATTTTTACGCTTCCTCAACACTGGCAGCGACAAGGCTTACTTACTTACTTACTCACTCACTTACTTACCTACACCAACGACGACTCCAATTTGAGTTTTAAGTTAGCTGCTGCCGATGTTGCTGATGTTGCTGCCTTTACGTTGTCCGTTGCCGCCCGCTGTGGCGCAAGGCCAGAAAGTGGCTTCCGCAGCTTCACGGCTAAGTAGCGGTGTGAACGACGCAAAGTACTCGTACATAATTTGTCGAATAGAGAACAACAATTTGAACAATAGTGTATGACAAAAGAATGATTTGTTTGGCAGAAAAATTTATTTGCCCTAAATAAAACTTTGTTATTGGCTCAAAAATTGCTCGATTAAGCTCTAAACAAATTTATTTTGTATTAAATTCCGATTCGTATTTGTGACAAATAACATTTTATTTGCATCAAATGATTTCCGCATTAAAAACATAATTTATTCAATTAAAAAATACTGTAAACAAAATTTATTTGTTTTAAATTCTGTTTAATAAATGAATTACTTTCGTATGAAATTTTTTCGAATTTGTGACAAATTCAAGTTCATTTGTGTCAAATAATTTTCTATAGGTAAACAAAACGCTTTATTTCTCCTAAATAAAAACTAAAATGTATCTTTATACAAGGCACTACAAATATTTTCATTCATTTAAAACATAATTTGATCTTCCTACAAGTTTGTATAAATATTTTAATTTCTTTGAGCCAAACAAATTATTTGTTTGGTAATATTTTAATATTAAAAAATTCCATTTTTCTATTATTGTGCCAAAATACTGTGCAAACGACTTGGACTAAAACGAAACACCTAACCACGGCCACTTCTTCAGTTGCGTTTCAGAGGTATAGTAGAGCTCCCGGTTTGTTGCACATACACACACACAGACACGTATACTAAAACAGCACACAGGACAGGAAGTGAAGGCGTCGGCTGATGCATTAATATTGTGCAGATTGTGGCGCAAGACTGATTGTGAGTGGATTTTATGAAATGCGGCAGCAGCAACAGCGGGAATGCCTGCACAAGCTATGTAACGAGAAGCTCATTGGATGGCTGACTGGATGGCTGACTGCCTGGCTGGCTACCTTTTTATGATGCTAGTCCAGTAAGGCAGGTGTTGCTGTGATCTGATTAAATGAACACATTTGGTAAAAGCTGCTCCAATTTTTATTAGAAACATTTGCTGAGGGTATTATTACGGAATTTCGATTTTAAAGGTTTTCATTATTAAGCTTTTCAATTGCTGTTTGCTGTTTGAGGTGGGCAGGCACAGCTCATGCTAGTTCGCTATTTAAATATTGGTTTCTTAAGTTCTGTCGTTTTGAGCCAAGAACAAATTCGAAACGCCGATGGCTTGAAACTAGAAATGAAGTTGTTTGAAGATCTAGAAGTTGCTTTTGATAACTGCTGCGATACTTGCTGTATATAATGTAAATGGAATTAATACTTAATTTTGTTCTTAGTAAATAAATTGATATAATAACTTTTACAATTTAAAATATAATAAAAAATTGCTTGCTATAAATTAAACCAAAACTGAAGCTTTACTGCTACTTAAATATGAGCAGCTAAATCAGTCGGGAACTGAATCATGCTTGTTCATACATACGAATAATGCCGTTGACCACTTAAAGAATTATAATAAATGACAGCAAAAATTATTAATCATACGAAGCGTAATGCCGTTAAGCTTTAATGAGCTTAACAACAAATTTAGCATTTAAAAAATAATAATAACAAAAAACTGTTTACACCAGACGACGGTAAAATGTCTCAGTCCGACAGTGGAACAATTCGTGAATATATACTCGTATATATGACGAAACAATGAGACTGGTGCCGGTGATGATGCATCCGAACCGTTCAATCCCAGAGGCACATGCATAGCGGCCGGCGACTGGCAAGGCAGTACCTCAATCTATGGCGCAGAATAATCGCAAGAAGCGCATAAATAATGGGCTTAAGTGTCAAAGGGGAATAATCAATTTGTTTTTTTTTCGGGGCAGCCGATACTTCTTTCTTCCGATGCAAATGCAGCCTGCCTTCAGCTCCCCGGCACAGCCGAACACATTTTCAAAAGTAGTTCCACTATTTAGTGGATGTGTGTGTATTGTTTTATATTTATATCATGCCGCTCGGGTGTATACTGCGACATTTTGCATTTTTCCGCTGCGCTTCCAACAAGTTCGCGCTGAGTGCTTAAGTGCTTCCGAAAGTGAAACAAATTTGTGACATGTGTTTTTGTTTCATTGAATTTTTTCTTTCTTTCTACCCGCTTTATGTACCCTACAATGGAGCATACGCGACGTTGAGCGGATTCTGATTAAATTAAACTATTGAAATTGTTTTAGTTTTCCAAAGAAATTTTTCTTCGTTTTGCTTGGATGTGATATACCAACAATTTCTAATGTTTTACTAAAGTCTAACCAAAAGATTTATATAAAAATATCCATTCTTAAAATGTTTTGCCTAAACAAATATTTTATAAAATTTCTTTATATATAATAATTTTTTTTAACAATGAAATTCGTCGATTTTTTCTGAGGTCCTGTCATATAGTGTACTAAGAGGCTCTTAACAACCGAACGTAGAATTCTCGCAAGTTCTTTGGCGTTATTTTTAATTTCATTTCATTTTGTGTGTTCCAAGTGGTGGTGGTGGCTCCCTGCACTTCATCAACATCGAAACAAAACTGCTACAAAAAATACAACAACAACAACAACAAAATACTATAAACCGAAAAAGAAGTCCACGAACAAAAAAATGTTTTGGGGAATTTTGTGAATTTTACGCTTCTTCGTGTGCTTTAAGCGGATTTCCACAGGCTGTCGCGAGCAGTCCCATATAAGTAGAGTATAACGCGTAGTGCCCAAAAAATGCCATGTAATTTATGTGATCTGCTTAGGCGGAAAGTGGAGTGAAGTGGAGTGGAGTGGATTGGATTGTATCGAAATGGTTTGTGCGCTTTCGACTAGCGAGCAGTTTTGTTGGTATCGAATTAAGCAGAGTCTTTCAGCTGGTATCGAGAAATGCTGTACGAGTATGCCTGCATCCCATTTAGCGTATAAATCTTCAGCTCAATATTATTGTGGATTATGTCGTTTCGTTTAAATGTTACTAAAATATTGTGTTTTAGTAAGTATTTTCGTGTAGGTATATAAATTTGGTATTTGTGCGGATTTCTATAAAGAAAAAAAAAAAAGAAACGAATAACGTAAACGTTATTTAATATATCATTAACTATAGAAATATATTTTCTATTTATTCGTATATGTAATATTTTCATATATGGTATATTTGTTACATATGGTATATTTTAATAACCCTAGAATGAGGTCATAAATAGGCTTTGAATTTCTTACTTCTAGGTTTTTTTTATGCTGATTGGATATGAAGATGTACACTCAATAAGTATTTTGTACTGTAAAAAACTAAAGTTATGAAATATGCTTCTCTGAGTACTATTTCCAATCTAGTATATTTAGGAATACAGAAGGTCTATCTGTGGCTATAAACAATCAACCTAACCTTATCATTTCAAGAAAAGTTTAATGGCTTTCTATAGTAAAAGTATCAACTAAAACTTATTTAATAAAGTCTTGTTATAAGTATTCTACGATCTGATCTCTCTTATACCAAAACGAAGTCATGTAAAGAATAAATCGCATTTTGAAAATAACCCAAAAAAATTTCACACACTCAAAAATGTACTTATGTTACTGATGACACGGTAAGCAATTGTTGTGGCTGTCAAAACATGAGTTCCACAGTAAACAATTCGTAACGATAAAGCACAAAAATATGCCGCCAAAGACCAAACATGCGCTTCAAGTGGTTGCCTCAAAGTTCACAACGTGGTCAAATAATTTATTATGTTCCTAAAGAAATGTTGAACAAACAACCTCAACACAATGCGCAAAAAATCACAAGAATTGTTGACTGCAATTTTGGCAACTCATCGCAACGAGACTTCCGTTAGAATGGCAATATTCCCACCTTTATTAACTAATTTGCTAAGGTCTTAACCGACTTGTACAATAGAAGAGAAGGAAAAAATACGAAATGCCACACATCATCAAGCTAATTGCTATTTTGTCATTGTAACAAGTTGAACTTGTACAGAGTACACGTCTTTTTTTTTATAGAAATCGCTCGAAAATTTTCGGCTTTGAAGATGACAATGCTCAAAGTCTAGAAATAATAAAACTAAACAGCGAAGGCCCAGAGACAACCGCCTTCTTTCTTTTCTATTATTTATTACGGCGCATAACATGGCTTTAATACGATTACCAACCGTCTTGGTACATGAACTTCCAAAACCAAATCGAAGTAAGAATACAAAAAAAAAATAGCAAATGTCATCATTGACATCAGACAAGGCAGTGTCAAATGTTTGTGTGTGGCATGGTTTGACTGTCAAAACCACAAAACTGAGTACGGGGATAAGTTCGACGGTGAGAGGTGACATCCGCTAGCAAAAGTGTCTTTGCAATTCGGTGGCTTCAAAACAGCCAGAAAAATTAGTTTCAATTCTTTTCTGTTTGTTTCTTTCTTTACTTTTAATTTGACAGATGAGGTCCCACTGAAGCTGCCTTCCGATGCTGAGTTTGTGTTCGCTCTCTCTTCTTGCCACACCACAGCAAATGCCACCACACACGACGACACACACAATACCGCCGGCATGAAATGACAATTCTTTTCTATGCTGCTCATTCTCTCTCTGCCTTTCTTTGCATTACTTTTGGCCATTGTTGGAACAGTTTTTCTCATGGGCATTTAAGTCATCTTTTTGGCACAATTAATACCCACCTAAGTAGTTCATGTGCTCTACTGTTCCAGCAGCGAAAGGATCAAACGTTGCCTTCACTCCTTGCTCAGTTTGCGTGTGTGTGGTGTTCTCTTGTCATAGCTGTTGTTGTGTTGTGTTGTTGATGTTGTTTTAGCTTGTTTGTTGGCTTGTTTGTTATTCCTGCTTGACAAGTAAGTAATGTTGCATCAGCAGTTGCCTGCCCTTTTAAGTATTTTAAATTGCCGCTCAATTGAATTGCGATACTCTGCTCTTTTGTAAGCGGGTTTTCCCTACGTTGTTGTTCACAAGGTCGGTAGCCTCTCACATGTGTTTCGTCCTTGTTTATCGATCTGCTCTGCGGCAATTTGAAATCGTTTTGTATACTAGCAAATTGTTTCACTACTTTGAAGAGTGTTTTTTTTTTGTTGTTGTTATCTATTTGAAATTGCCGGCACTTTTGTCTTTTTTTGCATTGATTTGTCGGCGTCTTTTATGGTTGTTGTTTAATTGTGCAATAATATTTTTACTAATGGGCGGCAATTGCTCGTTTAAAGTGCTTTGTGCGAAATGTTGTATGGTTTTTTTTGTACAGACCACACACAATTTAGGTGGTTTACACTTTAAACTCAGTTTAACAACTTGATAATATGGAATATTGGTATCAAAAGAGATGCCAAATTTAAATCTCTTTAAAATGAATTTATTCCAAACATAAACCTTTACGCTCATTTAATTTGTTCAAGTATTTCATATTTAAATATTTAAAATATTTGCTGGGGTTATGAAAATTTATAACTGCAAAAGTATCTGCTTTGAAAGTAACTTTCAGTAAGGCAACAAATTATCCGAATGTTTTCATTTTTTAATATTAAGGTGCTCACTTATGTGCTTTGTTCATTGTTCATTATTTAACACTTAGTATCGATTTCTATTCACCCTTGTAAATATTCACTAAAATTTATTTAAATTAAATATTATTTATCAACGAAATATTGTCAGTAAAGAAGCACCTGGATTTTTTTACCCAATTACCTGAATAAACGCGATATTAAATCCTCTCGTGCCGCATACAAAAATCTCTTCATTACGTAAATGTTGTAAACAAAATACGATGACAAAAATATCCTAGACAGAAAAAGCTTCAAAATAAATCGACAATGAATAATTTGATTTCATGCCTTGTTCACATTTTTTAGGCTGTGCCATTAAAAGTTATTAATTTAATTGTAAAGCTTATAAATTTCTTAAAAAACTATTTTAATATTTTTTTTTACAAAGTCTTTTCAAGTCGCACAAATAACAAATTTGCTTTAAATATATCTAAAAGATACAAAATGTTGTATACAATCAAGAATTCATTCAAATATTTCGATGACATTTTAAATGTCTCGGAATACCTTAAAACGCCGATCGCTTAGACGCTTTCTGTGCGACTTTATCTGCTCTGCGTGTTGGTTGGAAATAATGTCGTCGCTTTTATCTTGTTTTACTGTCAATTTAATCACGCCAACTTTCAATATGCCGCGTAAATCAATGCCGCGCGCTTTTGCTTTGCTTTACTTTGCTCTCCATCAGCGTGTGGATACTTTGTGCACATTTCACCTGATTCCGATGCGGCGACGTAGCGACTTTCGTTTACTACGAATTTTCGTAATATGCCAATTTTTTTTCCTTCATTTCCTTTTTGCAAGGATAACAGAAAATATGCGAATTCAAGCAGAAATCGCAATTTTTACTTATTTTTCCAAAAAAAATTATTTTTTTTTTGCAAATTTGTTTGTTTCTTTGAAAGTAGCTTTAGTTACTATTAACATACATCCATACATATTTACATAGCTACTGCTACTCTTTTTCGCATTGTATGCAGGCGGTGAATTTACATTCAAAGACGATTTCTTTTTTCTTTTTTGTTGGTGTTTTTTTCGTTTGCAAATTGGCTTAAAAGCTGAATTGCACACGCTTTCAATTTTGATTTCCTCTCTTGCATTTGGGTAATTAGGCACTAGGTTCTTTTTTTTAGGTTTTTTTTTAAGTATCTTTTGTGCAAATAGAAGAGCGGTATAAAAAACCTAGAAAATTGCAATTTTTGCATTATTTGATTTTTGGATTTGTTGATTGAAGTTTTTAATGAGCTGCTTGTGAGCTTTACACAAATTCGCTGATTCTTTAAGATTTATTAGAAGTTGAAAGGCACAACATTGGAGAAAAAAGAATTGACTAAAATACATACATACATATGTACATTTTTTTTTTTTCGAACCAAGTCGTCAACTTTTCCTATACAAAAACGTTAATAAATTGAAAACTAACCCATGAATATTAAAACTGCTTATCATTCGGTCACTCGGTCACAACTTAATAAATCATCAGTCAAACAAAAATGAATTTTATATTCATTCAGTTTGACAGAATATTAAAAACAATTTGAAGCATACATTAAATGAATTATACATCAAATGACATACATAAAAAAAAACAATCGAAATAAAATATTTACCCGAGTTTATTTCATTGTTTGGCTAACCAACAAATCAAATTGGCAAAACAAAAACTTTAAATTCAGGTCGGATTAAGTGCATTTTAAACTGCGCCCGCCGATCGCAACCGCTCGTACGCCCGCCCGCCTATCCGAAGGGGTTAACTGATGTCGGCCGCAATTTGCCTAGCGGTGTATTTATTTGACCGTGTGTGTGTGTGTGTGTGCGGGTAATGCATTGTTTACAGTGTTTACGCGGTGTTACGTATCTCAACACAGTACAACACAGACAACAACAATTTTCTGTATAAATTCTTTAATTACATTTGTGTGAAATACTTAAACAAATTTTTTTGTTACAATTTTTATTAATGGCCGCCATTCAAAATAACCGATATCCAAAATTTTGAATTATTGATTTGAGCTAATAATATTTTCAAGTTTTTAATAAAAATAGTTTATAATATTCTCTTTATGTATAGAACGATTTTGGTAAGAAAATCTTTAAACAAGTTTCAAAAACTTTTTGCAAATTATTGATCATAGAAAAGAGTGATAAATAATATTATTTGCCAAGCTAAAGTCACAATCAAACTACTGTGCGATATGGCAACACTGAATGAACACACACACACAAACACGACGCATTGCGGTAGGTCAATGTGAACAAAATATCCTGCGGATAATAGCGTCGGTATGCGTAACGTAATTTTTCCTCCAAATAAGAACAAAATAAAATATTGCTAAATATTGTACATTGTGTGTGTTTTTGTTGTTGTTGTTTTTTTTTGTTGTTGTGTGCGTTGGTCAGCTGAAATGTAAACAGATTTTTTCACCTACATATTGTACAAATATATACATATTTGTATCTACATATTGGTGTTGCGCACAAACAAGCGCACACAAACAAAACAGAAACGAAAAACACACACACACATACACACACATGTACACACTGCTTGAATTGTAAAAGGATTAAGGATTATTTTAAATGAGCAGCGCGAGTACGTATACGAGTATGTCCTTCTTCTTGTTTTTTTTTTTTGGTTTTTCCAATTTTTGTTGTTTTGACAGACGTCATCCGTGGAATGCTTATGGCGGGCTGTTCGAAAGTCTGTGTGAGTGTGTGTGTTGTTATTAAACCTTTAATACTTTTGAATGCTACTTTTATGCGCCCAACATAGTTAAGGTCTTAATCTGGTTTAATGTTTTGTTCGATTTTTTTGTTCACTTCAGTGTTTGCATCATACGTCGGATTGATTTATGTGTATGTATTTGTTATTTGAGGAACTCAAAAGATATTTCATCTGCCCAGTTGATTCTTTAAAAGAAAAATTTACCTTAATAGCTATACAGAAAAAACCTTTTTTTCAATATTTAAACCTTGATATATTTTAGTGATTCATATATGAATAATGCAACCCTTAATCAAGTTTATATTGATATTCTGATCTTCTTGTAAGGCTATTGAGTTTCCAAAAGGTCTCCAATGGTTAAGTCTATTTTAAGTCATTTATTATATTATTCTAGCCTATAAGGCCTTAAATTAAATGAAGTATTTTTAATTAAATACTTGTTAATATATACAATTTCCATTAATTATTTTAGAACTAGCCATATCAAATTTGTTTCCTTTTTTAGAAATTACTTCTCTTGAATTTTCAACACATTTAACGCTTAGTCCCACAATGTTCCGTATTAAACCGTAAAGTTACCCTTTCAACGGAAAACCACAAATTAATGCTAAATTAAATAGCATAAAAAACGAAATTACTAAAAATTAGACGTTGCACCGTTACGAGCCGGTCCTCAAGGATATGTACTGCAGTGGATACAATTTTCCTGGTAGTGGAACTAATTCCAAAAAACAGGTGCTGTCATAGTCATTTGAGGAATACTAAAAAAATGAGGGTCGACTATAAGCTACAGTCTGACGTAGACATAGTTGAAGTCTTTGGAGCCGCCACCATGTCTGGCCTGTCAACTTGCATAAGATTACTTCCACACTACACAGTCGACATTTGACAGTTGCAACATGTATAGTCGGGGCCGAGCGAGACAGACGACGTTGACGTGTGTGGGCATAGTATCACGACGACAACGTAAGATGCTCTTCGGTAAATGGTACAAAAACTATATTTGACATAAATAGAGTGCAAAACCTCGACAAATACTAATATAGAGAATTCATCGATGAGAAAGAAAATGAAGAAGAAAACGAAAAAAAGAAGAAACTCCTACGCCCACTGTGAGTTTAAAACTAGTGGCGGCGCATTGCAAAGTTCTTGACACTCAAGTGTGGAAAGGGTTTCCTTAGACGTTGCACTACTTTGTCGGCATTAATTAAATACAATGTAGCATCGATGGAACACACACATACACACATGGCTTGACACAACAGGATGCCAAACGAGGCGCAACAATGCGGAAAAATCGATAGAGAAAAATTTTATCGAAGAGATAGAGAGAAAAGGAAAGGAAAGAGCAAAAGAAGCGTATCGAATATATGTCACATTTTTTGACACTTCTAATGTCAAGGCAATTCCCAAACAGGTCACACCGAAAGTCAACTCATGGATGGAAAAAATGAATTTGTTACACTTGTTACATGGTTCACACGTCGCACATCCTCAGCAATGTCCTGAAATATGTATGTCCGCCGTAGGATACGAAAGTCAGAGCCGCATGCATGCATCTTCAAAGGCGGCAAGTTGTTAAAGAACGTCTACATGCTGCTAAACGACATTGTTTTGCGACACTCATCTTTAATTCAAACTCCCGCCACAGTATGTATGTATGTATGTATGTATGTATGTATGTATGTATGTATGTATGTATGTATGTATGTACGTATGTATTCAAGCAAATAGCCTCTTTGACTTCTTAAAGGTTTCGCAGCAGGACCTTTAGCCAACTGGCTGCCACGCTTCTCAATCGAATTTGAACACTTGCAGTTTTGTTGTGCGGCATTATTTTTGTACTAATTTTGGCAATTATTTTGCGGTAGGTCCCCGGTACCCCTGACCACATACATCTTTGCCGTTGGTGACAGCTCTGCCTATTGTCAGCACACATGGAGTGGAGTTGCATTACTAATTCGAAATTCGTTCCGAAAATGTGTTCGGATTTTGCTGTTTCCCCAGACGGATGTGATGATTTTCTTTCATGTCGCGCGTTGATAATTGGGAGGGTCATTGTCATTTTCTTGGGCCAGAGACCACATATTGAATATGTCTTCAATAGTGTCAAAATGAAATAAGGACCTCCAGAGACGTTTATAGTAATGAGTGTCTGTCTCAAATCATTGATTCTCTTGATAACTTTAATACATCAAATAGCTATCAATCTTGTAAAGAAAAAGCTACTCCGTCAGCTAACTTTAACGATGACTGCAACCAACTGCAACAACAACAACAACAACGAAAAAGAGAAACAGAAACCTTTCCTTGCACATAATGAAAAGCTTTCAAGCCAAATGGGAAATGTATTTCGTTTACGTTTTACGAATTTTGCATTAACCTAGATAAGAAAATGTAATACCAAACTGCAAATGGACAGAATCTGCACTCATTGAACGAGATACTGACATAGATTTTCATATTTTCACAATATTCGCAATTTTACAATTTTAGACGTAGACCAGAGACCCAGAGACTCCAACTCCAACTGATAATAATTTTCTCTCGCAGAATGACTGCGTCGAGCACAAGTGTGTGGTAAAATAAACAGTAAAAGTTTTACTACTTACTATCGACAGTCGACATTGTCGAGCATTATGTCAATCAGTCAATCACATATGCATACATACACACAAACAAACACTCAATTGTGTATTTGTAATGCTGGCTGTGGTATGCAAAGCCGTTCATAATGTCGTGGTATGCGGTATCGTCGTGGTGCCAGAACAACGTTCAATAGCATTATTCATCTTCGACTATGGGCTTTATTATCCCAACGGATTTGTTTCTCCATTTTGTTTTGTTTTGGTTCGCTTACTTATTGTATTTGCAAATATTCAAGTCGTTTAAATAACCGGTTTTTCCATAATATACGTTAATTATAAAGTTGTGGGTGGAAATTTATGAAATTTCAACCAACTTCTACTTCTATCCTACAAATAGTTGGAAAAGTATATTTAGAACATTTCTGTTTTAATTTATCAGATACTTTACCAAGGCTAAGGACCTCTAAGGGTCTATGTGTGATCTCACTTTCTTGTGGACCAGCCAATGTAACCCAACCTAACCTTACCAAAATTTCATTATACTACTTTTAATTTTAAAGCTACTTTCGGTTATAGTTTAAATGCCTTATTTAGTAACCATGTTTTAAAATCGGTTACTTATTCTGTACTTAATCGGTATTCGCTTTTAAAATACGATTTATTTATGCGACTATTTGCATGCAATGCAAAAATTGTCATAGTACGTCTGTGTGATTATTGGTTGGGGGGTGGGGAGTGCGTGTGTGTGCGAGACAGCATTTTTCATTTTCCCATTTTGTGGGTGTGGGTGTGGTTGGCGTTTATTGTATTATGGCAGATTTTGCTATATGCTGTGAGCAAGTTATACTGAATTTTTGCTTATTTGCTTATTGATGTGCATAAACGATAACGAATTTATCAAGTGTATGCGAGAAAGTATTCCATTGAAACTAGTACAATGCCTAAACAATTTATGTACTTACAATAGTCTGGGGGTGTATATAGTATATGCACATATGTATGTGTGTCTCCGTTTGCTATTTTCAAGATTATTGTTATTTGAAAATTATTTTGTTCGTTTTGACGTTGATGGAAGATCTATCTCCGGGGATATTAGGAAAATCATTAGCAGTCGGTTGAAGACATTTTGCTACTTGTATTGCAGGCGACTTCGTCTGTAAAATCATTTTGCTGTTCTCCCAAAGGGACTCTGCTTGTCGGGTTGTGAAGTAGATTAGATGTGCAAGAAATTATTTAAAATCACTAAGTAAATATATTCGTGTAAGGTATGTAAGGTATCTAGCTTCGCATATCTTATGCGATTCATTTAGGTATAATAGTTTTTTAATATGATGTTAATATGATCATAGATAAAATATCTTATCAGTAATGCTATCATGGAATTTTTTTTTATTGTAAAATTTTTTAACTTCATTAATTTTCTACAAAACCCAGGCTAGTTTTTTCTTTTTTTTATTGAAATTAGTGCTTAATTGTCTAATAGTCAACTCTTCCGTTTTGTGGGTACATTTCGCTAACTCTGCACTATTTTGGCCATTTCGCACTCTTGGATTTGGTCAAGAAAGAAAAACGAAAAAAAAGAAAAAAACTGTTGACCAATTTTACAGCTTCGTTACAAAAGGACTTTTCACTGTGGTCGACATTCGTTACGGCTTTCCGGTATTGCGAATTGGAATGCATGTACGCGTCCACTCCGATCGATCGATTTTTGTCTTCATTCGAACAACTTTTAGCTTCGTACTTTTGTTGTTTCTCTGCTCTGCTCTGCTCTGCTCTTCTGTTCCTGTTCCTTGTTCCTGTGTGTTTCTGTGTCAATTGGTAAATGCTTTTGTCTGTGGTGGTGCTGCTGCTGCTACTGCAGCCACAGAGCAGCTGTATGCAATCCAGTGCTTAACTGTATCTTTTGGATGGCTCGACTCGGCTCGACTCGCTCGCTAGGTCGTTCGTCAGCTTAGTGCGTTTTCAGCAGATTTTCTGCTGAGTGTGGCACATCAATCCGTTCCGGGGGGCTGTCGTTGTCGTTGTTGTTGCTGCTGCTGCTGCTTCATGGCTTTTCGTCACTTTTCATGTGTGTGTGTTTTTTTGTTTTTTTATGTCTTTTCTTTTTCGGGATTTGTAGTTTTTTGTATTTTTTGTTGGACGCTTTTGTTTGGACCATCGGAATTTTGTGCATGCCATTCTAGTCTGTTCTAGTCTGTGCTAATTTAGCATGCATCTGTGATTGTGAATAGGATTTTGTGATTTCGTTTCGGCTCAATGAAAAGCGAGTTTCACCAAACTATGTCACTGGGTGATTGACCATTTGTGTAGTCTTGATGGATTCTATGATTATGGCTAAAAGGCATGACGGGTTTTTGTGTTATGTGGAAATGGGCTAAATATAAATTTACAAATTATATTCCGCTTATTTAAAATCTTTGATTAAGCACTTTTATGACCGCTCATTAGTTACTTTGTCTGTAAATATTTCGAGTGCATTAGATACCACACAACAGCGTAAATATTTGATTTTCTGATAACAGCAAATAAAAGAAGTTTGAAAGACAAATTTGACAATCACCGCTAAATACACACTGATCGATGGCTTAGCGCATACTCAGAAAAGGATTAGCCACACTCACACGCGCACACTGAGCACACATAAAAGTCATTGTAATATCAGCCCGCTAATGCGAGCTTATCGGCGGTAACCAAAAAACGAACAACAACAAAAAACCTAGAGAAAAGATTAATTTCGCTTAAGCTGCGCGAGTCAAAGAGATTAACGCATGCGCAACACACCTTAAAAAACCGATTAGGCAACACGTTTCCATGTGTGGTGTGTGTGTGTGTGTCTGTGTTGTAAACGCGCCCCACTGACAGTTGCAACTCATGTTGAGAGACACTTTATGACACTTAAAATGTCAAACAAATTGACAATCGAAATGCATGACATACAGTATCGAACAGATAAATAGATTTCGACTAAAGCGTTCGAACAAAATGTACGCACACACACACACACACACAGAGACCACCTACTTATGTCGCACTAATGCCAGTTAAACAACAACAAAATTGTTTACAAAAAAAAAACACATTTTAAGCTTAAGCTATGTATTTTTTTGTTGGAAAAAGTTAAAAATGCAATATGCACGCCTGTAGCTGTCAGATAAGCGACGACGACGCAAGCGCGCGCACTCACGCCCTTTGCCCATTTATTTACAGTATGCTCCAAATTCAAATCGAGCTTAGAAAAAAAGAATGAAATAAAAACAGAAATAAAATCGAAATTGATTTTGATAGCAGAGTCGAAATACATAAATTGCAGCCGATGCACCGACTCTGCGCTGTTGCCAACAACAATGTTTTAGCCGTCATTAAAATTATCGTTATTATTATCGTTATCGGCAGGCGAGCAGGCGTGCAGGCTGGCTGGCTGGCTGGCTGGCTGGCGGGCTGGTTGGTTGGCTCTAACAGCCCATTAACAAGGGCCCCCACTTGCCCACACGGGTCGCAGCACGCCCCATGGTGTCGCATTTGTTTTAGTGCCCATTTATGCTTCATCAACTGTATTTTATATGCATTTAAATGTATTTGTTTATGCGCTTCGAGCGCTTTTAATTAAAACAAATTAGGTTAACAGCTTTTATGCATTCGTATTGGGAATTGAGTGTATTGAGATAGCATCCAACCAGCGCCATTAATCATTATGCTCTAAAACAACGCCTAGTTGTGCATTCCTTGCTATCGCTCTGTCTCAGAAACGACGCTTAAAGCGCAAGTGAAAATGAAATTGAAAAGTGTGAAAGTGTAAAGTGCATTTGAGTATTTGAAGAGACATAAAAGTTATCAAACATTTGAGAAAAAAAATGGTGAATAACATGGTTTAATATAAGGTCAGGAAGGCAAAAATGAGAGAAAACTCACCTCGATTTCTGTCTTATTTTGAAGTTTTTTTGTATCTGAAAATAAGGAAATAGCAACAAGAGGATACTCTATATTCATTACACCGTGGTAAAAACTTATTTTCCTTCTTAACTAGAAAACGAAAAATGAGTTAAAAAATTTTTATCGTTTGGCCTCTGACATATACAATTTTTTTTCATTCAATTTGCTTATCTCTTAAAAATTTATTTCAAATTTGTTCTCTTCAAATTCGCAAATTCATCTCAATTGATCAAACTTTCTCCATCCAGCTCATCCTTGATCAAATCACCGTCCGCCTTTTGGTATATTTTTAATCACGTCCATTTCCAGTGTACGCAGTAAAAAAAATAAAGAAAAACTGTTGCGGTCACTTAATTTTGGGCGCATCATTTAAGCTCAAATGCGACAAAATGATTAATACGATAAAATCGCGTACGAGTATATGCCGCGCGCACACGCAACAGCACTGAAGGGTTAGTTTAACACTTGCAACGTTGCCATGCCGCACAGTGCTTAGCATTCATCCTGCTTAGCATTCATGCGGTCATGTAGAAGGTTACGGCTTTAGTCTTTAGACAAGCAGATAAAGTCATCCTCCTTTAAAAGTTGAAAAAAAAATAAAAAATTTGTCCAATTATAAACAAAAATTATCAAATCTGTACAAGCCTTTCAAAATAGATTCCGATTTTGCATTCATTCGAATCAAATTTAATTCCGGCTGAAGTTGGAAATACTTGATATTATATTTTTGTTACTTATTTAAGGACAAAATTTAATTTTAAATTTATCAAACCTTCAAACGAAATGTTACGAACAGGAAACTAATCAATTCTGTGATTCAATACAATGAATTTTGTTGATTAATATAATTAATTTATACTGAAACCCGCTACCGTAGTTAATAATGATAACTGATTTACACTCAAATATCAATTGAATTATACTCACATTTAATTTTAATTAGACAATGATTCGTGCATTCCAGAGATCGAACCTGGCTAGCACCAGGAGACGAGATCCTTAAACCTGTGACATTTACGCACAATAAAATGTATTTAATTTGTACTTATATGCTTTCGAAGCTGAGAAGCAAAGACACAATTCAGCCTTTGTTAATTAAAATTTTCGATATTTGTATTAATTATTAAATTAATCAATACAATTACAAATTTTGTTCAAGATTTCTTTCAATTAAAAATTTTATTATATTAAAAAACACTTTTTTGAGTTTAAGTTTCTTATGCTAATATTTGTTCAATACAATTGAAAAAACTTTGCTGAACCAACAAACTGTGATTCAAATTAATACAACAATTTAATATAAAACCTTTTTTTCTGGCTTGTATGTATTGGTTTTAATTTAAAAGAATTTGTTAGCAGAATATTAGACAAGGTTATCTTCTGTTTGGTAAATAAATAAATAATTTACTTTAACCTTCTCTACAATTTAAATATTATTTAAAATCTGTTCGCGTTTGCAACGCTCATAAATATTATTTTATATACTTTAAAGAAACCAAAACTGAAGCGACAAAATAAAAAAATTTTAACTGCGACTTTGAGACTACAAGTCAAGTGCAGAACATACTGTGCATATTTATCGCTTAAGCAACCTTGCAACGCTGCACTGCGCGATTTCACTTTGCAACGCATTTTGCCGCAGCAAGCGGAATTATCTTTACAAAGAGTGTTGCGATTTTAGACCTGTTGTTGTAGTGATTGTTGTTATAGTTGTTGTTGTTGTTGTGGCTTTGTTCTTGTAATTATTGGCAATTTCATGGCAATAAAATCACAAGCGTATAAAATTATGAGTGATAACAATTGCAGCTTCACCTGCTGCCTTCAGCTGCATTCTTACTTCATTTTATTTTTATAAATTTTTTTTATTTTGTTATTTTTGTATGCCAGCTAAATCGCTTTTTAAGCACTTGAACTCCTTTGCTTTGCTTAAGTTTTAGTTGATTACTCAAGGCTCTTTTTTTTCGCTTTTATGTTTTTGCATTTTAGCGTTTTGCAATCAAAGCATAGCCGCCTCGTATGCCTCCGTTTTAATAAAGTTTGTTCGTTGGCTGGTTGCCTCGTTCGATGGTCGCCTTATTAATACATCCGCTGCATTTTTTCAGGGCTTTAAAAAATAAACCGCTGACGGTGGTGATTATAGGCTGAGGTGTGAAAGCGTCAAGTTGGTCCCCGACGCGATGCCGCCTTTTCGGTTTGCTTATCGATTTGTTTGTGGAAAAAGAGGCGTGCCCTGTACTTGTAATTAAACGTTATATTAATTGCCAAATAGTACGCTTAAAGCAAAGTTAAACGATGTCATTGACATGTACAAAGAAACAATGATTACTGGTAGGAACAGTTTCATATACATACATATACTAAAATAATTTTTAAAGGACCTTTGCTGCGTCACGCATGCGTAAGGAAATAGTAACAAACAAATACATATAAAAAAAATCAAATAACAATTTTGTTCCACATAAGGAGAACAGCACTAAAATTTTAAAATGACATTAAATTCTTCAGGATTTACGAGGTTGACACACATTTAACAAACAATTACAAAAACCATGCCAAGTCGAGCCGAGCCGAGATACACACCAAAGGCTCACAAAATCGAGCAAATCAAATGTGACGAACGAAATTTTCAACGGCCTGCTGCATGCAACATTCAACAAATGCCGCCAGCAGCCGGCGGAGACACTTTTTCACTCGTCGTCCGTCTCGTGCATGGAAATGCATTCGGGCGTAGCAAAAGTGCACAAAATCAGTAAAAGAGAAACAAAAATAAAAGAGATCGGCTTAAGCACAAATTTGTGAAATGCGTTAAAGATGCAGAAGTGCTAATGAAATGTCCTTAAAGCAACCAACACACACACACGCACACGAAAAAGTGGTGCACAGTGCGCAGAGAACCGTGGCAAATTTAAATTGCGCATGTGCAAAGTCGGCTGTTGTAAGTCTCGTTCGCACATAACGATCGCACACAAATAAAAATTATTATTTGCTCTGTCATTGCATTGGCAGCTGGAAACATGTCGAAAAGATAAGTTCGCTCGCCTTTTTGCGCAGTAAAATGCGTAACGAATATGTTGGCAATAATTGTGCGCATGTGCAGCAGCAGCAGCGGTCGCAGTACCTCATACATACATGTACATATACGCCTCAATCGTCTTGTTATTCTCGTCTGTCTGTCTGTCTACTTACAAATTGTGCGCTCGCTCAATTGCATTCGAAGGGAAATGCATTTTCCGCCATCGTCGTTGATGCGTGAAAAATGTTTCTCAAGTGTTTTGCGTTTTTTTTTTTCGTATGTGCCTCATGTGCCTCATGTGTTCAAATGACCTTATTGTGTTTTTTTCCTTTTAGTTTTAATTTTGAGATTTGTAACGCAATTTAGAGTTTTCAAAAAATAAGCAGACGAGGTTTGTGAGGATTTCTTTAAATTATTTTCAATTTTGAATTTTGTTCGTGCAATTTCAAAATTTTAAATACAAACATGAAATTTCGATATATTGATTTATATACTCGTAACTATTTATATTTATGTCTGGGGATCAAGATCAATATTTTAAGTGTAAACAAAATTTTGCATTTCAGAGGTCGCCACACAATCCTCATCAGTAGAATTTTTGCATAATTGTTAAATCCTTTAATGCCCACTGTACAACCATTTCATTTCAAGTCAGATGAGAATTTCATAAGACAGGGAAAAAAACCATAAAAGAAAATAAAAGTTTGAAAACTTTTTGCAGTTAGTTGTTGTTTTTATGAAGTATTTTGTCAAGATGGTTTGATTCATGTTGTATTAAATATAAGGTGAGAAAAGTAGTACCAAGTTCCTCTTCACCTCGATATTGTTTCTCTCTTTGAAAAAAAATTGTTGTAAAGTTTCCATGGTTGTTACTTATCAAGTAAATAACAACAACAACATTGTGTTTTGTCAAAAATAAAACAATCAAACTTCAAAATAAGGCAGAAATCGAGGTGAGTTCGCTCAATTTGCGATCTCATTTCGACTTTTATTCAACTATGGTTCGATTCGAAAAAAAGTTCTGCATAAAAACAAGCAAAAAATGTAAGTCACCATGTCCAAGTTAAAAAAATTTTAAAACTTGATTTAATCAGATTTACTCATTTTATAGATATAATCTTGTCGTATCCGGTCTTGCATAAAGGCTCTTTCATATATCAAAATAATTTTAGATATAAAATTAATTTACATAAAAACTTAATTCAATTCTGACATTTTAAATCAGTTTTGGAATGGTGATCGATTTCATATTCAAAAGATATTTACCATTATATAATATTATTGGTAAGTATATTTTTTTTGTATTGCATTTACGGATTATATAACTTTACACAATTACATATTTAGAACAAATAAATAATGTGCCAAATGGTTTCCAACAAAAGAAGTAACCAACTAGCCCAACAGCTAACGACGAAGTTCATATATTTTAATTTGCACACGCTTATCACTGCGTCGTTCCACGTGACATTTGTCCAGCTTGCATTTAGTAACGCTCATTGTGTCAAGCATTAAATGTGTCCATTGACTGCATGGCCAAAGGGATGAACCAACGTGCACTGAAAAGACCAGGTGGGTGTACTAAATACCAGCGTAAAGCCACTACGCATGCGCACACGCATTTGAAGGCGCTCTTGGCGCTCTTCCTCTATGCGACGCTGCATTTAGTGCAGTAAGGAAATAATTTAGTGTGACTAAATTAACATTGTGTGCACAAATGTGCTGGACACACGACGACTGCGCAGTGAGCTCCCAATTGGCCACGCTCACCGTTAGCAAATCGGTTGTCTTTCGTCATTCTTCGCATTCAGCTATGGCTATTTGCGTTATGCGTTGAGCTAAACGTCAGCTTGTGGGCATGCATGCGAATGCGCGCGCTTGCGCAGACATTTTGTCAAATATAAAATCCATACGGAAATGTTAAAGAGAAACTGATTTTCACGGTCATAAAGCGACATTTCGGACTACTGACTGTGACTACCGAACGGACAGACAATGACATTTTATTAGCGTAGTCATAAAATTAGTTAAAAGTCAAGGTTGCCAAATATTGACTGTTTTGTTAAGGTCAAATACAGTGTTGAATCTTCGCAACTAAAGTAAATAAGTTGAAGATATTTGACATGGAATAGCAGTTCTGGCAGCTGTCTCGAAAGGCGCTTCTTGCCATGTTGCAAATATAATAACAAAATTTACATTATTAAATTTTTAAATAATTTTCCAATTTATATTTAAGTTTCCAGCACTTGCAAAATCAAAAGTAGTTTATTTAAAAAACAAAAAACCTCGAAAAAACCCGGTCTCTAAATGTTGCGAACTTTTCTGACCGACTTTCCTGGAACTTGCTCTTGTGTCGCTAAGCAAAATTTTGACTTCACGTGGTTTCTTAAAAAAGAAAAAACAATAAAACTATTTTCAGAATTTTAGAGGCCAGTGAAACATTTTGCCACTGACATACTGAAAATGTTGCTACCACAGCCTTGACCCCCCTTAGCATGTGCAATAATTAACCCTCTGGAGAGCGACTATACTTTCTTTTCAGCCGGTGGGCATGTGCCTTCTGTTTTCCTTCCGTGTTGCCTGTTGTTTGTTGCTGCTGTTCTGCTGTTGTTTTGCGTCTATTGGCAAAATATTATTTGTCCTTCCACGGCGATTCGGATTGTTCTCGCAATCATGCTGGCTTTTTACTTTTGTTTGGGACTTCTGTATTTCTTTTTTCTTTATTTTGACTAACAATTTAGAATAGTGTGTATTTGTATTAGAAAGCATTTAATGTGTTTAACATTTGCGGTTATGGCCATTTATGCGTTTTCAGGTGTTCTGGTCGCAGGATATTTCATTGTCTTGGCAGAAGGCAGCTGCTTCTTAACTGCCTTTTAAATGCTTTTTAAATTTTCTAAAGGCATATGCAAAAACTATTGGATTCGTTTTTACGGAGCTATTAAAATTGTTAAGAAATAATTTACAACTCGTAGAATTCTAAGTTTTTTTAAAGCAAATAGCTCTCAATAAGTTAAGCTAACAAAATGAAGTAATAAATTAAGCCACATTTACCGCACGAAAATCCGCATAGAGCCACGCTGATTGGAAACAAAACTGTGAACGACACAAGCTGCACAGCACAGCTCAGTAGTGCCAAGATGCCGAACGCACTTTTACTGCGTTTCACAACTTTTATGCAAATTTTCTTTTCCGGCGACAGTAGCAAATCTACCTGGCTTAGCGCTAACGCTTCGTTTAATATCAGCCGTGTTTCGTTTTGCATTTAGAAGATGTCGACAAATTTTTACAACAGCCTTAAAGCGCGAAGTTCGTGTTATTTTTTAATGTAATGCAAATGTACAGAGGCATGCAACGACGATTCTGCAAACGGGTGAATCGAATGGAAAAATTTAACTTTTATAAATGGAGTTGTATAATTTAAAAAATATTTGTTTTAACATTTTTACATATCGTAATTTGCTTAATTTGGCAGATATAACCAAATAAAAGACATCCAAAGCTGCATGCATGGTGAAGAAAATGAAGTGCGCGAGATGCCTGCCCCACCACTTCTGCACCCCTGCAAAACAATTCGAAGAAACAAAAAGTTTCTCACTTTTCTTTTACACTTTTCCACTTTCAAGTCTTTTATTTTGTCTTCTAACTGGCAGCGTTGTGCGACGCCAAATTTAATCGGATTAGGCGAGACGATTCATAAATCCTCTTAGGGCTTATCATATAAAATTATTATGTCCGACGAATGGACTTACATGACCGTTTGCCCTTCACTTGCACCGCCGCACACTGTTCGAAACCGCTCGTGACACACTTGGCAACGCCGCGCAGCATCTGAGTAAGAATTACATTCGAGTCTTAGCCGTAGACTGGAAGGCATGAGCCGTTCTAGGTTTCTGCGACTAAGACGTTGAGTTAATTTTTTTTTTGTTGTTTTTTTATGCCTGGCCCAAGTTGACAGTTTAGTAACCCTGCTGCGATAGATTAACATTAGTCAAGGCGAGGTGGGCGAAAGTGTGCTCTTGGATTTTTGTACCATCATAGAAAATCGTTAGTTTTAGCTCAGTTTCGTTTTGGTCTTGTGTGTGCATGGTTAAATCGAATACTTAGGTAGAAGCATTAATAATATCATTTTAAATAAATTGTACTAGTATATTTCTAATTGAATTTGGTCATTTAAGGGTGTGATACTGGTCTTTGGTTGTCATCTAAGTTACTATTATAAAAATATATATATGAAAGTAATTTTTACATATTTTTACTAGGCTGATGCTATGCTAAGCATCGACTTCATAGAAGACTCAAAAGTTCAGACATTTAAAAAAATTGCATTAATATGACAGTGTTTAATAAACCCTTTATAAGGTAACGTTTCAAAGTTAAAAATTAGGTCATTTAAAAAAAACGCATTATTTATAGATAATTTAACTTATTTTTTACTTCAATGAAATTCTAACGAAATTATAAACAAAACTAAAATGAAATGAAAACTTTTCTAGATCGAATTCCGGAATGGTGAATTCTTCCCTTAAAATCGGTTTGATACCTTGTAAAAATATATACGAAACATAATCATGCTAGTTATTGTAATATTTGAGTAACAAAATGAATATGTTGTTAGTCTAAAACTTTTAAATACAAAGAAAAATAATAGTAAACTATGTTTAAGTGTAACAGACATTCCTCATTTGCAGATGATACTCAATACACTCGATTGTCGAAGTATCTATAAGTGAATTCTAGTTAAGGTTCGAAATTTATAAATTGGCATATCGAATTCTGACTAAAATGTGAGAAGTTAGTTTTAATAGAAAAAAAGAAAGAAAAGGATAAGAAACGAAGTGAGCCAAAGAACGTGTCCTCTGCTACTGAATGAAACAGATAGTCCACACGCCAGCGGAAGCATAGCGAATTTGCAACATTAGCTGAATGGCTCATAAACAACATTCAATTGAGCAACAATGTTAACAATTTTCCAATTTTCAGGAAACTCAAATGTAGCTTCTATATTCGAGGAATTTGCTTCTCCCGGTTACATCTACAAAATCAAGGCAAAATACTTCTTAGAATAGTCAGAAACATCATCCCTTCGGCTAAAATTAAGAATAAACACAGCAAGACTCCGCGCTAAAAATCTGCGATCCCGCTGTTTTAAAATCGCGTTGCTGTGCCAACACTTCAGTTCCTAGCGGATGGATGCATTCTTCGCATTTGCCAAAGGCCGAGCGAGAGTGCCATTTGAGCATCCGAGCATCCATGACAAATTGTGCCAGCAACTCGAAAATTCACCGGCGGATGAGCTTATATCTAAAGGATACTTTTTGTTGTCATATTTTCATGCTGCGCTTACGGTAGTAAAAGCGTGTGTTTTCGTTATCCTTGCTTGAATGT
This sequence comes from Suillia variegata, assembly GCA_949127995.1. NCBI lineage: Eukaryota > Metazoa > Arthropoda > Insecta > Diptera > Heleomyzidae > Suillia > Suillia variegata. The sequence goes on from OX421842.1 coordinate 3,887,374, forward strand.
CATTTGAGCGTCGCGACATTGTCGCTCCTCAGGTGGTCCCGCAGCATCTTCTCATTTTTATCGTACTGCGACAATTTTACGGTGAAAATATGCATTTCCGTTTCAGTCATTTATTTATTATCTTTTGAGCTGTAAACTTTGCATTGTACTGCGACGAGGTCATTCACGTAGTCGCATGCGCCCTTTCCGGGCTAGTAAATGTCAGTTGACTGTGACAATTTTGTTGCGGAGCGTGAAGAATTTTGACTTGTGCCGTTACGCTGTCGGACATTTAAATGTCGCTGTAGGCAATGTGTCCAAATATTCAAGATTACAACCGAGAAGAATCTACAAAGAGGTTACTTGGAAGTAAAAAAAAATAGAAAGCAAATTTTTGAGCAACTATGAAAATCCAAATTCAGGAGTTTGATCTAAGTTTTAGTTGGTAATAAGTAACGCCTTTCTAAATAATTATTTTACATATATTTTTTTTCGAATTGATATAAATTATTATTTTCTATATTAATTGAATTTAATCTGATAAATGGACTAGTTTGACTGATGGACTAGTCAGATTTCAATCTTACGTATAGTGTACAAAAACAAGATCTTTCAATTTATATAACTTCGTTGCTTATTAGCTCACATATCACTAGTTCGAATCAAATCTCATCATAGTTGTTTAGGTTGTTTACTTTTTCATTTTATTTGGCATCTTCTTTTCTTTTACAGTTATGGACACTAACACTTGTTTAAAATAAATTTATGATATAAGTATGTACATACATGTCGTCCTTAGACATCCCAAGAGTTCGTTCTTCTGCTTATCAATCTTCCAATCTTACCAAAATATACATTAAACGGTTTTCTTGTTAAATGTCTTGTTTGAGAAAAATGTATTGTTTAAACATTTGAATAACAATGTTTTGCTAATATTAGTTAACAAATAAATGCGCACATCTGTTTTTTATAAATTTAAAATCTCTTGGTTTTCGATACCTTTAAACTATTTTAGCTAATACGCCTGCGTGTGGTCTAAGCACGTACTCCTCCGGTTTGTAGAATTAGCAGATGTGGTTTGTAAAAAAACACCAAACAATACAAGTATACAATACACACACACTTTATTTACCAACACATTGTTTGTTGTTCAAAAAAAAAAAGAAAGAATTCATTTATCATTTGAACTAATGACTTCGTCCACTTTTGATTACAAATCCTTGAGTTCGAATTAATCCAGTGGTGTATCAAAATGCATTTTAAATGCAATAACACATTCTCCAGTTTATATACAACTTGTTTACCTTTAACTACTTAAATCTTTAAATTAGATATTATAGTTTAAAAAGAAAAAACGAACGTGATCATTGCATAGGCGTAACAGATTAGAACGTGCTCACCACAATCACATAATTTTTTAGGCAAATCTTTTGCATGATGCAAAAATGGAACAAATGTGGAGGTAAGGGTATAATAATAGAAATATTTCGCAGCTGTTTGAAAATTATATTGAAAGGGTTTTGGAAAATCAGAATGCATTAGTGTGTGTTGCCAGAAACATGAAGATTGCCAAGATTACTTAATCAGGTAGACTTTATTGGAATCCATTTATCTTTCATCTTTTATTAAAATAAAAAAATCATCACTTATATAAAAATATCGTACTTCCCTTTTATTTTCAAAGGGAATATATCTTAAATGGTTTTATAAAAATGTAATCTAATAGAAATTAATACAATATAATATTAAAAAACTATGATACAAAATCTTCATAAAATACTTAATACTACAAAATGTTCCAACTTAAGTTTGAAACTCTACCAAATTCGACAATTGTCTGCCTTCGGATTCATTTGACTGCCTAGTGGACAATTATACACTTTCGCGAATTCCTCGAAATTCGTCAGTGCCCCCAAAACTCGATACTTATTGATAGTGTGTTCATTGTCCAATTCCAGCCAGTAGTGCTCCTCTTTATATGCCGCACACAAGACCTGCGCGAAACCTAGAAAGTACAATTGTTCCGGCGAATGCTTCAGGCCAGGCATTTGCTCATCCACCGTAAGCGATATTTTTCCACGCATTCGCAGCTCTTTCATATAGTTTCGATAGGCGTTTAAAGATTCGCGCAATCCCGTGCTGTCGGCGATGTTTTCATCCTTTGTATTAACGCCATCAATTGTGCGGTTTATTTCCGGCACTTGGTATCTGTTGAAATGTTCGACATAACATTCGGCACGCTGCTGTAAAACGTCATAGGACTCATCGGACAACCAGCGTCTATTACGTCCATATCTGTCAAATTGCGCGCCCTCGGAATCAAAGGCGTGTGCTAATTCGTGTCCAACAAGATTGCCAAGCGCAGCGAATTTCAGCGCGTATGGCCATGCTTTGTGATAAATTGGTGGCTTAAGAATACCCGGCGCGATGCTGACGGAATTTTCCACAGAACTGTATACTGCTTTGGCATTCATGGCGACTAATATTTCCAATGGCAGTGTGGCATTATTCAGTTCCTTGCTGTGCAGCGTGTAATAACGTTTTATGGAACTTCTGTATTTCATGAGTTCCATGTTGTTGTGTTCGAAGCTAGAGTTTACGAATTGGAAATTGTTAATCTCGCGTAGCAGACGTTCCTTCAATGCGGATTCTTCTTTGTAATAAATACGCGAAATTATTGCCGATTCCTTAAGCAGCGCTTCTTTTCTCGAGCTTTCATCTAGAAAATCCGAATCTTCTATTAATGTTAATAGACTCTGTTTAACTTTTCTTATTATCGTATAAACCTCATCCAGAATTTCCATGTTGAAGTGTTCCTGAAAAGAATATCATAGCTTTAGAAGACATTTGACTCTGGAAAAAAATTTAAACTTACCGCCAAATAAAGTTTATCGAATAAAAATGGAAACCCACGACGTAATTGTATGAGGCAGATCTCTTTCTGATATTTCTTATCATCCAATCGCGCGTACATGTGATGCAAGAACTGGAGTGACAAATAATTCGCCACTGCTTCTTTATGATCTTCGCATATCTTATTCAATTGTGTATAAAAGTAGCAAAATTTATCATTTACAAACTTCATGTCCTGACCACTCCAACCTATTGCATAGTAAATTGTCCATTGTTTGCGGCAATTGTCTTGAATTTCCTCAGAGTCAGTGGAAAACGATGCGTCAATGTTCAAAATAGCAATCCATAATTCATATATATCCCCGATAATCTGTGAAGCGTTGGCAGTCTCCAGTTTATATGCGAATAATAACTGCCTCATACGCCTTTCATTGATTGCATTAGCACCCGAGTTAATTGGGTTAGTAAAATCGTATTTTATTTTGTAATCAAATCCCAGTTCGGGTATTGTCAGATTCAACGCAAATGGATAACTCTCGAATTTTTCTCTAATCAAACCAGTCGCGCCCAAGTTGCTCAAGTGCGCACTCATATTAAACCAGCTAAAGTTGTCAGCTGTCGCATGCCACATGTTATCGGCAGCAGGGAAGCCACCAATCGACTTGAGTACTTCGAGATAGGTTTGAGATCTCTTAATCGGATACAGATCCGCCGTCAAGCATGTATTATAGAACTGATTTGCCATTTGAAATTCATCAGCATATTCCAACACAAAATGTGTTGGTGGCTTCTTTAGTAATTGCTCGATTAGATCATTGAATTCGTAGTCGATGTCGGTTAAATGATCAGGCGGTATAACTTGCGTCTGTCGCTTGGTGTACACATTCTTGTAGTTGCCACATGCGTACTCATAAAAATCATCACAGGGCTCCACCGTTTGATTCATAAGCGATATCATCTTATGCGCATATTGAGTTCTATACTCAGTTAACTTTTCAATTTTTCCATTGTTTAAGTCTGCATCGCTCTCAATTTTATTTACACTTGTTGCATGATGTGCGGACTTTGATGCACTCTTATTAAATACATTTAACAAAAGTAATGAAAATAAGGAAATTTTTAATATTTTCTTCACTGACATTTTCACGTATTTAAGTCTTAAGGTGTGGTTAGTCAAATGAAAGAGTCTGCTCGGTTTAAGTTTAGGTTTGTAACTGAAATGTACAAAAATTTTCTACTTCGTATTGTTTAAATGGTTAGACTAATCTCTTTGTTTTTACACATATTTACTTGCAACACTTTTTTAAAAGTAAAATCGAAAGTTCGGCGCCTCATAATTAGCCACACACTTTCCATTAGCACAAACAATTTATTGTATAAGTGCTGAACTTTCAACTGCGTACTATTGGATAAATTAGCAACAGGTCAATAAAGTTAAAGAAAAGATACTCTTAATATAACGATTTTGTGACTTGAAATGCCGTTTTCAATAAGTAATTTAAAAACATAAATAAAATAATAAATTGGCATAGAAGTTTATTCTTTCACCACATGCGACACTTGTCCAACTTGGGATTCATTTTACTGCCAAGTGGGCATTTGTAAACTTTTGAGAATTCATCAAAATTGGTCAATGCACCCAAAACGCGATACTTGTTAATCGTGTGTTCATTCTCCAACCACAACCAGTAGTGTTCCTTTTCGTATGCTGAACACCAAACCTGTGCATAACCAACGAAAAATAATTGCTCCGGCGAGTGGTTCATGCCGGGCATTTGCTCTTCTAAACGAAGTACAGTATTGAAATTTTCCATATAGCTACGATAGGCACTAAGTGATAACCGTAATCCAACACTGTCAGCGATGTTTTCATTTCTTGTCGCAAGTCCATCAATGGTACGATTTATTTCCGGTATTAAATAACTGTTGAAATGCTGGACATAACACTCGACTCGGCTATAGAACTCATTGTAGGTCTCCTTTGGCCATAAATGATTATTGTCATCATCTCTGGGCTCAAACTCAACGGCAGCCGCGTCAAAGGCGTGCGTTAGCTCGTGTCCTATAAAATATCCGAATGCACCAAACTTCAAAGAGTATGGCCAGGCTTCGTGATAAACTGGTGGATGAAGTAGACCCGGAAATATCGTAATTGAATTATCGAAAGGACTGTATTCGGCGTCCGCCACCATGGCCACCAACAAAGCAAACTTTAGTGTTGTATTTTCCAGTTGATCACTGTGAAGTGTATAGAAGCGTTTGATAATAGTTCTAAACTTCATTAGCTCCATATTGTTCCAGTCAAAGTTTGCACTGTCAAAGCTGAGATTTTTCATTTCTCGAATCAGGCGTTCTTTAAGTGCGTCTTCTTCATTGTAAATTAAGTGTAGCAATATTTCCGATTGCTTTAGTATAATCGAGTTTTGGGTAATTTCGTCCAGCCAATTGGATTTTTTTATCAAACCGCTTAAACTCTTACGTAGTTCTAAAATTATGTTAGTCATATCGTCAGTAACTTTCTTAGTAAAGTATTCCTTAAAGAAAAAGTAATTTGTTGATTTATAATCTTTAACAGTTGAATTATTTTTTATCATAAATTTGTAAATACCCACCGAGAAATAAAGTTTGTCAAACAAGTATGGAAATCCCTTTCGCAACTTATACAGGCACATCTCCTTCTGGAATTTCTTGTCATCCAAACGGGCGTACATGTGGTGCAAGAACTGTAAGGACAAGTAATTGGCCACAGCCTCTCTCCGCACTTCGCATATTGCATTTAGTTCTTTATACAGACTGCAATAATTATCCTTCGTAAAGTTCTGACCATTCCATGCTACGGCAAAATAAATATTCCAGGTCTTTTGACAATCGTCCAATGTTTCTTCATCAGACCCTTCTTCCATATTCAAAATAGATTGCCATAGTTCATATATACTCTCAATAATTTCTGCAACATTAGCATGCTCCAGCTTATATGGTTCCAATAACTGACGCATACGTTTCTCGTTGACTGCATTAGCACTTGAACGAATCGCATTTTTATTTCTGCGTTTTATTTTATAAACAAAGCCCAGTTCAGGTCGTTCAAGGAATAACATATATGGATAACTTTCCGCCATGTATTCTTTAATTAAGCCAGCCGCGCCATACCTACTCAAGTGAGCAGTCATATTAAGCCAGCTAAAGTTGTCAGCTGTTGTTTGCCATGTTTCGTCAGCGGCAGGGAAACCACCAATTGACCTGAGTAACTCGAGATAGGTTTGCGATCTCTCAATCGGAAACAGATCCGCCGTTAAGCATGTATTGTAGAACTGATGTGCTTTATGTAACTCATCAGCGTAATCGTTGTCCAAATTTGTCGGCGGCTGGAATAACAATTGCTCGACAATATCATTAAATTTATATTCGATATCGGTTAAATGTGCGGGCGGCAGTTCCTGCGTCTGCCGCTTCACGTATACCATCTTGTAGTTGCCACATGCATACTCATAAAAATCATCACAGGGATCCACCGAATAGTTCATCAAAGACATCATCTTCTCGGCATAATGAGCTCTAAATTCAGTAAAATTTTTGATTTTGCTATCATTTTTATTTTCACTTCCTAAGTACTCAGCTGAATTTTTATTAGTTAGACTAAATAGCAGTAATAATTGAACTAGTTGCTTCACGAGCATTTCGATATCTTTGAGTGTGTTTAAGTTATATGCGGGTTGAATTATTTAAACAGTCTGTTTCAGTTTAGAATGCGCTTAAAACTGAGAAGCGTTGCGTTTTGTATTGTGTCAATGAGCACAAGCTCGGCAGATTAGCTACACAGTGTAACAAAAATATTTTTTATTGAGCAAAAGCAAATATTATTACTTCAACAAATTTTCTAGTGTTCCAAAAAAATTCTCTGACAGAACAACTTCTACAGCATATAAGGTTGTTGTGATCTGGAGCTGCATAATTTTTCAAGGTTAAAAATTTGTTTAATAAATTTTTTGTTGTACAGTGTCGAGTCGTACAAACTACAAACGTTGATAAGTCAAATTAGCTGAGCGTGGGTTTAAAACGCTTATCAAAATTTTACGGAATTTGTGCGGAATTGATTTACTACAGAAAATATCCACATTGCTTACACAATCATTGTTAATGCTTCTTTAGTTAAAATTTCAATCTTTAAGATGTAAAAATCTAGATACTGAAATGACACTTAAGAAGCGATATCAGCAAACTTTTGAAGCATTTAAGCTATGAAGAAAAATTACATGGAGACACATTTAATAAATCTGTTCCCATCAGATGCGTCAAAGTTCGACCACATTAATTTAGTTTTTATTTAATATATTTTGAATTTACATATGTATAAACTTTTTAATAATATTTAAGTGTCAGATAAATTGGTTAAATACTACTTTAAACATTGAATCAAATATTTATGGTATTTTAATTCACAGTAACTGCAACCGATTAAAATGTAACAGCAAATTTATGAGCTCACAAGAAATGCCGCCCGGAAATTAAAGTCAACAAAAATCAAAAATTAAAAAAAAATAAGAACCAACATAAAAGTTTATTCGAAAAAAATCCAAGACATCAATAGAAATTTCATTCAAACTTCGAAATCAATGCAAGATTCTTCCAGCTAAATTGAAGCATGGTGGCCACAAATTAACCGATTCCAAAAATAAAACGACCATCGAAATAAATTCGAATGCGCGCTACTTTTGATATACATAATTGGGGCTTGCTTTTCACAGCCCCAGTCAGAAATGAAGCAGAAAATTCGGTTCTTCTTTTCTTTTTTAGGAATAATAAGCAAAGAACAAGAAGAAGTCAAAGAGACCAGATTTGACTACATAAAGAAACACACATAAATGTTTGTTCAAATTTAAAGGTAGTTTTTATGAGAGCATCAACGGAACGAAATGAGTTCACCACCAACTGCGCTCATTGTTCGGCGGCAAATGCAACAAACTCAGTCAGCGACTGTTGCTGCTGCTGCTGCAAATGGAAGCTGCCCGCGAACAGCGTGTGTGCAACCAAAAATCTCTTCCATATAAAACTGCATCGGCGCATACAGAAGCTTTGATTTTTTCGGAAAACTCCCACAAAAAATCAAATGGAAAAACCGAATATCGATAAAAAGAAGAAAATAAGTTGAAATTAATTTTAGTACAAGGTCTCCCCTATATAAATAAGAACATTTGTTTTGTGTCAAACTGAATTTTTGTTTGCGTGGGTATGAGCGGTCTCAGTCAAAAATAGAGTTGCTCCATTTTGTGCCAGTTTCATTGCTGCAGCAGCAGTAGCAAGTGTATTTCGGGCTGACAATAATTTTCCGAACTTTTTTGCTCTGCTGCACGGCTTGTCTACTTATCGGCATTCAGATACAGAAATGTATCTTTCTTAATTGAATTGCCTGTTGACGTTTTGATGTCAACAATTTTTAATAATTTCTAATATAAGAGCGATACATTGTAGAGATATAAAAAAATCGTATATCTTTTAGAATCTGCTCAGATTGTTTCGGCGTTGGATTTGTGAAAAAAATTGCCTAGTATAATTTACAACCAGAAGCATATTTTGACGACAGTAACAAGAGTGACTGACACTTTATGGCCATCGTAAATTATCGCATATTTCGAGCGACCATTAAAAGAAACTTAGCCAAAAAAAAAATACCCAATCCCAAAAATGCTTGACATTATTTTTTTCTTATTTGTTTCTGTTGGTACTTTGCTTTTATGTTTTTATGATTTGTTTGACGCGATTAGGCCGAAATGCAGTAAACCAAAATCAAGTGACATTTTCGAAAAAGCAAAAACAAAACAGGTAGAACGAACACAGGATACGGCTCAGTACTGAACAACAACAAAAAAAGGTTATTAAGCGAAAATTTACGCATGTCAATTTGTGCGCTATACGAAACGCTCCTGGGAAACGCATAAAATACAGAGCAGGAAAATTAGAGTTATTACTTACACGGTAAAAACTGTAATTGAAGAAATGTTAAAAGGAAGAGAGGTTTATAAGAAATGTTTCCTTATAGCTTAGGTATTATAAAAAGTTGAAAGAGCAAAATATTTTGAAAAAATCAAAACAATTCAATTTATGATTAAATATTTAACTAAAATTTTGTAATTAAAAGTTTAATTGTATTAATATTATAAATACTTTTGTTTGAAATGTTTTTCTTTTAGAAATATTTTTTAATCTTAAAGTCATTTTAACAATATAAATAATTTTTGATGAAATGGCCTGAAGCTCAAATAATAAGGCTATTAAGCTTTCTTGTTCAAAAAACTTTCCTTTATACATAAGTATTGTTTTTAAGGTAAAATATTTGTTTAATACAATTAAAAACTTTCTTGAATCAACAAACTCGTTTAATACAATAATTTCAATAAAAAAAATTTTTCCATGGTCGTCAAGAAAATAAAAAAAATTTAATTTTTCTTAAGTTTAATGAATAATGCAAACTTTTAGTTTTGTTTTGAGCTGTCCATAGTTTCAAGTTGTTTATTAATAAAATTTTGGCATTGAGTTCTCTATTTTTAAATTAACATTCAAATAATAAGAATTTAGAGAAAAACGATTAAAGTCAAAATTTTTATATCATTTAAAATATTCTCAACGTTTACAGCTCGCCAATTTATTTTATAAGAAATATTAATTCTATTAAAATAGAAGAATACGAAAATGGTCCTATAAATACTTAGCCTCACCGCCCGATGGAAATCTACTTGCAGACCTAGAGGAAACTGCAAGTGTATTTAGCCAAAAGGAGACTATGTTAAGAAATAAATAACCACTTTTCCAAAATTTTCGTTTTTCTTTTGAAGGCTAAATATCGATAAGTACAATTTCACCTAAACCGACTTGAGTATTTTTCGCAGTGCACAAATTGCCAACAACATGTTTATAGCGACATATTGTCTGTCAACGCCTATTTTAGCTACTCTCGTACTGCCTATAGTTTGCTTTTTTCGGTTTTTTTTTTCTTTTTGGTGTTTTGCTTTTACTGCGCTATTTTATGGTGACTTCTATTTGGTTGCCCCTGTATGCACGCCCATATTTTGTCAAATCGACTTCGCATATATCCTTGCTTCATTATTACTTTTTTCTTTTATTCTCTAGATTTCGAGGCGTTTTCAGTGTGGCGCATCTCTCGTAGATTGTTTACAAAATTTACTACTCTTTTGTGTTTTATTACGCTTTTCGGTGGTGCCGCAGAGTACGTTATAAATATTGAAATTTATGAACTCTATAAAGCCGGGGTTTGTCGTATTTTCTTTTCTTTTATATTTTTTTTTTGGTTTTTGCCATAAGTTAGCAACAAGCGAACCTTTTTCTTTTTGACAATATTTGCTGCGGTAAATTTGGTGCTTTTAATTGGTTTCGCTTTGGTTTTAATAACGTTTCGGCTGACATATGTTTGTTTGTGTTGGGATTTTAAAGAGTGTTTGTTTATTTTTGGAATAGGAGAGGCGTGTAAACATATGTCTAAGTAGAGATTAGGCTGGCGCCAAAGCAGAGTTTAGGTTTGTTTCGCTGTAGCGAATAAACGGTTGCAACATATGCAACAGAAAACATCTTGGAAATAAAATCTGATTTTTAGTGAGCCAATAAAATTAAGGTTTTAAGATCAATATTTGCGATCACAAAGAAATTAGTAAAAAGGCATTTTAAGACGGAATGAATTGAACAAATATTATCAACAAACTAAATTTCGTCATTCTGAATTATAAATTTATTTTGATAAGAAATTGTTGATGCTTAAAATAAAATTGACTGTTCTTCTTCTCTGTGACTTTGAACCTTATGTCTTGAAAGTTTATTTAGAATTTATTTATAATTTTTTTCCATATTGGAGTTTTGTTCTCTAACCGATACTTTTATTGGCTGACAATCATCTTCTTGGCTTTTAAAGACGTTTAAACTGCATTAAAAATTGTTTATAGTTTGAACAACTGATTAAAAAGTAACTTTAAAACATGAATTGAGCTACTGAGTTCTTACTCTTACATCAGTATTTGTAAATGTTTATAAAATAAAACAACTCATTTAACAGCTCTAAAAAAAAAACTTAAAAGATAGTTTCGGATTCCAAGAAACTTTCGTTGAAAGGTATCCTTAAGATTGAAATAAAACTGCATCTATGTATATAAAACTGAGCTGTTAAGTTTAATTAATGTAAAAGCTGCACTATATCCTCGACAGCAACACAGGCACACACTCAGACACGACACACACACACATATACACTGCGCTGTAAGTAATACCTGCACATAAAGATACTCGTACACACATATCTACAGCGAAAGATAAATTTAATAGCGTGTGTGAAGGATGCGATACGTGTGTAAATGCAAAAAGATGCGACATGCAGATTAAACAGCAGCCAAGACAAATTCTCCACTGTGCTGCATCTCACCACCCTCCCCCCTCCTGTCCAATGCAGCCAACACACACACACACACAATACCAAGAGGAACCTTAAAATTGTGGGAGACTTGCAAACGAGACAAGAATGAATGCTAAATTACAAAGACGCGACTGAGATAAAGAAAAGCAGGAAAGGTGATGACGACGACGCAACAACAACGACGACGATGGTATCCCAGAACGTAAACGAAAAAATGAAAAAAAAAAAATCGCTATTAAAAAAAGTTAAGCGCACATCTTGCAAAAGGATAAATTTGTGACCAAGATGTGCGTGTGACTTTAAAGTGATAACCACCCGAGAATGGCGTAAAATGTGGTAACCGAAAACCATACATATTTACATACATACGAGTAAGTGTATCTATGGCAGGCGGCAGCGGCGGCGCAGGCGGTGACAACATTGTTGCATGCGGTGTTTGCTGATAAGCCAGCAGCGCAGAGATTTTAGACCTGGCTAAATTAACGAATCGATGGCAGACTAATAACGCGACAACAATGTGTTGAATTTACACATTGTTGCCGAATTTCAAGGTGATTTGGAAATTGCTGCGAAAAGAAGTAATTTAATTGATAAAACTGATATCAGACGGCAACAAAGTTGAAGACAACTATAAAATTATAAAAAAAATAGTATACCACAAAAGGAAACTTAAGGTCGGATTAACAATTTTATTGAAAAATATTTACTTTTTTTGACCATTCGGTGTTTTACCAGATAAAATATAGTTGGAATTGACTGGAAGTAATTGTTCAATTGTTGATGAACTTTTTTAAAATCTAGTTGGGGATTATTTTATTGCTTTCAATGACACTTCAAGTGGCATACTAAAATTTATATCAAAAATAAGTAAATTGATCAAAATAAAAAATATTTGCATATTGCCAAAAAACAATTTTAAGATATCGCAAAAAATTCCAAATTTCGCGCCATCATATTTTTACAGTTGTTAACGCGCACATTCCATCAAAACGTACCAGCACACACACACATACACACAGCTATATACGCCTATTTCACACTATTCGCCAGACATCGGCTGCGGCGGCCGCGGCGGTACTTACACCTCTTTCAATTTACCGACCAACCATGCAACACACGTTGTGATAAATTGCAACGATAGCAAAAGTTGCTGCAGCAGCTGCAAAAAAAAAAAAAAACAATATAACTGAAAAACCACATATGACCGATTGTCTGACCGGCATTGTCAGTTAAAAAGCTCACACTTAGGGCTACCAGGCGTAATTTCTTTTAATAATAAATTTTATATTTTTAAATTTTAATCTCAATATGGTGGAATCACTCAATTTTTAATAAACGAAGTTACTCTTATAGAATTATTGTTGTTTAAAAACGAAGTACTCAAAGCCTGGATAGATTACGGAATCAGAACTTATAGTGCAGTCAATTTAAAAAACAGTTTGTATAATTATAGAATTTTATATTTAATGTCTTGCTGATTGCATTATAACTTTCATGTGTCTATCATGGTTGAATAATGAGCGAACTCACCTCGATTTCTGTCTTATTTAACCTTAAAATCAATATCGAGGTGAAGAGGGAGACTTTAAAACTCTCTTCACCTTAAACTCGTTACACCATGGTTTATTTGTTATACAATATATACAATATTTAAATTTTTAATTTATTACTTTAAAAATATAACTTTTTTGATATATAAATCTGGTTGCCCTTCTCATATCTCATACTGCAGGCGCTAACTAATCAAAACCAAAAAAAGTAAGTAAGTAAGTAACTACACATCCCTGTGTGCCACATCAGCGCATTGTTCGAATAAACCAGCGAACTAACGAAAAGAGCAGAATACCAAAACCAAAAAAATGAAGAAAAAAATGATATATCCGAAAATTCCACATAATGACTGTGACCAGTAATGCATCAAAATTGCAACAAGCCGAGAAAAGCGAAAAACCAAAATGCGCGTGTACATGAGAAATCTGCTGTTTTTTTTTTTGTTGTTTTGCCGGCTGAACTACTGCAACCGAGCAACAACAAAAAAAAAAGATATCAACAGGTAGTCTTAACATAGCATACATCTACCACGAGGAGGATGCATTAAAAGCACCTTACCTCGCAGCTTTCATCTGCATTTGCTATACTATAACGTCGAATCAAGTTGTATTTCCCCCATAGCCAAGACACCGCTGATATATCATGGTAGAAACCACCACCGCTACCATTGCCATCGCCATCGTCGTCGACGTCGTCATCATCATCTTATTAAAGAGTCCCAACTTAATTTGCTAGGTGATGTTACTGCAGCAGGCTCAATGCAGCCATTCCAAGGTTTTTATAAATGAAATATCGATAATTTCTGGAACTATTTCTTATGAATTAATGTCGTCATAATTTAAAACAGAGGGTAATGCCAATATTTAAAATCTGGATCAAGCTAATTTTTACGCCAATAACTCTCGGTTCATGACGATTTTTAACCAATTTTAAGCACCCATTTAAGGCTTCCAATAATTATAAAAACCTATCAAAAACCAAACATTATAGTTTTGAATTTTCTGGATCCACCCTAGAATAAAAACAATATGATCCAATTAATTCGTACACCTTAAAAAGCATATGTTTAACTTAAAGACTTTGAATGGCTGAACAATATGTGGCCAGGCTCAGCTGACATCCACACAAAAAATAGAGAGAAAAAAAAAGAAGAGCTATGCAAAAAAAAAATAGGTGTTGAGGCATCACTCTTTTCAATCTTATGCAATAATAGGCAGAGAAACAGTTATAAAGTTCTTGCGTGCTAAGCAACAAACGAGTGGTTGTTGTTGCGGTGCTGGTGGTTGAACACTACGTCATTCCCACTTCCCATCCATCCAGTCGATCATCCATCCATCCACCGTGCATATACAAAAGTGGTCTTTAGCCAGACTGACTGCCTGACGGCTTGACTCGATGTTGCGGCGATGCTGTTGTTGTTGTTATTGTCGCTACAACTTAAGCAACTTCATAGCAGCTCTTCGTATAGTATACATTTTTTTCTAATGCCTGACATTAGTTTTACACCTTAATCTTTTGCATCGTGCATTTGTGTTGTTGTTGTTGTTGTTGTTGTTGTTGTTATGCTTAACTATGCTGTGCTCTTTTATTGCTGTAAAATGGCACGTTCTGATCGTTTGTTTCGCACAGCATCCAACTTGTACGGTATACAGCGATGTTTCCTTTAAATTTTGACCAAGATTTTGTGTCAACTATAAGTACATGTACTTGTAGATACTTCTATGAAGTAGTTATAGAGGTCAAATTTAGAGATGTTAAATGGTGTTTTGAAATATATATTTATCTATCTATAAACTATCTATCTATCTATCTACCTATCTATCTATCTATCTATCTATCTATCTATCTATCTATCTATCTATCTATCTATCTATCTATCTATCTATCTATCTATCATCTATCTATCTATCTATCTATCTATCTATCTATCTATCTATCTATCTATCTATCTATCTATCTATCTATCCATCTATCTATCCATCTATCTATCTATCTATCTATCTATCTATCTATCTATCTATCTATCTATCTATCTATCTATCTATCTACCCATCTATCTATCTATCTATCTATCTATCTATCTATCTATCTATCTATCTATCTATCTATCTATCTATCTATCTATCTATCTATCTATCTATCCATCTATCTATCTATCTATCTATCTATCTATCTATCTATCTATCTATCTATCTATCTATCTATCTATCTATCTAACTGTCAAATTTAAATTTAAATGTTAAGGCTTGAAGAAAAAATATGTTCCAAAAAATAAAAAATGGTCTAGACGTGTTTTGCTTTCTTAACAACATTTTTAACAGTTTCTTTGCCAAAAATAAGTTTGCTGTTATTTAATTTCAATGTGTAACAACAATTTTGTATGGCTCGAAAGTTCGCCCCGCTTATAATAAGTAACGATATAAGCGGGGATGTAGCTCAGTGGTAGAGCGTTCGCTTTGCATGTGAAAGGCCCCGGGTTCAATCCCCGGCATCTCCAATTGATTTTTTTTAAAACATTTTTAAATTTTTATAATATATTTTACAAATATCTATAATTTATAATAATCTTTTACAATTTATTGTACAAAATTATCATCGAAAAATACAATCAGATCGTTAGTTAGATTATTGGACCGAAATATACTTAGTAATACTTAAGCATTTTTATTTATTTATTTATTTTCGCACATCATCTCCTCTTCGATTTGTTATCTTTTAAATTTTAAAATTTAAAGTCCACATATTTAGTAGGTAAAATCTAAATAACGACTAACAACAAATCTTCTAAACGTGACGTCAATGAATTATATGCAAAGCAGAGAAGAAATAAACAAACAAACGAAAGCGCTGACGGTAACCTTCAATAACAAATTTGCAATTCAACCTGCAAATGTAGTAACAAAAACGTAATTTGTTGACACAACAAAATGACGAAATACGTTTAAATTTCACGCTTACAGAGATGGCCTGCAGTCAGTAGTCGGTCATCAAGAAGACGAGCAAATTAAAGAAGCGTTGAAGGCGAACCTCAAGTTCCAACACAATGACACGAAAATTGGCTTGTGACCAAAAATACCAAATGGACGGTGGGGATTTAAGTTATCACAGAGAAAAAACACACACACACACAGACATAACGTAAACACTTACAAACACGCTCACGCAAAAACACTTCAGACTTAAAGGTTCCAATTTCGAAGCACGCAAATTACCGGGCATTGTTATCCTGAACTTGAATTCCGTTCAGTATGTTTGTTTGTTTTTTGTCTGTATGAGCTCTGCTGGCCGATTTCAGTGGCGTATTTATAGTAAATGCTACCGTTAGTGGTAATGCTATATAAATTAAAACTTTTTAATTTTTTAAAAAAAGTCGAAGTTGATTTAAAAATTTACTTGATATCAGAATATCAATCAAAAAATTAATATACCCGTAAGCTTCTTAGCTTTTTTCCCTTGTAACAAAGAGTGACCAATTTTTATTAATAAAGTGACCTATTATTACTTTTCTGAAATTGTCTTCAAGGTCACAACGACGCTTCGAATTATTAAAATAAAATGAAAAGTTTTGATCACCAAAAATTCTGCAACCCCCCAACAAATCCGCCCTTTGTATTTGTTGCTCTTTTGCTGCCCAGATGATCGTGCCTGAACGTTGATCACCATCACACATTGATCCATTCGTTATGTCGTTGTTGTTGTTGTTGTCGTCAGACGTCGCCGTCTGTTTACATTTCAATTTCGTTGGGCAAACATTGAAATTGAAAAATTTGAGACATAAACAAAATAAACACGCGTCCCGAACGTAGTTTAAATTTTACTTTACTTGACTTTACTTACTCGAACTTCTTCTTCCTTTTTAATGGACAACAAAAGGCATTCTTTCGACCATCGAGCAACAGAGAAGACACAAGTCAAGAGCACACAAGTCCGTAGAGACGGGCGGCAGACGCACTTTATACACAGAGACAGATTATTTAGAGTGACCAATTGACGTTGACGTCTTCATTTCTGTTTGTTTGTGCGATGCGATCGTTAAGAAAGCCTCTTTAACTGCTGTTCTGGACTGGAGTTTAGAGGCATTTGGTTACTGTTTTCAGTGACTGCCTACTGCAGGACGTTTATGTGTGTTTCCATTAATTGCAATTGCGTGTCGACGCCGCGTCATCTTCAACGCGCTATCCTCATGCGTCTCGCATTTGTTCCGTCGCTCTGTGGACTTTATGCCAATAATGCATTTTTTTTTTGCCCACAGGACACACAAACAAACAAACACCGAACGTGGAATGTTGGTTTGCCTTGAAGCAGCACGCAACTAAGGTCAGTTTTGTTTTTGTATATATATATTGAAGCATTTTGTTTGGCTTTCTTGCGGTCTACAGAACTAATGAACCCAATAATTTTGAGCTGTTGACTGGCGACAAACAATAAATACTTGGACAAATGTCTGAGCAATTATAGCTAAATCTATATTAAGACTGTAGGCAAAAATCATTATTTCTTCAGGCAGATATTCTGCAGGCAATCTTGGCATGTCGGAAGAATTCTAGCCCAGATTTTTTTATTATAAAAATTTTATTTTAACCAAGTTAGTTCTTGTAAATTAAAGTTGTGTTTTTTCGACAAAGTCTGTGGCACAGACTTTTATGTGCAACAAGTGCAACAATTTCATGTTGGCCATAAAACTGATTTTATTGTTTTCATAATTTGTTTGTCGGTTTTTAAGCTTCACATTCCCGCCGCACAAGAAGTTTCAATATTTTTTTTATTATTGTATTTTCGTGCATTTTAAATACCGCACCACAGCAGATTTTTTTTTTATTACTCACCGCCTGCGTGCGTAACATTTGATTTGATTTTATAGCGCCGCGTGCGTCAACAAGTTGCAACCCTCGTACTACGCGCAGCATTTGCATCTGCTGCATACATACGCTCGTAGAGCTGCTGTCAGCGTGCCGTGCCGTGCCATGCATCGCGTAAGCTTATCACGTCGCAGCATATACTACATCGGTACGTGTTAAATTCCGCGTTAAAAGTTTCAAAAAGTCTAATGAAAAAAAAATACAACAAAAATTATGAATTTCTTTATTTAAGTCTGCCACACAATCGGATTTAATCTTTTTTTGGTTGAGTGCTGGTCGACGGATTTTTTCACTTTGCATTTATTCGCTCTTGAGTGTTCTGCATGCCAAGCGTTTGCTGATCCGTACGCTTCATTTCAGTTCCCAAATAGTCGTTAAATCTTTCAAAAATATTAAATGTCGTTGAATCATTTTGTATTTCATGCGAAAATCCATGTCCGAATCATCGCTGGTTAATTTGTGCATGTGTGTGTGTGCGTGTGCGTGTGTGTGTGTGTGCCGCTGGACGTGTTGGTCGTAAATTTTCTTTTCATCTGACCTCAAGTCAGTTTTAATTTGTTACCGCACGCTTTCTGCCGAGTGTTGCCAAGTGGTGCCAATTTTATGTCATTCGCAATGTAATCAAATTGTTAACTACAAATAAGTGTCTGAAGCGTGGCATTAAATGAGCGCGAGTGTTGGCCTTGAATTTTGACCTTTGCTTAATTTAAGAGGTAACAAATCTGTTGCTACATAGTGACGAAAAAGCCTTAACACAAAATGAATCGTAAATTAATTAATTTAATTTAATTAACAATGCCATTAAAAGCTTAATTAAATTGTCAATGCACTGATTTATATTGTATAACAATTAATTAAAATAAACAACCAAGTTTAACTTATTTCCAAACAAAATCGACGCACACGATACATCCATCCAATGTGGTAACAATGTTGCTAATAAAAACGAAAATTCGTTAGTTTACCGATAATCGCAAAAGCCGCAATTTGCATCCACCAACTGCCACTGAAAGTAAAAACCCGCAACAACAGTAAACAATCGCTTGCAACTAACAACAACAACAACAACGAAAACAAAACTTAAATTGCTAATAGGCCTAATAAAATTGGAAAACAACTGCAAAACGTTGTGCAAGACAAGATATCGCAAAATTTATGGTATAATTTTTGCGGAAAAATTTCGATTGCCCACAACGAAAACATGAAATTAAATGCAACATGAGAGCGCATGATTTTCATTTTCCCGAACAAACATGATCAATTATAAAATCGACATGATCGCGACTGCAAAATATACTCGTACACGTTTGTGTGTACGTTTGATACGCAATTTGGTTAATAAAAGTGGTAATAAAATATGTAGCGCAACGAAGCAAATACACGCTTAAATGATGAGATGGCATACTTTTGAAATTTACTTCGAGTATTTAAGTTCTTAAAAACCGAATATTTTCATTGAATTGGTATTGCATTGTAATTGGGCTTATGTAATGCAACTTTTTGATTAAAATATCGAAATAGTGTTGCACCTATTGCGATTAATCGAAGTCGGGATTATTAACCACTTTTGCGATTGATAGCGATTAATTTTATAGCCGACTAATGTATTAATCGTTTGATTATTTTTCTACCAACAGAAAATCAACTTTCTTTCATTCAAAATTAAAATTGAAATTATGGATTTTGTATCTGGATTACCTTCAAATCTAATAGGTATTAATCACATTAATCGAACTTAAATATTTGTTGAAATAATATATTTAGCATTTATGAGAAAAGCCTTATCGGTTTCATCAATTAAGTTATTTTCTGCAGATGGACTTGTATACCCTCCTCAAATCGTCGATAAATCATTATCGACGATTAATACCATGAGATAATCATTATCGTAGTGTAAATCGATGCATAATATAGATATTAAAAAAAAACACCTTTAAAAATATCAACTAATTTAAAGAAAATTTATAAAGTTAGAAGATTTTACTTGTGCAAATTATTATTATATCAACAACTGCTCGTATTTGAACAGGTTTTCACCTGGTTTTAACCAGTTAAGTATTAATAATTAATCGTTTATTTGAAAGTCTTTACTTCGGTTTGAATATATTTTTTGTACCTTTAAAAATCATGATCCAAGTAGTCACATTTGGTAAATAAAATGCAACAAATTATAGAAATAGTTTCGGAATTTATGCCTGTCAACATTCAAATTTGATATAACTTAGTTTATCATTAATTCTCTTTGATTGGAATCACGGTTTGCCAATGTCGCTAATTCTCACAAATTATCTGCAAATGCCGCGTGCTCAGAAGCAACACAAATTGTCAACAATCGTTGTGCCACAGACATATGGAAACTAATTTTGACACAAATAATCATCGTCGTCGTACTATACAGCGTGAGAGTGTTGCAATCTCTGCACTTGTCACACAATAATAAGTGCAACAACATTTGCCAGCAGACTTTCTTCTTCATTTCCATTTGTCTACGATGCATGCGACATATTAGACTGGTTTCGACAGTCATTTTAAAATACTTTATTTAAAATTGAATTTAAATGGTGAGGAGCCATTTATAGATTGTTTAAACATATAAGATACATATCTGGATTTTTTAAACTATTTTTAACCTTGAGTTTAGAGAATCAATATTAATTTATTTAATTTTAAATATTTTCCTACCACTCTTATGTAACCTAAGTAGATGCAATTGTTGTTACTTCGCTTGCTAACAATAAAACAGAAACTTTGCAACATTTTCACTGACACCTTTTCGCACTAATACAACGATGCGTCGCAGTTCGCTTTATTGTTCTCTCTCTAGCCAAGATGATGTAAGACCAAATTCATTGACCTGATTCTCAGACTTTTGTGGTGCAATTGTTTTGCTGTTGCTGTAATAATAATAATAGTGTGGGATGCAATATTTGAAGACTTTGAACCGGTTGAAGATTTTATAAATTTAACATTTTGTAAAGTTTAAAAAATCCGTAAAAAAAATTTCTTGAAAAAATTCACGTGATTTTTTAAGAAAAACAATTTCATTGTCTGCAACAGAAAATACCAAAAAAAAGTGAAAGTACAGCATAAATTTAGTAAAAAAAAAAACTGTCCCATGGTCTGTGTCCACAAAGCAATCAAAATGTCGTTTCGAATGCGACTGACCGACCGACCGACTGACCGACCGACCGACCAACGCAATCAAATGTAAGGATCAAATGCAAAGTCGGCGACAAACACACAAATCAGGTTCAGGAAATTAAAGCCCAACGTCGTCGGCGATGTCAACGAAAAACATGTGGACAATTTTGCATACACTGAAGTTCGCATTTATAAGTATAAAAAAATGTACAAACTTAATGTAACATTTTTATAAAATTAACACTATTTCATGTTAAAACTCTTCAACGTTAATGAATATGTCAAAAATAAGATTTCAAGTATTATCAGCTTTATTCAGTTATGAGACCAATTTTTTTAGATAGTCTATTAAAGAAAAGAAAATATTGGTTAAATAGGACCCAATGTTAATTTAACACTTTGTGTCGTGTTGATTTTTGCAAAATCTTGACACATTACCTTAAAATGAGTTACTTTAGCAATATATCATGTAAATTTATCCTTTTTTTTAATTACTTAAATTAACATTACAATTCATGTTAAATTTTCACATCAACATGTTAATTTCACAATGAATTTTTTTACTTATATTCATTGCATTATTAATTTTACTAAAAGTTGTTTCAGTCGAACTATAAATTCATATGATTCGTTGTCATCGATGTATCTTTTATGCAGTGAGACGTTTAAAATATCAGCTGATTATATAGATCTGAAACAGATTGTTTGTTGGTATGTGCGCGAGTTTGCTCCAGTTAAGTCAGACTATTACCGCACAACATAAGGTAGTAACACAATTTTCTACAACTGAGTTAACAAAAAATTAAGCGCGTAGTAATGGAATTGCAATAAAAATGCAAACAACATTTTGCGACTACAGTACGTATCTAATAGATTGTATAATTAGGCTGTCAGCTTTTGAAAGCGATATGAAAAATATTTGAAATATTTGGAAATCAACAGCTGTATTGAAAATATACTGAAGAATAGTTTTCAATTGAAATTCTTTCTGATTTCTTGGAACAGAGCTTTAGTTTCTAAATAGTATCTTGTAGATACTTTATGTAGATTCACATTTAAATACATTTTTAGACTTTAAGAAAATTTTTAATAACATCTACTGAGGGGGTGTTACAATTAACTGCGAAATGAGAACGAGCCTAATGCAAAATAAATTTATTGGAAAATTGGAGCTGTAGATATTTGGAGTTTGGCAAGGCATGGCGTGGTTTGGCCTGAACCAATGCTCGTATATGCATGAAAAAAATTGTAAATTGTTTTTTGGCAAAACATTTCGAACAGACAGCTCAACAGACTTTTAGATTTAAGCATTTAAACTGGCGGCAATAAATAAAAGACTCTATTTTTTGTATTTCATTTTTTTTGTACTCTACTGCCAACATGGCCAAAAAACGCTTACAGAAAAAAAAATTGACGTATGATGCAAAAGTATTTCAAATTGACAGCATGCAGCTGAGGTTTTTTACTTTTGCTGTTGTAAAATTTGTCCATTATTTTTTGTTTTTGTATTTTTTGTATATCAAAATATTTGACTGCAGGTGAGAAGTTTGTAACTACGCGCAATTACGCTTTAACGCCCGCCAACTCGCCGCACCGCGTCGCGCCGCCGCCGCCGTGCAACAAAATTCGCATTTTCGATTAAAATCGGTGTTAAAATTTATGCAACAAAATTTTTTATTAGATTTTTATCAATCGAAAATTGCGGTCTGCCTAGGCAGGCGATTTATAACATATCCGCACCGCAGTATAGTCAAACGGTCAGACAGACAGACAGGCAAACAGACAGACGGACAGTTAGGGGGCTTTATTAGCGCAAATAAATCAAGTTTTGCGCTGCACACATCCATTAGGCGCGTGTTTTTTTTCCATTAGTTGTTGTTGTTTTGTATTTGTTAGTGTAATGTTTTTTCTATATTGCTGTATCGGCATCCGTATCTGCGCAGCATATGTTAATAATTTGCAATTGCATTTGTTGCTCTGCTGTGCGATAAGGCTGACGCGATACGCAACGCGCAACATAAACGCTGTGGCAACATGTTGTTTGCACCTGAAATGTGTCAAGTTAGAGTATGTGTGTGTGTGTATGCGCGTTTTTTTGTGTGTGTTTTGTGTGTTGCGCATGCCCAGGCGCCAGTTTTGCTGATAAAACGAATTTGCTGATGTTGCAACTTCCATTCAAGCATTTGCTGCGCACTTCATCAGCGACATTTGCATTTTCTTTTGATTGCCATGAACTTTTTGCATTTCTCTTTGTGCTTTAGTTTTATTTAGCATTTTTTTTTCATTTGGTTTTTAAGCATTTTATTAAGTTGTCAAATTTTCGTTGCCTCTTTTCTGTTTGGCTGGTTTAATTAAATTTCTGATCAAAATTTGATAATGCTCAATAAATCCTCAAATTTTGGATTTAGTTTTTAAAATCCCGCTCATACCCACGACGAAGTATGCCGAATAATAAGTATCTGTTCGATTAATTTGTTGTTCAATACAATTAATTTTTAACTGAAATTCCAGCCACAAGCGTTTTTGATTAAGAATTTTCGATTTGTTTTGTTAAACTAATAAATTAATCATATCAATGAAAACTTTGTTTCAATGTTTATCTACAGTAAAAAGTCTCTCAAAATTTAATTATATCGATTAAAACTTTTGTTTGAAATTTGCAGTTTTGTTTAATACAATTAAACGCTTTACTAAATGCAATTAATATACAAATTTCAATTAAAAATTTGGTTGTTTTCCTTTTTTGTATCTTTTCGCTTCTACGAACTGAACTAAGATTTCAATTTCCTCTACAGAGACATGTATCTAATAGATACACCACTGAGTGGTGCGGTCCAACACCATTTCATCCATCAAACGCTTTTCTAATTCATTCGTTCCAAGGGCGGTCTCAACAATTTGCCAGGCGTTTCGCCGATTTTATTATTTTGTTTTTCTCGTTTTCGTTGTTATTATTTTCTGTTTCTTGTTTGCGATAGCGGATTCTAACAATGGATATTAGCCAAATGGAAAAAAATCCAACTTCAAGTATGGTTTTTTTTTGTTCTCTCTCTTCAGCTTGTTTAGCTGACTTCGCACGTGAGTGATGGCGATGGCGATGGCGTTGTTGCCTTAGCGACTGTACGCGAGTATACGTTGACTTTGAGCAGTCTCTCAGTCGTCGCGGCTGACTGGTTGCCTTGTTGACGCGACGGACTATGGTTGCATTTATCCTGCAATCGACACCGTCATCCAAGTGGAAACAAAAATAATAAAAAAAAAACAAAACACTTCCGTGTATGTGACTTTGGTGCAAGCACAAAAAAAAAACAATTCAAATATTTTTACACTTGGAATCATTGAAAGTTTTGCGGTTTGCAATTTTGTTGTTGTTGTTGTTTTAGAATTTTAATGTGAAATTGGAAGATTATGATAAACTCATAATTATGGACTTGTCTACTCAAGCAAAGTTAATAGATTTCTAATTAGTGGAACCGTGAATTTAGCAAAGCTTGTTCTATGGAAGTTGCAGTTTGCATGTAAAACGGAAAGAGTGTTACGAGTGTTACGGTAGTAAATGAAATTTATTAACGTTGATTTTACTAGCCGTCACGTCTTTTGGAGCGTCTTCATTTAAAAGTGGGATTTTTTTTTCAATTTCTTTTAATTTTTTTAATGCAACATAAAATTTCCAGTTTAGATTGAAATTAATCTGCCGTGTTCTGAGCGCTGATTCCAAGTTGGCATTAAATCTTGAATCATTAAAAACGCTTATCAAAATGTTTATTACCGAAATATTATTAAAATCCAGCTGCCATTTATATCTGCCAACTTTTTATTAGTTAGGTCTAGATTACTCTAGTGAAGTTCTACTTCAGTTTTTTGAGATACGAAATTTAAACCTTTCTATTAGAGCCTATTCCATATTCTGGTAGACCTTGTCAAATTAATAAAAATAAATTTAAACGATTTTAATTACGACTTAATAGCTTCAAGAAAATAATAACAAATATTTAAAAGTATCTGATGAATTCAAAAATCTACTAAATTATGACTTTAATTGAACGACTTCCAGCCAAGTTCTTCGACAAACAAACACAATAAAACACCAACAACGATGAGGCAAGCAACGTCAGCGCCACGCTATCAGGTAAACTGTCATAAGTCAAACATGAAATCTGAGACTTCTGTCTGACAATCCATGAATTATGGTGGAAGCCCCCATTTCAAAAGATCCGTACAAAGCAACTCCAAAAGATGTGAACAGAACAGAGCACATTAAACAACAAAAAGAAGAAGAGAACACATCTACCAAAAAGTACCTAAATACCAACAACACAGAAGAATGAGAAGCTGCAGAATCAACACATATGGAAAACCTCAGCGACATACAGACACAAAACGAAAGAAGATATGGACCACATGAAGTTTTCTTAAATTTATATGGGAGTCTTATATGGCACAACACTCCATGGGGCTTCTAATCAATGATGCATCCAGTGCGCATTAATTACGTTGCCCGTGTACTAAAAACAAATAATAACCAACTTCAGGAGAGCGCTTCTTCCCCTTCTCCCTCTCTTTGTCCTTCTCTCTCTTTCTCTATCACACTCTTGCGGCTATCGTATGCGTTTTGGGCAAAGGACTGATTAAGTTCTGCAGATAAGTGAGCAGCAAGTCTCTAGCTGACTGGCACCAACGAACTAACGAAAATTTGAAAATGACGTAAGATTGTCATCTCGTTATGGCCGCGTACAGGCCAGGGAGTATGTGGAATATGAAGATAAAGAATACAACAAAAAAAAAAAAAAATTCATAACTTTTGGTAAAAAAAAAAACGAGAAAACCAAAATACTCAGCCGCAGTGTGAATGAAGACCGTTATGGAGACTCCTCTCTGCACCACAGCACAGCACAGCGCAGTTCGGTTCAGTTCGTTTCAGTTCAGCTCAGTTCAGTAATATGATCTTACCAACCGAACCTTATGCTCAATATTTTTTAATTGTCTGTCCGAAGCATGTCTGGGCTTTGACTGCGCATGTCTCCACATAAATTGCTATTCATAAAAAAAATTATATATCATATACAAAAAAAAAAATAAACACAATTTTCGTCAGTAACTAAAAAGAAAAAGATTTTTAATTTTTACGATTTTGCTTTTCGAACCAGGGATAGAAACGTTTGAGTATCTTAGAAATACAAACTTGAAGTCTTGTAAGGTCAGGAAAAATTATATAACCTTGGGAAAAAATCGTTTAACTGACTAACTTATTTACAGATAACCATTTTTAATTGTTTCTTGAAAACCAATTCCAGCTGGCCACAGAGCTTTTGGCTCTACTACAAGTAACTAGATACATTTTTATATACGACTTAAAATTCGATAAAACTATAAGCCAATATGCTGTCGTAAAGTTTACAAACCGCATGTTTGCCTGCCCTGATTCGAATGATTTCGGGGTCATAATCTTCAGCGTGGTCTGCATCTTGAAGCGCAGTCCAAACCCACTAATATCGCATCCGACAGACATATATACATACATATGTACCTCCACAAGGCGAACTGAATGTGGTATGAAAATAAACAAGAAACACTTTTTAATTTATATTTCGTTAATTTTTATGAAGAGTTGACATTTTAAGAAAAGAACAGTTGACTGCCTGCGCGGCTTTATCGGTCGGCCTGCGTTGGGCAGACGAGTATCTGTTGGGGCATCCAACCGGCAGCGTTTATCGTTTAACACGAAAACAATTCTCGAGCTTCTTTGGCGAGATTGTATTTTTTTGTTGTTGTTTCTTTTCTGCTGTTGTTGTTTTTGTTGGTTGGTTTTGTTTTTAAGTGCGCCCCGAAAGATCACATTATGATAAATCATTTTGTTTTTGTGCTCTTGAGTTTTTATGGTTATCCGAGGTTTGTTTTTTGTAGCTTTTTTGTTTTTGTAAAAAAAAATTATATTTTAGTATGAAATTTGAAATTTTTATTCAGAATTCTTTGGTTATGAATTGGCTTAGCAATTTGAACTGATTTCTTTTGCAGATAAGAATTTACGGCGATTCGTTTATTTCATCCGATTTTTTTTTGTTTGTCGGTTGGTTGGCTGGCTGGCGTTGCCATATGAACTAAGTTTCTGCTTAGTTTATATGTCATTTTTGTGAAGGTCTTCTATCTCAGGCTTAATTCATTTATATCTTTGTGTTGTTTTTTTTGTTGCTTTTTTTAAATCCGCTGTCAGTTTTGTGATTTCATCCAAATTTTTTGTGTTTATTGTTGTCGGTTGCCCATGGACGTGAAATGTGGTTGAGAACTTTTTTAGCGTAGAGTTAAAGTAAAGTTACTGTCTCGTTCCTGGTTATACTTTAAATTATTTTACGTGAGTTTTATATATAACTGCAAAACTTGCTCTAAATTATCTGAATTTTTTAAAACTTAAAGCTGTTGAAAATATTAAGCTTTTAATAGTTGTAAGCATCCAAACTATTTTTAAATTTAAAAAAATACTTTTATGCTTTAAGCTCTAACAAAACTTTCGAGTTGAATTATTCGAAAACGCATTTGATCTTAAAGCTTCCAAGCCTGTGTATAAATTAAATAAAAAAAAAACAACTAAAGAGTTTTTTTAAGCTCTTCTGAATTTTTAAATCCCAAAAGCTACTTTTAAAATTTAGCTTTTAGAGCTTTTAATAGTCGTAAGCCTCCAAGCTATCTTAACATTTCAAGTCTGTATCTAATTTTAAATTTGATTCCCTGACAAATCTTCAGAGTTAGGTCCATCGCAAACACTTTTGCGCTTAAAGCTTTCAAATCTTTATATAATACAAAATAAACTAAACTGAAATGTTTGCTCTAAATTTTATGAATTTTAAAAAACTTTAAGCTACTCAAAAAAAAAAGCTCTTTATAGTTGTCAACATCCAAACTTTCTTTAACTGTAAAATAATTTTAGGATTTAAGCTCTTTTAAATCTTTCGAGTTAAATCCTTCCAAACTCCTCTGAGCTTAAAGCTTTTAAGATATATTAATCTTGAACATTTTTTTTAGATACAGTCAAAAACTACCAAAAACTAAACAGTAAAAAAATAAACCAAGTGTTAATTGACCATAGCAACGTTTGACCAAAACCTAATTTCATGCATCCTGTTTTAACAATTAAAACTACAACAACAAAAAATACACATTCACGTCATCCGAATGCTTCGTTTGCCATTACAATAAATTCAAGATATTTCACAGCGTTGATCTTGATAATGATTTGAAAAATGAGCGTGTTGAAAAGCCCATCTAGCCGATATCAAAAAAGCCAATTTGCATAATTAATATAACAAACACAAACACACACACACACGCACAAAACAACGAATCAAAACAAAACAAAACGAAATGAAAAAAAAGACAAAATGAGTTGCTATAATGAAAACGAAACTTTTATGCAAATGTTTATAATTTTTAATTTTAATTTTAATTAAAAACTCCAATTGGTTGAGAGTGGCCCAAATGTATGCGCCAATATATTCAAACACATATTAACATGGCTTTTATGGCTTTTGAATGGCTTCGTTAACACGTTGTGGCATTAAAGTTTAGGCTTAAGTGTAGGAAAAACATTTCAGAAATTGGTCTGCTATTAATTGGTTGCTATTGGGCTATTGCCATTTTGGATTGCTGCCACTTAGGCTTTGTCAATTAAAAAATTCCTAAACGCACCCAATTTTTTTCTTTTCAACTTTAAAATGTCAATTTGTTCAGTGATTAACAACAACAACATAAACTACAAGAACAACAAGAACAATACATTTTAAAACAACATTAAGAAATGTTCAAACAATTCCTGCTAGACTCGTAAAAAGTTCGAATAAATTTGTATACATAAAGCTTGAGGAGATGTAAAGTTTGATTTGTTAAGCTTAAGATGTAAAGCTTGAAATGCAAAATTCTTGTTTTTAGTTTCCTGTTTATTAATCAATTAACCAATTAATGAGGGTTTTATAATATTTTTATTTATTTTTATTTGTTTGTTTGCTTGTATTAGATACATTTCTTCTTATCAGTTACAATATTCAAAATAAAAGCGTTAAATTTTGTAAAAAAAGTTTCAGTTTCAGTTTAATTTATTAGATTTTTTATGTTGCAAATCAACTACTTGCGTCTGGCGGACTTTTGCATCCTGCGATAGTACTCCCACACCTCACACATAGCCACATTGCGTATACATTCGCACTCGACGATTTTGCCCTTTCTCAGCTTGGGTCTCTGGCATTCCGAGAATGCCGGATACGGCGCGCAAACCTTTTTGCAGTCACTCTTACCGCGTATCACAAAGCATTTCGGTGGATTGCGCACCTTGCGACAGCCCTTGAGCACAAATCGCGGACAATCGCCCTTCGTGCTCGGCTTGCATGGATCGGGTTCGCAAGCGGTCTTCGGTTTCTTTTTCGGTGATCGCTTTTCGAACGGCGGCATTACCAGTTGATCGAAACAACAGATCGCCTTGGGCACAATACGCGGACTCGGGCAATTGATCCAGGTTTGCTGATACTTGCGCTTGGCTTTGTCGCTGATCACATAGTAGAGCTCATCGAATCGCGGCAGCACATCTGGACACGGATCCAGGCAGCATTCCGGATTGTGCCACATCGACTTGAACGGCGATATAGTGTCGGGATTCTCTTTATCTTTTTTCTTCTTTTCAATGCAGCCGGATTTCGAGAGATTCTTCTCGCTGCAGCGTGGTCCCTTGTCCGGCGCGCAATCACTTCGACCACCCGACTTCGAGGACATCAAGCGTTTGCTGTTGGCAATACTGACCGTGAGATCGGGATTTTGAGTGATCTTCTGCAGGAGTCGCATTTTACTGGAACGCGGTCCACGTCCTGCATTTTCATTGGCATCAGTGCGCGGCAACGATGACGTTGCAATGAGGCGTTTGGACGTTAGCGGCTGCAGCAGCGCACTGAGCCGTCCATTGAGGACAAATGCGTATGAGACGCGTGCGAGGCCGTTTAATTTGTTTGTGATTTTTATAGCTGACAGCATTTCTTGAGGTTTCTCTTAGATTTTGGTTTGCAGTTTGCAAATTTCGAATTTAGCAAATTAATTTTTAATTTTTTTTTTATCTCAAAAGTTGAATTTTAAAGTTTAATTTTGAAAATTTTTTTGTTTAAGTTATTTTTTCAAGAAAAATTTAGCAATTGAAAATATTTGGAATGCATACTTTTCTATTTTGGATTGTTTTTGCTTGTGTGATAAGTGCAAAGTATCTGTGCAGTTTAATATCTCATGAAAAGACGCTAATATCTCACGAATAAATTCTAACAATTTGTACATTGAAGTGCATTGGAAACCAAAATATTTATCTTGAAAGAATCCTAAAAAATCCAATTTAGATACTTATAAAACTATATAAAACTTAGATCGTCGTGTAAATGTTGATTAAATTATTTAATTCTTTCTAATTAATATCGATTCCAAATTTGAAATTGAATGAAAAAATTGGTGGATTAACTATTAGGACAACTTAATTCAGTTAATTTTTTTTTAATTATTCCTCTTGTATTCTTCTCTACTTGTCTCGAGAAAATCCAAGTCCTTCTTTTAAAAATTGTTTACCTAATTTCCATCGGTTGTTATACTCCTCTTGAGGTTGGCTTAACCTTCTATAGTTAGAGAATGTATTGCAAAATTGTTGATAATTTTAGAGATAATGGTCAGGTCATGGCAAAATACATACAGTAATTGACAGCTTGGTTCCATTGACAAAAAGGTTGAGTATGAGAGCAATTCTCTCACAACTATTCGAACTTATCAAAGTAAAAACTGAAAAACTTATATTATTTGCTTTTATTTTTAAGAAAGGATTTTGTTAAGTGTTGATAGCTTAGCAAGAGAGCGCTGTCATGTACCTGAAATAGTTGTGTCATAGGTCAGGTGTAAGAATGGACCCTGGCTATAGTCTTGTAGCTAACGCCATGACCTAGCGTGTTAAACTAACGCTCAAGAAATTTTTAATTAAAGGAAACTAATTTATCTTCACCTTTTCAACTCCCAGAATAAACACTTGGCAAACAAAAAAGAAATTCACTATTTTAAACTTTATAACTCAAAAAAAAAAATTTTTTTTGACACAAAATTTTTGTAGAAAAAAAATCATTTTTGATTCTTCTTTTCCTCTCAAGAAACACAAAATTTTACTGTTAAAAAAATCTTTTCGGATATTAAACTAAATTTTACCATTTAAATAACAAAACAAAAAAAAAAATTGCAATCAAGAAAAATTACAAAAAAAAAAGAAGATGTTTTCCATGAAATTCGCCAGATCACTAAAGAACTGTGGAAATCTGTCCATGGCTATTGGAAATCCATTATTATGTCCGACCACTTCGAAGGCAATTGCTGATCGGTTGATGTCTGCAGATACAGTATCATGCATTAAATTCGAACGGCGTTGCAGTCCACGAAATCTGGCCAAATCCGATTGCATGAAGAAAAAGAAAGAACTGGCCAAGAAAAAGTTGAAGCCGTTTCCATTCAAAAATTTGATCTACAATCCGGATTGCTGCGACGATCCCTGTGTCGATGTCATGCCGCGTTTCGATGATCTCTACTACATTATAACCGACAAATCAAAAATCAAGTACCAGCGAACGTGGGCCGAATGCAAATCGCCCTTGATAAAGAAGCGCGTAGTTTGCCCACTCGAAGGCTTAAAGCCGCCGCCCTACAAGAAGCGCAACTTACAAGGCATGACGAAGAAGAAGCGATGCCACATATCGAAGAACGCATACAAGCTGGGTCTAATGGACTGTAAGACCAGTGTTCTGTCGAAATGTCCACGCTTGAATATGCCCGGTTGTCCAGCATCACGCCTTCCGCCCAATTGTAAACCCGCCAGTAAAGGTCCGTCCGGCTGCAAGAAGCGGTGCACACCATATCCCGCCTTTTCGGAGTGTGATCGTCCGCCACTGCGCAAAGGAAAACCGGTCGAATGTAAATGCTGGGAGGGCGCCTCGAACTGTGAAATCGTGTTGTTTTTGCAGAAGGTCAAACGCAGTTTGAAGAAGTTTTAAATTGTAAAAGTATACCAAAATTTGAACAATATATTTAATTTTTTTATTTTTTTGCATAATTATACAAATAAAAATAGTCATTTAATAAAACTTTCGATTCAATTGATAGTCAAGTTGTTTGTTCGGTGAGTTAAATATGATTTAAATTTTAATAATTAACTGATTTAGTCATTCACTAATTAAATGGTTAATTGACTAATTGACTGATTCACCCGATTGATCGACTGGTTAACTAAGAGACCGACTGTTTGGCTTACTAACTTATTGATGGATTCATTGACTGAATAATCGAGCTATTGCCCGATAAATTTATAGATTCATTTGATGCCAACATTAATTGACTGATTAAGTTATTTAGTGATTTACTGATTAAATGGTTTGTCGACTTATTGACTTTATAAATTGATCGATGAATTAACTGATTAAATGATTGATTTACTGCTTGATCGACCGATTACCGGATGAACTGATTGTTCAAAAATATAAATTGTATATCAATTGAAGTGGTCTTTAAATTAATTTAATTAAAAAAAGATCGCTAATGTCGAAATTAATTCCATTGTGAAAAAGAGCACAAATATTATTAAAAAAAACTCATATACATATACACTTACAAACGTAAGTATATATACATTTATCATCGTTTGCATAGTCAATGATGTGTGACAAAACACCACACGGAATTTTAATCCCCGAATGATTGATAATCACTCGCACACTCACAACTATGAATATACGTCTACCTTGTAGATGAAAGCTTTGTCACGTTTGTTGTTTGTTTGAGGCATTTAACGCAACTTGCATCATGCTGCATGCAGTATTGTCTGCCGCTAATGTTTGCACTTAATACACCTCACTCAAACTTACAATCAGGCGTGTTAAGGCTAAATTATGTTGTTTTGCTGGGACACTGGCACATATACACACACACTCACACACACTCACACACACATACAGTGTCATTAAAAAGCTTAAGTCGAAATTTGGTTTTTGTTCTCTATTTTGTTAAAAATAAACGTTTGCATTTCTTCTTCTCAGTTTGTTGCCTTGCGGTTGTTTGGCATTTGATTGTGACACGTTTTGAAATAAAGCACACATACAACAACAACAACAACAACAACAACAAAATGAAGCCTAAATGATGCATTTTGGTAATGATGAGTTGAAATTTAATAAAAAGTAAAAAGGTAACAAAAACAAAATAAAGGAAATCTGATTTAAGTCATAATTTATGATTTTCATGGATTAGTGCGAGCAATGAAAAGTCGATGTGTTTTCTATTGAAATAAGTGTGGAACGGACTACAAAGCAACCGAAATTTACATTAGGCTAGATCGGTTTTTTTTGGGGTCATTTCTGCACCTAAATTTATTCTTGATTTGTGAATTTTTGCATCTTAATTAAAACTAATTTAATAACTTTATAAAGTATTTTGAAAATATTTGACAATAATTCGGAAAATATTTGACCCATTTTTAACTCTACACAAACAAATCATTATTGTTTTAAACTTGAACACATTGATTGATACCTAACAAAATATCTTGCGATGTGAGATTCTTTAGTGATTTCTGTAAGCGAATTGTAAAATACTATTCGCGTATAATATCGTTAACGAATCGCTAGTGATCATTCACCTACGAATAGAAGAAACGATTCTTTTATGAATCGTAATATTGTTAAATTTCCGATACAATTTAAACGATATCGTTACCGATTCGGTAAGTAAATAAATCGGCACGTAATTTAATCGTAAAATCACTTATTTTACGAATCGTTAACGAGCGTAGACTTCCACCCAGCAGCTATATCATTAGCGATTAATTTTCGAATCGGTTAAAATAGATCTCTTTTTTTTATCAAAGATATAAAAAAAAAACCACTAAAATTTATTTTTATTTAGATTGTACCTTTTTAACTGGCAGTTTCAAATACGATCCAACCTTTTTTCTAAGTTGACAGTGCCACTGGTTGCCTCAAACAAAACGCTGTCAAAAAAATTAAGTCTAAAATGTCGCTTTTGTGGTACGATTAAAGCTTTAATTTATTAGGTATGAAATGTATTTAAATTTCTATTTTAAAATCTCGTTTTTCTTTTTTTCCTACTTACCGCATTACTTTGTTCCAAATTTAGTTGTGTTGTTGTTGATGTTGTTGTTTATTTCATTTTAACTCTTTTCGAGGTGTTTGTGTTGTGTCAGCCTTACGCGATTTCCCGTCATTGAGTATTTCACTTACCGTTTTGTGGGCTGCAGATCTCACACCCAGTCGCTGGTCCATTGTTTAGTTGGAGTTAGTCGTTGTCTTCTCCTCAATTCTACAGTTTTAATTTCTTTTTTGTGTTTTCCTTGTTTCTTTATTAAATTTTACCATTTAGCTGGAGGCTCGAAATTACACTCCTTTATGACATGTTCTTTTTTTTTCATTTGCAGTTTTTTTTCTCTTAATTTTATCTCTCACTTGGTTAAGCGAGTCTTTCGTTTTGTAGTGGTATCTTAAAGTGCTTAAACGCCAAGATATCCACACGAAACTTGTTCGGGCCTGCTGTCAGTCCATCTGGCTGTCTGTTTGTATGTTTATACATGAATACATATGTCTGTCTGTATGGCTGTTCGTCCGTCCGACTGTCTGTCTGTCTGTCTGTCTGTCTGTCTGTCTGTGAAGCGCGCGAACTTTATGGTTACACCTTCAAATGCCCCAACAGGGCCACATACAGCACAGCCCCGCGGTTTAATAAAGAAAATAAATTTTAGCGGTAAAATCAGTGTTAAAGGATGAAATCCGTTTGCACACTGGACTGAAGTTGAGATTTTATAAATCAAAAATGCATTAAGATAGTGAAAAATTTAAATTGAATTTAAAGACAATTATTTATCAAACGTGTGAATAGTATTTTATAACTTTAAACACTTTGAGACAAAATCATGTTAAATTAACATATTATTGCAATTATTCAGATTAACATTTTACAAAGTTTATCGATAAGTTTCAAATAACATTAAAAGTGTTGTTAATTTTACTCAAATTCAAGTTAACAATTTTGATATATTTTGTTAATATTTTACAACAGAAAATGTAAAGCCCATTGGACCCAATGTTAATTTAACAATTTTTGACATGTTACTTTAAACAGTGTTAATTCAACACAATATAATGTTAAACTAAAGCATAATTTAATATAGTAATCATGTTAAATTAACAATACTTCATGTAAAATAAACACTAAATCATGTTAAGTTCATTTGACACTTTCATGTTATTTTAACACTTAATTTAATATAACAAATCTTGTTAAATTAACACTGCATCATGCTAAATTAACAATGCCTCATGTTAAATAAACACTGAATCATTTTTTTGAACTAATGATAAATGTTTTGCCCATTGTACCAGACGACCGACGACCACCAAGAACAAGTACACGAAGAACCGATAACTTTTGGGCGCAGTGCTCAAACAAGCGGCCAAACTAAATCTTAAACAAAAAAGCAAAAAGAAAGAGAACAACTTTGGCCGACCCACAAACAAGTTATGGAACTGAATAAAGGAAGGATTAAGAAATTACTAAAGCGGACAAATTCCCCCACGCATTATGAAGAAATTAATAACCACCAAAAAAAAAACAACACGACAACAACAGCAACAGCAACAACCAACTTGAGCTGAATAAAGGCGTGCAATAAAAACTTTCCGGACAACGTGTAAAACAACAACAACAACAATAAGAAAAACATCGTGGATCTGCCCAAAGGTGCTGACCTACTGCGCATGCGTGCACTAAAAGTGCGAAATTCTTGAGATGAAAGAAGCACAGCGAAATTGTCGCCGCTTGTCGGGCATGCAGCACAACTTTACTGTGCGTTCATTTTTTATAAAGTTTTATTTTTTTATATACCGTATTTTTTTTTTACAAAATTTGCCAAAGTGCAAATTAAGACATAATAAAGCGCAACATGCGTAATTTATCTTCGGCAAGTCGCAGAGAGGACATTATTCTTTATTTCGTTCGGTACAGGAAATACTTCACTCACTTACTTCCATTCACTCGTAATAATAATAATAGTGTTTTACGAATTTTCGCTTATGCGAAAAAAAAAAGCATCAGTCAATGTCATCTTGTCGATCGCAAGGGAAGCTATTGTTTAACGCTTAAGCCAACACGCTGGATGCGCATATTGAAGCGTTTCATTTGTGCCAAAAAGGATTCTTTAGGGTTAATATCTTAATAATTATTCACAAATTCACTTAAAAGTTGAGCGGCACTTTTACTTAAAAGTTTATTTTATTTTTATTAGTAATAGATAGTACCCGACATTGCTCGGGTTTTGTTTTGAATAGAAACACGAGTATGTGTTATATAGTCTATTATTCTCTCTGGTGCATCCGTTTAAATGGCTCCTTTATAGAGAATCTCGTTTCTGAGCTTTGGTGGTGGGCTTATTTTAAACATATTTTTAAAGATTCAACCACGCCCATTTTAAGTGAAGTCATCGACAGTGGTCATACAAACTGAGAGACCAAATTTCAGATTTTTAGAGAATAAAGCGAATATTTTTACATAAAAATAATTTTAAAAAATTTTGACGTGTTAGATGGGCGTGCCAAATTTTGTTTAACCCAAATCTTTCCCTGTTCTGTGGAAGGGAACTCACCAAAACTTTATCGCTTAAAGGTAAGATAGATTTTTATTTAATATTTGTATTTTTTGATGTTCATATTCTGTTAAACCACCGAACCAATTGCTATGCACAAAACTGTAATGTGGAACAATACAACACTGGTGTATAATCAGGCGAGAGAGCGCACAACCAACGCGATATTTGACAAATGAGCATAATTTATCAAAATGTGACACCATGTGACAGACGAGTGACATGTTAACTGTTCTCCATATTATTTTAAAAAGCTACGTTTGTATGTGCGAGTATTTACAGGCATACATACATACGCACGTATGTTGAAAAAAAAGGGTTCATCAGGTTCCCGCTTTTGATTCATTGTCATCAAATGTGATGGTGAGAAGAAACTGATGGATTGAGAGAATATTTTCCAGCAACAAAGCGACGGATGTGTGGAATGTGCTGCTCTGGAGCTACTTACAAGGTGTGGTATTGTGTGTGTGTGTGTGTGTGTATCTGTAAGAATACAACAGGTTCTTTGTTTTTGTTATGGTATATACATTGTTCAATATAATTGCGGCAATATATAAATAAGTTCTTTTTTTCTGTTTGATTTTTGGGTATTTTATAGTTTGTTATTAAATTATTTTGGCATTAATTTCGTTTAAATTGCAGATAATTTCAGTTAATGACTTGATCGATTGCATTAAATTGAGAGGTTGGGAAATTCTTGAGATACCACGTTTGAAGTTTACAGCTGGAACAGTGAAATTCGTATGATACTTAAAAAATTCTTTGAAGAAGCGAAGAAATGGAAAAATTGTTTAAAAAGCGATAAATAAAAGCTTTCTTATATAATTTGTTATTTTTGATGTTTATAAAAATTTTTCCTTTTTTCAAAGTAATCCTTAAATAAGTCTTCAATAAAAAAAAATGTACATTAAAATTGTAAACATTTATTTAAGACTCATATGTAAGTTTTTTTTTTTGATAATTTCAATGACCAAACCCGACAACAGCTTAAATTACTGAAATATTATAATCAGCGATTTCCTGAGACATTTCCAAAACACCAACAAGAAAAATAACAACAACTACAATAACAACACACACGCCACAGCACTTACATCCCGCTTGTGACATTGACATTTGAATTAGACACCAACCTGACAGCTCAAATAACCCAACAAAAACAAAAAAGAAACAAAAAACCAACCTGGAGCAACCAATCCAAACCGAAAACAGTCAAGAGAGAAAAAAAATATAGAAAACCCGCAAAGATTTGTCACTTGTAGTCGTCATTAGTCGTCGAAATCGCCGCTCAAATTTTTTTAAAGTCAGTTTTCACAATGAGCTCAAATGCAATTCGAGTTGTTGTTTTTGTTTTTGTTTTTATTTGTGAAATTTGAGTTCTATTTTATTGTGGGCATTTAATCTTTTGTAAGGCGTTTCCATGGTTTTCGATTACGTTCACATCAATTCCGAACTACGAGCGATAAGTAATACGCGCGTATTTATATCGGTGATATATTTTTGTGTTGCTCATGTTTTAGTAAAGCGAAAAATTGTTTTTGTTTTACATTTCAGTGACATGATAAAGTAGCTTAAAGCTTGAATTAAGTTATTCAGTTTTGCTTTCATTTAGAAGACTTGTCTAGCTAAATTCTCACACCAACAAAGTTTCTTAAGAGAAAACGGAATAATAAAATAGTTTAGTATTTTTAATAAATCATTTTATTATAACCCTTTGCAACAAGAAAAATGAATTTCAATGAATCCTATATGAAATAAAAGCAGACCCTCGGAGGAACCAAACCCATAAAGGGTATAGCTCATATTTTTTCAATGGCCTTTTGAAGTTGGTAAGATGTTTCCCAATTGAACGAGGAACATTTGCCTAGAACATATAAACCCTCTAACTTCCATTTTCCTGGGTCTATTTTGATTGATTTTTTAAGACCACAAAAGACCCATAAAACATCGAAATATGGGTTTAATATGCTCTAGAAAATTCTTTCAAATTTTACATTGGTTAACTGAAGAAGAGAATAGTTCCAAAATCAAAAGCACAAACGATAAGTTTTATTTCTGCAAACTAATTGTCTATTATTAACTATTTTATAATATATTATTAAAAATATAAATAATATAAAGCATTTATAATTTTAAAAGACAACTTCTCCTTTGAATTCTCACACATTGATACTTTACACAGTAGTCATCATCGGAGTGACCCGAATAATTTCAAGGGGCACTTAACACACTTCAAACCCCGAGACTGTTCGCCGACCGACCGAGACCAGTAGTAGTGCTTTACCTAACACTTTAAAAACAATTACATATACCAACTCAGCGTATTCGAACAACATTCAACACTGCGATGATGATCTGCAGCATTTAAAAAAATTAAAATAACAACAACAACAATAAGAAAAAATTTGCATAAGATACTTCTGCGTATTTATTTGTATTTCTAGATATGCCCAAGAAAAAATAACTTTTTCGATGCCAAAGTCATGATCAGCAACAAAAGAGGGCAATATCGAACAGTTAAGACATGCACACAGACAAACACACACACACACACAGACAAATTACCATATTGTGTCAAGTGTGTGGACGACCGCTGGTTGATGTTGAATGCCCAATTGCTATCAATACTTCAATTGGGCGTCGAAGGAAGCGTTTCCATACCACGCTTAAGGTGGAAGTTTGCGCTGTGGCAGTTGAATATGTA
This sequence comes from Suillia variegata, assembly GCA_949127995.1. Lineage (NCBI taxonomy): Eukaryota > Metazoa > Arthropoda > Insecta > Diptera > Heleomyzidae > Suillia > Suillia variegata. The sequence goes on from OX421842.1 coordinate 3,926,565, forward strand.
AATTTGTCTTTATGAAGTCGAGTTGGGCTTCTGTTGATATTGTTGTCTGTCTGTCTGTCTGTCTGTCTGTCTGTCTGTCTGTCTGTCTGTCGTGTATTTTTGTAACAAACTTTCCCAACGATTTTGAAGAGGGCGAGCGCACATCCCAAATTAAAAACAATAAACAAAATAATATCATAATTTAGGTCCACGTGTGAAATTTTTACTGTAGGTAAAATGGAATTTATTTGACTTTATTTGAATGAAATAAGTGAATACAATTTAAAAAAAAAATTTAATAAAAGATATCTTAAGAAAAATCATTTAAAATTACTTCTCCTTGCTATACTCATAATATCTAAATATAAATTGTATCTACTCGTCGACACAATTGAGCATAATGTTTTTGTTGTATCTTATTTGTACTATCAAACATTTTAGCTTCATACTTGTTAGTCCAAAATTAGGTATACAAAGTCATGCTTAAAGCCCACTCAACGTCGTGTTGTCAGTCTGGTGACATTTAAGTTTCATTCATAGAACCAAAAGAGTTCAACGTCAAGCCTGAGTCTAAATACTAGCAGAACCAAAAAAACTACGACTTACATTTAACTGCTCTACAGTAAAATAACTAAACAAAATTAAAACCGAAAAACAAGTTTTCTCATCTTTTGATTTAGTTTGGTTTGGTATTCCACATTGGACGTTCTTACTTAAAAGTACGCGTTTTACTTTACCGAAGCGAAAAGATTAAAATCGCTAACGAGTGTCAACTTTTGAACCTTTATTTTAGCTCTGTTTTTTGTTGTTGTTGTTGTGTTATTTTTTTTGTTGTAAGTATTTTTCAATGTTATTTGTTTAGCCAGCTTAGTTTCTTAAGAATTGTCGTAAAATGTCGCTTGAATTTCAAGATTTCCAAGCGTAGTCAAATACCTGTTGATAGTCATACTCGGCACTGGCACTTTATATATATATACTACAGAGGTAGTTAGCGTTTTGCACTTTGAAGTGGCAAAAGCAACGCTTGTTCGAATACGAGATGAAGTTAGATTTTGCTAAGCGATAAGGTTTTAAATTGCTTAAAGTGTATATGTAACATATGCAGTTTTTTTATACACAAATATCCTAAAGTAACGCACCCAATTTTCAACATGCAAAAATGAACTAAACAACAAAAACGTGTTTAGAAATCAAAGTTGACATATAAGATAAAACTTATTAAAATTCGAAATAGCTTAAGATAGTTTTGAAAATGTATCTTACGGATACACGAGACATATTTTGAAAATATTAACGAAAATTGTTAAACTTCGCTGAGATCAAATCAAATTCAATCTTTAAATCAGAAATCCAACATGACCAAAAGAAACCATTTTAAATTTTAGTACCAATATTTAAAACTATGTATTTTGATATACATTAAAATGTAGCTTACAAATGCATTTTTTAATATGTCATAATAGCTTGGACTACATAAGATATAAATGCATTTGTTCGATACTCTACATAGCGCCTGAACTTTAGTTTCCTGGCTTGAAGCGATCCTGCTACTGTAGCGGCATGAATTTTATAACGTTTTATTTTGGCATTTGTTCTGAGCGATTAAACACACAATCTATGGCCACATACTTGAGTGTGTTTGAATATTTCTCGGTTGCGGGTTTATTTGTTCTCTTCTCGGGTATGTACTTAAAAATAAAAAACGCTGTAAATCATGACAATTTTTGTTGTTGTGTTTGTTTTTTTTTATATCTTTGCGGTTGTTATTTGTATTTGTGTGTGGCGCATATGCTTAACTGGGTTTATTGTAGTTTTGGGCTTACTATTATTTTATAAAGACTTTTAATGGCCAACAGACAACAAAAAAAACAACAATAAAAAATAATCAACTGCTTAACTATAAACCGAATTGCGCGGTTTTTTTCTACTTGTCTCGTAGCGTTTTCCAGCGAACCCAGTGTAACATTTTCGAATTGTGCTCGTAGCCTCAAAACGGAAATGTAAGAAAAGAAACTGCTCTTGTGATTTGTTGTTTCAGTTTACGACATTTGTAATTGTTCTCGGTAAAATATTTAATTATTTTACACAATTTATTGTCGCCTTGTTTTTTTCATAAAATAACAACCCAATACCGGGAAATTGCACTTTAAATGTTAATGAAAGTCTTTTGTAGGTTTCTAATTAAAATTTTCAATTGCTTGACGTAAATGTGACACTAATTTGACTTTACAACAATTTACAAAAAAAAAAATTAATCAATATTTTTGCGTAGGTCTTTCCAAAACAACAAACGGCGCAACACCTACTCTCGAGCAACGCCCAAGTAGAAGCAACTTTTCGTTCTTGTATTATAAATCTCGATATACTTAATTATTTAGTTACGACAATGTTTATCGAAAACATGTTCGAACATTGTTTGGGGTGATTCCATGGTTATTATGTTATTTGAAAAATGTAAATGAAGAGTGGTAAATTAAAGGAAGAGTAACTAGTTCCATTAATACATGAAAAATTAAATTAATAAAGATTCTCTAATTACGATAATACATTAGAAATATTTTAACATAAGAATTTCCTGGAATGACCCATCATAAACTGCATTTACTCGTATGCAAATAAAACCAGTGTGCAGCGGGCTACAATGTTTCTAAATTTCAGTCAAAGACAACGCCACGATCGCGTTCCGCTGATTCAGCAACAGCTTTTTGTTTGGTCTCGAAACTAAAGCAAAACAAAATGCACATAAAAACCACATTTTCGAATTTTTTTTATGAGACTTTACAAATTGATACAGACACACCGAAGTGTCGCGACAGACGTACATATCAATAGCAGCAAAACAGCAGCTGTGATAATATGTTTAAAAGTGTTATCAATGTATAATTAATATGTTTGTACCCATCAAGATTACTAAAAGTCGCACAAGCGGCGGGATATAACGCTTTTAAATAAAATAAGGGTATTCCCTTAAAAGCGAAAATGAATCAAAAACATCGAAACTGGAAAAAGAGCTTTAAACTATTTTATGTAACATAGTTTCGCGTATCTCAAAAAATATGTCGCGAAAACAGACTCGAAAAGTTGTTAATATGTTTCAGTGTTGCCTTTTTCTTTTAAAAATAGTAAAAAAAAATAAGCCATAAACTATAGAAGTTGTTTTGTATTAAAATACTTACTACCATCAAACCAAAAGACAGACAATACCAATTACAAAATGATAAATGGCAGCACTAGTTTAAAATTTACATTAGGCAACACCAACTAAAAACAAATATTTTCGAGGCAGCCAAAAGGTACATTCTCGAAAAGAGGCTCTTAACTTTTCGAGTTTTTCGAGTATTCGTTTTAAAAGGAATCCCCTTAATATGTTTTCAAGCAGACTATTACCATTTCCAGGAACGTTGGATAACATTATGCCACGAATTAGAAATGATGCAATGTTACTTGTTTCATATTGTAAAATTATTATTTTAAATTACAACTTATACTTTTGTAAGATGTTTTTTTTGTTGTTGTTATTGTATTTCTAAGGAAGAAACCAACCAAACCCATTGCTCACGTTACTCAAATTACACGATGTTCGTCACGCGTTCACAACTTTAACTTTTTGACCTCGTTAAAAACAAGCTAAGGTAATTCCGAAAACTTAAGTATAGCACATTTTCTTCTTGTTATTGTTGTTGTTGTTGTTGCTCTTTGTATATTTTCAAAGAAATGCAAAGAGCGCGCGCGCTTTTCCAAAAGCTACAGCAACACAATTGCGTAACAACAAAGCAGAACGCCGCAACGTACAAATGAACAAACGAACGAACGAATGAACGAAACACCGAACCGACAATCCTTCAGATACATTACAGTTGACACATTTGACACAACACAAGTGCGTGTAATAATGAACGAACGCAAAAACAAAACAAAAAACACATACACAAACTAGGAGGAAAGTCTCGTTTTCGTATGCAGATACGCACGGGCGAAGATCTTCAAAAACGAAAAACTTAAAAGCTACACACGTACATACATACGTACGTACGCATCTGCGCACACTTCATCATTTTGGTTTCGCCAGCAAGAAGCGTCATGACACTTTTGATAGCATCTCCACACGCAGCAGTTGCGCTGCGCTGCGCTTTGCTTTGCTTTGCTTCTTGCCGCAAAAGTCGCACTCATTACTTTTACGTGGATACCGCATACCTCACTTCTAAGAAGCCTTGATTCTTCTTTTATATATTTTTTGTTGTTGTTTAACCAAAATTACAACAAAGCATGAGATTTTGGTCAAAATCCAAAAACAAAACAAAATTCGACCATAATAAAAACATCTCATAGTGCTTATTTTTTGACCGACAATAGACAAAAGTTATGAAAGGGTGAAAAAAAACCGAGTGGACTAACCACTTGACTTCTGGAGAAGCCCCTTAAATGATGCAGGAGTAGAACCATTTTAGTTTTATAATTTAGCATGGACATTTTATAATTCTTTTGTATTAAAATAAAGCTCAGTAGTACTTCAATTCATTTAGAAGAAAATGATTTCATAGTCTAACTTTATAAGGAGTCAAAGGTGCATTGAAGATGTTTACCCTGAATTGGCTTATTAACAAAGCCTTCTAGTTCGAAGTTTCGGTCGGGTCTTCAGTATATAAATTTTGCTATGAGACCTAAATAGAATACAATTTAAAACTGACAGTTACCATTATAATTACTATACTTTAAAATTTGCTTTCTAAAGGATTCAGAGAGTTGAACCAAGCAGGAAGAGGACTTCAAAACATTCTATTCAGTACTGTCTTCATTTTAAAAATTTTGGAATGGATTTTCTTGTTAGAAACTAAAATTAGTAAAGCCACGTGAAGGCAGATTTTGTCTGTAAACTGTTCCACCATTAAATCACAGCGCTTTAATCCAATCTTAATCCACTCGCCAGCAGCAACCACTCTTGTATTTTTTTAATTTCCCGACATCAACCAATGAAACGAAGTACTGTGCTTAGGCTAGATTCTTTTGACTCGCCTCGAATTGGGTGGAAAATGACTTTGCCGAGCAATTAAATGCTGAAAGCACGTTCACACATTATTCTTTTGTTGGGTTGACCCTTTTTCCGGGACGGTCGCTTAACTCTGACATACTCGTACTCGCTTATGATATGTCTTCATCGTAGACATTTTTCTAGTTGCGGCTTTTAACAATTCGTTGTTATTTTGTAAATCATTTTTTTTGAGCGTCTGTCTTTCAGCGGAGTATTAAAAAGTTGTTGTTGTTGATTTGAACATTTTTTGCTTTTGGATTTTGTTTATGGCAAATGTGTATGTCTGTCCATTTGACAGAACTTGTTCTACACTCAACAAGTTCGTTCGTTCGCTCGACGCGGCACAAAACTTTGTTCCAAAGATGGAACTCTTTTTGTTGTTGTTGTTGTTTTCGGGATCATATCTTTCGTTTTAGTTTTATTTCTATTTTTTTTTTTTGACATTGACGAAGTAGAGTTTCTAATGAAATTGTCATAATTTTCTCTTGTATTCCCGATTTTTTTACGAATTCAAAGCACATGCAGCACATTTCATTTCAGTCAGTGACATGTAATGATGACTACTTTGTCATACTTTGTCAAAGGAAAAAAAAAGTTTCTGTTGCTCGTTGCTGGCTTTGTGCGGTAAGACAATTTAACGAAAATGTCTTTTGTACATAAGCTGCTTTTGAAATACATAACATATTTCTGTAAGTACATTCATGAATAAGAAAGAAAGATACTGATTGTTTAAAGTTTAAATAACGGTTTGGCGGCTTGTCGTCATTTTTGTTAAGTTATTTAACAAATTATGACAATAAGGAAAGAACATTTTTTCTTGTGATTCGTTGTAGATAGTTTAAAAATGCTGTTGAAATTCTCATATTTAAAATTCTTTAAATTGCTTTGGAAGATATCTGAGGAACCAATTTTTAAAGTTCGATCTTTCAGGTTTCCTAAATTCCAAAAGTTAGAAAGAGAGGAAGCAATTAACCCGCTACTTATCTTCTTTGGATAACAAAAATTGCAACATAATTCTTCAATCTATTCCAGCCTTCAATTCTCATTTGACAAAAGTTTATAAGAGAGGAAGTGGTGATTGGTGCCGATCTTTTTTGAAAAAAATAACTTTATTCCTAAGTACGGCTCTAGCATATGATTCTTATTTGCCACATTGACCTAAATTGTTTATAGCCAATTCAGTGACTTTACAAATAGCAAACTCCAAACTACTTTCCAGCTAAACCGAGACCAAAGCTTCACGTGAATAATAGGCGGCCAATTTCAAGCCTCTTAAAAAATGCTTATTTCCACCTTTCTCTAATAATAACAAAAAAAAACCCAACTTAAGTGGAGCTATTTTTGCATACATTCAATTCAAGTCAATTCAATTCAAGTCGATTCAATTAAACAATTTAACAATCAATAAAGCAATCGAATATTTACGCTTTGTCATTAAACTACAATTAAATGCCGAAAATGTTTTGACGCCACATCAAAACTTTTGCGCAAGAGCCGAGCGTAATTTATTTTTCTTTTTCTTTTATTGTATTTGTTTGTGTTTTTTTTTTTCCATGCCCAATTTCGGAGTTTGGAAACCACAATTGAAGCGCTTTTCGAAGTGTTTTTACACTTTGCGAATGCTTCACAATTGACTCCGATATGTGTGTAAAATGAGCGCGCGCTCGCAGATCTATGAAAATATGGCGACATGACATATGACAGCTGCACGAGCTTAAACAATGGTCCAACAGATTGGACGGACCGAAAGTTAAAAATCGACGTCGGGCGATCAGCAGGGTTGGAGCTTGGAATGTGCCGTAGGGATTTAGGTTTGCTCTTTAACTGACTTGAAGGTTTTACAATGTTTGCATTTTAAAAATTTTAATATATATCTAAGAGATACTAGATGCTTTTAATTATGATGAGAATAAACAATTTGAAAAAGGATTCTGAAAGGTTTGAGGCAAATTTGGATATGAAAATTCTTCTTTTATCTTAAGGGTTTGAAGATGTTTTCCTTTAATAATATGCTAAACTGGTAGAAAGTATCTTAGAAATATAAAATACTTATAAGCGCGGGGGGCATGATAACCGTTCAATCACCTCCGTTGGCCCGCCAGCGGTGATCATAGTTTTTGTGTTCACAAAAAATCACGCACATGTCACATTCGTGTGTGTGTGTGTGCGTGTGTTAAGTTTTGCATTTTGAAGTAATTATGTTAAACCCCTTCGGGCACTGTGGGCATTGTACTTACCTCGTCAGGAGTAATTGAATTTGTACATATGTATGTACATAAATACTCTCGATTCCTTATGCGATTTAAAAATCCAAAATATTTCCGACGAGACTTTCAGTTTAGACACTTAAATCTGTTTTGAAGTTTTTTTCATTTTTATTTTGCTGTCTGTGAAATATTAAATGTCACATTTTGACAGTTGACAGTTTCGTTTTTGGCTTAGTTGAGCACATGTATGTGTGTGTGCGTGTGTGCGAGTATGTAAGTTGGCGGGTGAAGCATTGCGGGGGTCTTTAATATTTCCTAAACGCCAACAAGCGTGCAACTCTCTTTCAAGTTGATTGACAAGTTCACATTTGAATGCTGGAGTTTGGCTTTAATGTTGATTTCTTAAGCCGACTTTTGATGCCAAAATGTTTGAAATGCGCACACGCTCAGACGCTCAAACGCTCAGTGTTTTCTTAAGCAGCTCATTAATATTTCTATCAAATATTTACTTTTGCACATACTTAAGGTTTTTTTATATTTTTTTATTAGTTTTGAATAAGCTTAAAAGCATTTAAAAAACTGTCGGGCGTGTATGAAGAATTTGTATGGTCTGTGGCACTTGCATATTAGAGTGGATCAAAATTTGTCAGCAATGATTTATTGAAATAAAAACATACTTGTATACAAAATTAATACAATATATTATTTTATTTATATTATATACTGTATAACTCTTATTTATTTGACATTTTGATTCCATAAATTTAAAATTAAAGTATCTTATTTACCAAAAAAAAATCGTTCCTTTTCAATGCACATTGCGATACTAATACAAGTTGATACAATCCAATCAAACAAGTGCTTTCATTAAAACTTACGCCTCCATCAATTTTCAGTTTAAATCGTCTTATGTCCGTCATCTTTATTAGACCCGCCCAACACTTAGGGTAGAGCTGAACGTGTGCGGTTATACTTGCATCATTTTTTAGTAGCACTTAATTTATAGCTGATGTGTAAAAACGTTACAAGATTTCAATATAGAAATGATTATAAAAATAAGCAAGTAAAAGTGCAAAAATCAAGACTACAGATTTGATATTTTTAAGGTATAAAATATGTTCGGTACAAGCAAATAAAGAAATGAACTAGACCCACATACAACAGCATATCCTGCAGTTTTATTTGGGACAAATATATTTTATTTCTTCTTCGTGCAAATAAAGAGTTCGTATTTTTTTTTTAAATCTGGAACATTCTACCAACGAAATGAGTTGTCATGAGTGCATCATTCATCAGCATGTTGGTCACTTTTCCCATTCGTGTAACATTTAAATATTCCGACAACTAACTGAAGTAATTTAAAAAATTTACATATACATTTTACAGATAATTACAAAGAAAAAGTAACAAAAAGGAAAACCTCTTTCTTAAATAGTTTTAAAAAAAAATAAATAAAAGTAACCTTAGTAATTTGTGCCATACGCACACACACACACACTCACACACAACCAGCAGAGACCTCAACTTCAAAGCCAAGTGAGAAATTCAACAGATTTGAAGAGGACAACCACACAAGTTTCTTCTGCCGTATCCATCCGTTCATCCATCCAACCGAACATATTCGTCCAACTACACATGAATACTCGTACATACATATGTAGTATGTACGTACATACATGCAACTAGTGTGGCAAGCTTCAACACTTGGCAGAAACGAAAAAAAAAAAAAAAAAAGATAAAAATTGGAAACGCTTCAGCTCAGCTTCAACGGAATACACGACGGCCAACGCAATTTATTACAAAACTAAATTTGTTGTCAGTTTAACTGACATTACAAACGTACAACAACAACACAAACAACAACAACAAAAGCCGCAACATGACTAAATGGGTCTCTAATAATGAGTTTACAAAAAAACATCTTTGGACAAAAAAATATTTCACATTTGCCTAAGAAGTGTTTCGTCAATGCGCACAGTACTTCGTTCAGCAACGAAATTATAACAAAAGTCAAAAGTCATGTTCCAACACGTTTTCTAAGTAATTCAAATAATTCAAATGTGACGTTCCGGCTGCATTTTTTGATACATTTTGCTTTTCTTACTAAGCTTAAATAAGCCAAACGTACTGTAAGTCCGTCCAGTCAGCCGACCGGCCGGTCGGCCTACTTGGAAGCGCGTCCACGACTAGTTGAAGTTGGAGCGTCGGCGCTGTTGCTGCGATGATGTCGCTTTGTTTGAAATGTTGCTGACAAACCACTTGAGTTGTTGATGATGAATTTTGAAAGCAGCCGTAGACGAGAATGGGAGAAGAAACAACAACAAAAAAGAAACACACACACGCGCACACACAAAATAAGTGACATGTTGCTTGAGTGTGCTCTGCAAGTTGCCGAAATTACGAGTGGATAGTTTGGGCGAACAGACAGACAGCGACAATTCACCCATTACCAAATGTTACTCCAAACTGGTGGAGTAGTAGCCACGCTGGCTGTCAGATTCGTATTACTTCGGCGATCAGCGTCTACGCTGAACCTCTTCATAATTTTAATTTGTTTCAAATTTGTTTGCTACATTTAAGAGTTTTTTTTTTTTTGTTTTAATTTTTTTATACATCTATCGACTTGATCATTGCCCAACAACAACAAAAAAAAGTGTTGAAAAATGGCCTCCTCTCGCACTTGAAGATTTTTAAGTATTTTCGAAAAATTCTTTGGAAAATTCGTTTTGCATTTTTGTCAGCAATTGGATTTACTCGCTAACATATCTTTGACTATGTGATGACTATGACGAGTTGCTGTTAGTGAGAAGTTAAAAATACATATCGACAATTAAAAGTACTTAAATGTATATACATATGCCGATAAAGTAGTTCATTAAATCATTTACCCTTTGATAGCAACAATTATGGCACAACTGCACAGCTCGAGTACTTTGAATGTGTTCGCAGCCACCTTTATGCGACTTTTTTTTAAATGTGTGCATAAAAATTTGCTATTGTATGTTTTCGTAAGCGTATTTCACATGCAGCGTATTTAAAATGCACCAAGTGACGTCTCGTTTAAATCGGTACACTCGGCGAATTTTTACAAGAAATATATGCAAAACTTTGCTTGTTTGACAGTTTTCTACTCATTTTACATGGTACACTGTTAAATTAACATGGTGCTGTGGTAAATTGAAATGATGCTACATTGTTAATTTAACATGTTACGGTGTTAGTTTAATATAAATTGTAAAGGCAGTCAGTTTAAAAATATGTACATGAAAAAGGTTCTGTATTAAATAAAGATTTTTAAGGGAACTTGTCAAAGATTTTGCAAAAATCAACACGACACAAAGTGTTAAAATAACATTGGCTTCTATCGGTCCAACAATTTATATTGTAAAATATTCACAGAATATGTCAGAATATTTAACCGAATATTTGTCCGAATGTTGAATTAAATTAATAACACGAAAAATCTTATTTGCAACATGTTTATTTGCAAGTGTTAATTTGATAATAATTTTACATGATTCTTTCTGTGTTTAAACACCGATTTTTAAGATAGGTATGTATACATACGACTTCTTATATATACATACGTTGGCATGTGCGAAATTCTCCTTTTAAAACCGATTTTTTATGATTTTTCGAGACTTTTACAACATTTTGCGGCCTTTGTCGTCATTTATGAAGTCAGTTTGCAATTGTTTATTGTTCTCTTTTATAGTACGATTTGTTTATTTTTTTATTTCTTTTTCTCATTTTTACATGCCACACATACAAGTGTACATATACATATACTCGTACGACTTCCTTGTAACAAAATGCAATTGCGCATGCGCGCGTCTCGTCATTTAAATAACAATAAAGTTTGATGACAAATGATTTTTTATATTATTGGTTTTGTTTTTGTTGTTGTGGTTTTTGTTTTTGTTTTTTTTGTTTTGCAAAGTGCACTTTCAGTTTGAAATGGTCTGAGTTTGTGTGCTTTACCTTTACGCTTGTTCGAATGTGGGTTTGTTTTTTCCAGCAGCATGTTGCTGCTTGCGGTAATAAAGTCATTGAACGTCGAAGTGCTGCACTTTCGCTATTGTGGCGAAAAAGTTCATACTTGATATTGTTTCGCAGCATAGCCAAGGAATAAGAGCAAAGCCAATCGTAATGGACCGTCTTAAAGCACAAACTCTAACTTTGAGTTTTTTAGAATCCTTTTAATTGTTGTAACGTTTATGTAAGTGTTGTTTAAATATGTGTTTTGTCCACTATCGTTAGGTTTGTTGTAATTCTTCTCGTATATTTGGTACCATAAAATCGAATCATATTAAATCATGTCAATGTAAAGTTAACACCAAAAATTTAACCTCTCCATGTAGGATGCCGCTTACTAATTTTTTTTCTATCGATTCCAACCAAAAAAAAATGCCATTTGGTTTAGGTATTTCGTGTATAAGTGTACAAGGTGGGGATTCGGAGGACCTCTTTGTTCAGTAAAACTCGAAGTGAAACATTAAATATTTATCCATTTAAATGACAATTATTTGACAGTCACATTGTTGTTAATTATTTAAGTATAAACCATAAATAAGTTGCAACCAGCTGCTAAAATTAAAGAAGTGTTTTACCATTAAAACTCCATTATTTTAATCTTTGAGTACAAGTATTTAAAACATTTTTTATTGCAGTGTTGCATTTAATTATCTGAGCTGAAACAATCCATAAATGTTTAACCTCCGGTCAGTACCTACTATAGTCACATTTCATGTTGATTCTTTTCTTCATAATAATTGAAAACTTATGCAGATCGGTATTTAAAATGTTGAAGATGTGGCATAAACAAATTTTAAAAGTATTGAATATTTCAAATTTATATTACTACTAAAAAAATACTTTAAAATATCGTTTTGAAAATGTATTTTTATACTAGAATTAAAGCTTTAACTATTGTATCCTATAACTGTTTGTATGACTTTACTTTTTATATATAGTATAAATTACTCATTGTAAAAAAATCAACAGTTCCATTAATTTTGCACTTCCAGATAGCGAACGCTCAGAGGTTTTGTTTACTTTCGTTTTCAACGGACGTCAAAATTGAACAACAACAACAACTACAACCACCAAAACAACCAAATTTTAACCGAAAATTAATAACAATTTGCAATTGAAGTTTAATTAGAAAATCGTGATTCGTGCGTCATTGGCAGCTGTAATTAAATTTTTAAGGTTTTTGTATTTGTTTTTATATATATGTATATATGTACATCGCTGAATGCGTTCAGTGCGCTACCATATCGCTTGCAAAAACAAAACACTACGAAAAAACAAAAACAACAAAAAAATAATAGACAAACCGCAAATGGCAAACGAAATAAACAAAAGCTTAACATGCAATAAATCAGATACAGCGAGATGCCTCTGCGCATTCGTTCGATACTTTGTTCGCAAGCAAAAACCAACAAGATACGTTGCGCTATTTTCACTTTTTTTGTTTTTGTTTTTTCGTTTTGTTTTTATTTTTGCTTTTGCTTTTACTCGCCGCAACGTGGAGTGGAGTAGAGTAGCCGTAGTGAAAGAAGAAATCCAAAACGCAAATTAGATATTGGCGGCCGTATCCGCTGAATGGCGATGGGATGCTCGGCTCGCATCGCAGCGCATCGCATGGATGCATGGAAAAAGATGAATGAACGAAGGCGATCGCGACGGCAGCTGCGCATGCGCATGTGCCTGCTCATTTGAAAGCGCGTTTGCCAGCCAAGCGGAGACTTTGCGCCGCAAGATCATCGATTTTTTTTATTTTTTTTATTTGTATTTTATAGTATTTGTTTTTGTTTTTGTTTTTGATTTTTATTTTTTTCTTATTTCGTATCTCTTTCAAATTAAGGTTAACCACGTTTTGCGTATCAAACTTCAAAATGCAATTAATTTTCGATTTTTAACCGTCTGTCTGTCTGTCTGTTTGTGTGTGTGTGTGTGTGTGTGTATGTATATTTGTTATTGTGTTTGTTCGAATTTGAGCAGTCATTGAACTGCTTAGGTGGGGTTTCGCTCAGCTATGTTGCAATACCTACGCTCGAACGCAAATATTCAAATTGTGAAATTTTAAATTGTTTCTTTTTTGTTACAATGTTTTGAGTTACACTTTTGTGTAACTTGAGACGTTTGTGCAGTTTCAATAACAAAATTTGAATATTTTGCAAAAAATTTCGAAAAACAAGCAAGAAATCTTTTGGAATTTAAATTGTCGTTCAAATGAGTTGTCATCATTTCTTGGCGCCTTTAAATGCAATTTAAGCTATTTTATATGCCATTTTTTTTAAGTAAAAAATTTATAATAATATGAATTGCAAATTTTTGCAACATACTGAATAAAATTTCGAATTTAATAATAAGGAAAAAGTATGCTTATTTGTATTAGTTTAAACCTACTCTACCATTCATTGAAATAATTGATCATATTCGAGTCTCTTCTGAGTCCTCTGCGCGTTTCAAACATTCACAAATGCTCTCATGTTTTGATCATAATAGAGTCTTCTGATCAGTTTCGAGTCTTTATCGAGTAATAAATAAATTTTCGACATTGCTCGACATTTTGTTATTGTATTTTCAATAAATCACTTGTTAAATATAAACACGAATTTTTTAATCGCGGAAGCGATTAATCAATTTTCAATCATCGAAAAAAAGAAGGCTCAGTAAGGTGATTTATTTTTTGAAATAATCTTCTAAATGTTCGGTATTTAGTAGTCCTCGTTTCGGTTATCATAAATTTAATTACAACTTTTTTTAAACGAATAAGTATAAATATTTTGTGAAGTACTCTAAACTTATATACGAGTATATGAAAAGCTTAAATCAAAAAGCGATTAATTCACTTTTGAAGGAATTTGACTTTTTGAAGTGTACCTTAAGATAAGGATATTCTCCACCTAAACCCATACTCAGAATTCTATAAAACCAGCTCTGTCGAAAATAGTTGTAAACATTTTATTCCTGCAGCTTAATAAGTCCTTAATAATGTCTCCAATATGAATTTATGCAAACTGTTTTTAATCACTTAAAAAAATGCATTTTAATATCAAAATCCGGTAGAATGGAAATTTGTTTCAACACCGACAAACCCAAAAATTCCGAATTAATAACCGATGTATCCAAATCTTGTTTCGAAATTTGTGAGCTTATTAAGAAAGGCATTTACAACCTTTTTTTAAATTAATCTCAGTTACTTTTTTTATAGCTTTATCGATTATATATTAAAATCTCCTCATATATGTATGTATCTGACAAAACTTTGTATATAAAATGAAAATACTCTTCCGATTTTAAACCGATTTTGTGAATTTGGCAATAGCAATTAAACATTTTTTCGATAATTATTGAAACGGATAATCTTAAAGATACGCTCACGTAAAGAACAGCTCACATCCAGACAAAAGTATCTCAAGCGATAACGACTTTTATGTTACAAATAAATTCATAAAAAAAATCTAGAATTCTAAATAGTGAAAATTAAAAAAAAAATTAAAAATGCAAAAAAGAAAAGTTCAAAAGATACGGAAGCGCAGATTATCAAGGCGCGACTATCAGCAGCGGCGGCGGCGAGCGCGACTTTAACGATTTCTGCATAAAATTAGAATTGCTTGGCGTGGATTTAAATCTTTTGTATTTTGCACCTTTTTACAAGTCGACTGGGCTGAACATTGTTGTTGCTTTTATTGTTTTCCTTTTTCATTTTACTTTGCATTAATTATAATTTTGCGCATAATAAATTTTAATTGCACATGTCCATGCAAAGCGAACAAAAAAAAAAGCATAAACTAAAATACAATTGCAAAGAAATGAGTTTACTAGATAAGAAAAAAAACAACAACAAAAACAACAACAATAATAATAAATAAAACTAAAAATAAAAGCATAAGAAAGAATTGCTGCCAAGACCTTACAACAACAACAACAACTGCATGCCAAACAATAAATTTTTAATTAACAACGCAGCGGAGCATTTTAAATGCCGCAAACGTGATTTGAGTTTGTTCATGAATTAAACAACTACAAAAACATCAATAACAACAACAACAATTTAAAAAGAAATAATATATTATATAGCAAACCCGACGGAATAACTGTTTAACATTTTAAGCGAGCAAAAACAACAACAAACACACACACATACGAGTACAACGTATATAAGTCAATTGATTCAATTTGTTTGGCATACATTTTGCGTATGTAGTCACATTCGCAATCGCAGTCGATTTGCTGCTCCCAGTTAACTAAGCCAATTTGGCGTTTTTATTTTTTTTGTGTTCTTCGACTTTTTTTTAATTAATGCTCATTCCAAGCGGTCGACTTGTCAGCTTAGAATATGCACAAAGAATTTAATTGCATGTCATCATGTCTTGAGATTTTTTAAAACTGATTTTGCTCTGCCATAGAATTTTTTTTAATATTTTTTGTATCTAGAATGAAAAAGTTCTTTTGAATGTGAACCGAATTGTTTCGTCTTGGGTGGTCTCTGGCGATGGTATCTGCTAAGCTTAGCGATTGTCTTGGATGGGACAAATGTTTTGGTATGAATTTGCAAATTTTGTTAACTGCTAATTAAAATATTCATATTGTTTGTCAATTTTTTGTTTTATTTTAGTGAAGAACACTTTTACTCAATATAATCATATGCCGTGAATATAATTATTATTTTGATTATATTGATTATATTGATTTTAATGATTTTATTGATTATATTTTATTTATATTGATTATATTGATTAAATTTATTATATTGATTATAGTGATTATATTGATTATATAGATTGTATTGATTATATTGATTGTATTGATTATATTGATTATATAAATTAAATAGATTACATTGATTATATTGATTATAGTAATTATAGTGATTAAATTGATTATAGTAATTATAGTGATTATATTTATTATATTAATTATATTGATTATATTGATTATATTGATTATATTGATTATATTGATTATATTTATTATATTGATTATATTGATTATATTGATTAAATTGATTAAATTGATTAAATTGATAAAATTGATTATATTGATTATATTGATTACATTGATTACATTGATTACATTGATTATATTGATTATATTGACTATAATGATTATATTGATTATATTGATTATATTAATTATAGTAATTATATTGTTTATACTGATTATTTTGATTATATTCGGCATATCAATATCAATACAATAATTTATTGATACAAAAATTTTTGTTGTTATTAAGCAACAGTATTTCTGAAGCAACTTTCTAAGGTGGTTTTATCTTACCATCATATGAAATCGTATTGCAAAATACTTTAAGCAATAAGATGGTTTTTCAGTACTAAAGTACAACTTAAATTGTTGCAAAGTTCGTAAGCAAACGACTTTTTGAAAGAAGCTTTCATTTATTCAGCTTTAATGATTTTTACAACGATGGTGCATCCGGTACATAAATTCAAATTTTGTTTACCCAAACATTTTCACATACTCGTACATTCTCGTAAAATTTTCAACCAACTTAAAACGAACTCCAATTAAACTGCGCCATGACAGTGGCAAAAAGAAGAACTTATGCCATTTCTCATGTGAACAAAATAATTGCCAGACAACTAACAACTTTCAGCTTAAAAAAAAAACTCTAAAAAAAATAGCTACCGAAAAATTCCAAATAAAAAAAAATACCAAATCACCCAATTTTAATTTGAGGCTACTGCGAAAGAACTATCGTGGCGGTTAACGGTAGTAAGTCGGCAGTCGCGCGAGAGAAAAAAGGCGAAAAATAAAAAAATTAGAAAAAACCATTTACACTTTTGTTAAATTAACAAAATAATTTGCAAATCGTGCGCAAGTGATTTTTAACCGCGCGCTGCGACTTCAAACTGCGGAAGTTGCTCTACAAGCCAAGCCAAGCCAGCAGCGCGAGAACGCCTCAAAACGCTGATACCAAAAAAAAAATATTAAAGAAATGAAAAACGAAGAAAAAAACTGGTAGTAGGTTGAAAGGTAATTCCAGATGCACGGTTTCCAGAGCGCGCGCTCAGCTCACTTCTGCTAACGACCAGGCTGAGAAGCGGCTCGCTTGGAGGCGCTGTAATTTCAATCATTTCCATATGAGGGACAGTGTGTTCTGTCGCGCAGGGGAAAGACGCCTGCCTGCCTGCCCGGTTGTTGGCATATGTGCGTGTGGTGTCGAGTGACCAATGTGGCTGGCCAACTTAACGGAGCCCGCCAAGAACTTTCGTGTGATTGAATTTTCGAATTTCCTTTTTACTCTTTTGAATTTTTTGTATTTGTTTATTTTTGCTTCTTTTAAGTGCAATTGTTTTGTTGTTGTTGTTGTTGCGAGATTTCGTTATTGAAAAGGTTGTTGTTGTTGCGAGATTTCGTTATTGAAAAGGTTTAGCTGGACTGGACATTGCGTGACTTGATCGCTTGGGTCTGATATTATTTCGTTACATTAAAAAATAATTACTGAATATTTATTTATTTTTTTTTAATTCGTTAATTTGAAGCTGATTGCATATTGGATTATTTTATTTTTGTTGTTTTTTTTTTTTGTTAAGCAATTAACAAAGAAATTAAATTATGGCAAGTTTTGTGAAGATGTGTCATAAATCAACACTTTAACAAATACAAATACGAACGAGTATTTTACGAGTACTTACAAAATTGATCTAAGAGATTCAAAAGATTCATTAGATCGTTTATTGGAAATTTATTCTTAATCCACGCACTACAATCGGATACCTAAAAATAATTGTTTGGCTATAGTTTAAGCTAAATAAAAAGTCATAATTCTTTAAGTTTTCATTACTAAAAATTTTTGGTTTAACAAAAATTTTAAAATATATTTTTTAACCGATATTTTAATCTCCAAAATATCGGAGAATATCACCTTAAAACAAAATTATTCATAAATTATGCCATAGAAAAAGGACAATGCTGACTATAACCAATTTTTTGGGCGAAAATACATTTTTGAAAAGTGGACAATATTTCATATCGAAAAATTTACAAACTTTTATATATTAAAACTAGTTGAAAATTATCTTCGGCTGGAATTATTTTAATTATATTTATTTTCGCATGAAAAGGAGTGGTTTGTACTATTTTTATCTTACCTATCCTAGAACTTAGAACTCGGTATGAAGAATAGGAGCTAACATACCAAATTTCAGCTCGATAGCTCTTAAACGACTCGTTAAATCGACTCAGAATCCGACACTGATCATATATATATATATATATATATATATATATATATATATATATATATATATATATATATATATATATATATATATATATATATATATATATATATATATATATATATATATATATATATATATATATATGTCATACCTATTACGCCCATTCTGGGTATTAAAAATGAAGGAACAAACTCAATATACACTTCGGTAAGTGAACTTGCACTTGGCGAAAGGAATTCGCAACCCGAGAGAATTTCATCTTGGAATGTGCATCAAACCGATTCTTTTTCAAAATTATTATTATGAAAGAGTTTTTTTTTTGAATTCTCAGCCAGCCAACAACTTACAGCCAAAGCGATATCATTCCACGGTTATCCTGCGTGGCCGGTCTACGGTAGAAAAAATTCAAATAAAAAAATATTCTTCAGAGGAACTTAACTTCCTTGAGCATTGGCTGAACTCCAATTCCTGAATAATTTGGGAATTATTCTAGGGATTTTTTTCATAAATTTTTTTTTTCAGAAATTATTAAATTTCCTTGGGACGAATTTCATTGGTACTTAATTCATCTAAAGATGTTTCAAATCATCTATTTTTGAAAATATTTAATGAGTTGAAATAGTTATATTGTATTTCGCTTTGTGAGCGATATCTCATTAGTTTGTGGGTTTTATTGAAATTTTATTTTTGTTGTTGTTATTTTGTAATTTTGTTGTTGTGATATTTCCTTGGGCGATATTTCGAGAAGTCCTTATTAAAATTTGATTTATTTGAAATATCAAGTTTTACCAAATTTACATAAGAACATGTTTGAATAAAACTTTTTGTTTTTGTTATTTTTATAAATAATTTACAATTGTTTTTTGAGGTTTAAAATATTAATTTATATAAACTTCCATTCTGTTAATAGGAATACTTTACATACATTAAGTGCATACTTCATTTAAAACTCCGACCTACTACCATAAAATATTTAAATAAACACAATATGTTAAAATAAAACTAAAACAACAAAACCCTTCAACCGCTGCCACATAACAGCCAAAAGCAACTTACAACAACAAAAACAACAATAAATGAACAACATGTTAGTGGCATGCGACGAATTATGTTTTTGTTTATAAATATTTGTGTCAATAGTTGCAACACGCGCGCGCGCTCGTTCAACGTCGAGCGCGATGGCTTGCCAGTGGAAAGCTTAAACCATGAAAAAAACAACAAAGCCAGCATAAAAACAACAACAGCAACAAAAAACGCTAACTAACATGCGGCATTTGGCGCTGGCATAAACGACTTTCATGAAATAAAAACGAAAAACTTGCAACAATTTTTTAATTGGTGGAAATTGTGTGCAATCTGCATTTTATTGATTTTGAAATGCAATATGCAAGCAGCTTTATATGCCTGACATATTTGTTTAAGCCCACAACAATCACAGCAACAACAACAATAAATACGACAATTTGCTCCTCGCAAAGGTCAAACAACTTTAAACAAGGAAATGCAACTTTAATTATGATAAGCTGCTCCGCTTTTCTTTTTTCGTTTGCCTCGCATCTTTTTTTATTATATAAATTCATTCATTCGGTTTTTTTTTTCCTTTTCACCAACATGCTTGCCATGTTTCGTGTCAAGTTACCATAAACCTGGTTAAATGCAAAGTGGGTGCAAATAACGGTATAATCCTGCATAACACAAAGGAGCAGCGAAATGTCATGTCGGCGATTTTGCTAAAACTACTGTGAAAAACTATTCAAAAAATAATATAAGCGTTTAACTGGGAAAGAGGCTGACCGTAGTTTTTTACGGGAATATCAAAAAAATTGTCCAGTTAATGTTGGAAATCTAGCAAAATGTATTAGAATTGCACTTACAACAAAGTTTGGATGAAAGATGACACAACCTGAAAGATCTCTTGTGCAGCCTCGTTACCCTACTAACACAGTTCTGGACTAGATATATATCTTGTAACTATTGTAGGCTTAATTATAACAAAGTGATTTGGAACTAGAATCCCAAAGCTGAGTAGTTAAGACTGCGCCTTTCCACCGCTTAGCAAGGTTATGGTCAGCCGTTTCCTGGTCATCTTGGTAGAGTTGATAGAAATCACTTTCTCCCACACCTATTTTCTTCAGATGGTAGTTGAGTCTATCGAGTACTGTTAATTGTACATTGAAGAGTTTAATGTCCTTTCTGCTAAGGTCCAGAATAGCTTAAACCTTACTATGTTCAGGGTTAATGAGTTCTTTCGATTTGAAGAATCAAAAAGTATATAAAACATCTTATTGATTCTTGACTGTTCTTTTTTTTACCAATGAACTTATCTGATAATTATATTTGATCAGTTCAGTAAACTGATTGATCAGTTGTTTTTTTTTTCATATATGACTGCAGATCTGTTTAGATTCCATATTTGAGTTTATAAATATCAGAACTGATATGATCAGAATTGTTCCCCAATACAAGGAAATCAAATATAACTAATTACACAATATTTTAATTCAAAACTAATCACTTCGATTTCAGTTATAGTCTGATCTATTCAACATTTGGTTCTAATCATGTCATGAGTTCACAATGGCAGTTTCAAGTTTTTATATCAAGATCAAAAATGTTCACGACTTCATGATTTTAAACCATTTTTGAAATATAATTCCAAATAAATAAAATAAATATATATAATAATCTGATCAAATAAATACTTAGTTAGTACATTCGACTAAATCTGGTTTCATATATAATCACATTCAAATGTTATTAGTTTCTTTTGGATATGTTACTAAATCAAACAGATCAGTTTTGAGCGTTTTAGGAACAAATTCAGTCCAATAAAAATGCAGCTATAATTAGAACAGACCAAAGGTCGGATAACCTTACTATATACCAATGAATTTTGTATTGTTACACATACACTTTTAAATAGATAACAATTAAAAATTTGTTACTATGAGTTGGAAAAAACGCCGACCTTTTGTTTTTTTAAATAGAAGAAAACAACAACTCAACGCCAACTTAACGAAAGGCTCTTCCATCAAAAACGCGCCAATAGCTCCCAAAATGAAATTTCACCTGTCTCGTAAGCGAATTCTCACGGTTTATCGACGCGTCAGTGATGAATGAAGATGATAATGATTTCATTTTGAATAAGTTTGAGAAATGAGCTCGACCACCGTTTAACAGTTTGACACCTTTTAGCCTGCAATCGCGCTCACCACATGCGGTGCAATAATAATTTTCCAATAACGACTATTTTTCGTTTCGTTTCGTCCCGTCTGTCTGTCTGTCTTCAATACTTTGATCTTTAAAGTTTATTAATTGGATTGTGGCAGCCAGTACCAAACCTTTTTCAATTTCAAACTCTTCTTTTTTAACTTTATTTTTTGTTTTTGTTTTGTTATGAAAGTTCCCTTTCCCTTTTGGGGCTTGTCTTGATCGTTTTTGGCTTGGCTTGGCTTGGCTCGGCCTGACTTGGCTTCATTCTGTCTACCCAGGCTGTGCCGCCGCAAAATCTTGGAAATTTAATTAATCGTTTTCTATTGTTTGGCCTTTTTTTTTTTGCTTCCAATATTGTTTACGAACGATTTATTTCGGAAGTTTTAATGTAAGATAAGTCATTCAGCGGATTGTTACTGTTACTGTTGTAGTAGTTTGTTGTTGTTGTTTTAGCTTTGTGGTACAAGCAGTCGCTGTTTGTTGGATGCTGGCGAAATTCGTAACGCCATCATCATTAAAATTACCATTAACACTCGATTTTTTTCTCGCTGCTAGAAGAGATTGAGTTGGTTCGTCATTTGGAAGCCAAAGTGATTGGTGACATTAAAACTTACCGATTTGAAGAGCAACTACTTTAGTGATGTCGGTGAAACTGGTTACCAAATATATTTCAATATTCTGGTTTAGTCAATGGTCAAGATGAAAACCAAGTCGAATTCGTTAAAGGTTTATATATAAATAAAATAAAATAAAAGGAGTCCTTCCATGGGTCATGTTGGATTCCCGAAGGACTTTTGGTAAAACTTATTTTAGTTATAGTATCTGTATCTACTAATTAAATATAAAAAGTGGTTCCATAAGGAATTC
Organism: Suillia variegata; assembly: GCA_949127995.1. NCBI lineage: Eukaryota > Metazoa > Arthropoda > Insecta > Diptera > Heleomyzidae > Suillia > Suillia variegata. The sequence goes on from OX421842.1 coordinate 3,949,079, forward strand.
TTAGTCCGAGATCTATTCAAAATTTCACGAAAAAATTTTTGGTCGCCTAAATCTGAATTTTATTTTCAATTGACTTAATCAATAATCGAAATAATATTATTAACAATAAAATTTTGGCAAAGAAAAGACTCAATATGTAATCTAACTTATTCCCAAATTCAATTTCCAGCTAAGCAATTTGGCTTATCGAATGTTAACTGACTTTACACCTAAATACTAAAGAACCTTTTCCAAACTCTTTTTTCCGCTTTGACCAAATCGTTTTTGTTATTCCCTTTTTTGCTGTAGTTGTTGTTGTTGTTGAACTTCTTCTTCGTCTTCTAGTTTTTGTTAACAACAAATTAGGGTATTTTAAAAAACTTACAAATCTATTGTAAGTTGAGAATGTTTTCGATACACCACGAGCGCGCTAATAAACCGCAATTAAGCGAAACACCCCGCAAAGCGGTTTTTGTAGTATTTCTTGTATTTTTTTTTTGGTTTGACACGCGGAACCACAACAACAACAACAAGCTTTTTACAGCAGCAGCAGCAACAGTTGCCAAAGCAACTGACGTTTTTAAGTAACTACGAACCGTCAGTTCGAGAAGAGATCAGAAATGTCAGATTGAGAAAGAGACGGCAAACACATCAGCTACGAAAACTGAAGTCTTTCACGCACAGCATGGAGCGGCCAATTTATCATTGGATCAAAAATTTTGACAGTTGTAAAAATGATGATGTTACTTAAGATGTTGTTATTGTGATTTTGTTGTTGTTGTTTTTTTTCGTTCGACTTTGTAAGAAGCTGCAATAATTAGAATTGGTAGCTGCGATTTTATACAAAGCTAAAAGCCTTTTGTTTCGCTTGGTCAAAAATTTACAAAAGTAATTTTTTTTGTTGTTGTTTTTTTTTGCTTTTGAATTTTGACAGTGGAACTACAAAAAAAATGTTTTTAAATCATTATTAATTTCACATGAGGGTCATGCGGGTCAAAATCAAAGGTTCTTAACAGCGTTTAGACTGTAGACTGGTTCTACTTTTATTTGTTGCTTTTTGCTGTCGTGTTCGAAATTTCATGACCCAGGGCTAGAACGTGCAAATCACGCTATAATTAAGTTATGAATTTATAATTAAAATTATCGCTGAGTATATGAGTATATTGGTAAAAGTTAATATTTAAAAATTTGACACGCCTCCAATTGGTATTAGCAAAAATTTTTAAAGTATTTCCTTTCATTCTAGAGTGTGTTCTCCTTTCTCAGGCAGTTATGCCAAGTGGCATTTATATGGTTTAAACATATTTTTGCTAGCCAAAGTGTCATCATGCCTTTGTTAGAGTTTTTTTTTCGTTTGACAATCAACACACTTGCTTCGTAGTTTCTTGTTGTTATTTTTTGTTATTGTTGTCGACTGGTGTTGTAACTCGTGTTGGGCGCTCTTGAGTTAACGCCTATTTAGCGTGGCATCATTAATTATGTTCCGTGTCCACTTAAGTGCCCAAGTCGTCGGTCGTATGGTTCTGTTGGTTCAGTGATGTATTTAAATTGTTACCATAGTTGTCACATTGACAGAAAGCGAAATTTTGCACTTACACCAGAAACGAGTCATTTATCAGTTCTGCTTTTAAGGTCTGTTGTTCGTTTAAGTCTTTCTAGATAATTATAGCCCTGATGAGTTTATTTAAAATTGAGTATTTAGTATTTCTATGAAAAAGATATCATATAGCTAATCAGAATGCGAAACATTTCCAGTGTAGTACATGTCGAGTTCTTCAAGCTTATCCACTATTCTAAATAACTAGCCACGAAAAACCAGATCATGCAACAACGACATATCACCAGAGCAATTCATTTAAATGCAAATGCAAAAAAAAATAAAAGAACCGATCTTAACAATAATTGTCAGCGACAAATTCAAATGGCAATTCCAACTAAATGTCACCCAGCTCAAATGCTAATACACAAAACCCAACTGAGCAACTGAGAATGAATGAGAGACTTCATCTAATACGCAAACGAATAAATTCTCAAATCAATAATAATAAAAATGCATTACCAACACATTTCTTCGGGTTCGGCGTGAAATTCAAACACCGTCATTAGATTAGATCACAATAACAACGTTAAAGCTTTGCATAAACTCTGCGCCATCGAGAAGAAACTTTTCCCAATACTCAAGAAAATGTCCGCTGTAAAAAAGAAGAAAAACAAAATTCATAGTCACATGTCCACATTTAAGCCACCATCGCCGACAGAACACACCAACAACAACAACTTGGCCGAACGGTTGACCAGTATGTGGCACATGAAGAATTGCAAAGTGTGATGCCATCATTTTCCAGTAAAAGTCCAACCAACAAACACCTACACACGTTAATACGAAAGGCTGGCGAAATATTAAAGGAGGATCCTTCTTATACTTTGGGAAATGTTGTCTAGAGAAATGGAAATACCAGGTATTTTAAGACTATTAATGGGTTATCAATTTTCGAGGAAAGGTGGGATTCTAGAGCTACAATTTATATCCTAACGAATTTCATTCAAATTAAAATAAAAACTTATGTATAGGATGATTATTAAATCGATAAATTTTACGAAAGTTATGGACCTTTAAAGGTTTCCATCTTCTCCCAGTACCGACCTGTCCCATTTTTCATTGGAACCATATATCAGAAAAATTTAAAAGTTCCACAATTTTTGTATGTCCACAAATCAGATGCCTCCTTGAAAACGGTGACACCAAACCAAAATAAAAACGATCGTACAACGAAAGAGTAACACTTTCAATAAAGGTTCATTTCCATGGACCTGACATGATAAATATCACATGGGAAGTTAGCAAAAAAAAAATAGACTGCAGGAAAGTGTGTTGTTTTTGTTGTTGTGGTTAGAACTATTAGCACGCATCGTTGCGCGTACCATTGAAATTGCAATTGAAATTGATGTCAAAGCGGCCAAGGTGACGTTTGTTAGAGAGGAAGTGTGGTAAGTGTGGCCCCACAACCAAGTTGAGTGGAGCCTGGACTAGCCAACGCTTAACATGTTCGCATTCGTAGATCACATAATTCGTGGCGCACAGTTGTTGGTCTTTCTGTCTGTTTGTCTGTCTGTCTGTTTGCCTGTTCGAATGGTTAGCAATATTGCTTAGTATACTAGAAATGTATTCTGCGGAATCATGATCATTTCGTGACAAATTCCAGCTTCGTTTGTCGTTTTCATTGGATTTTCTTTGTTTTTTTTTTTGTTTGTATTATTTTAACGCTGATGCAGGAAGCGTTCTATAAAAATTATTTCGTTTAAACAATTTGTCGTCTGTGGGTTCAAGTGAGTATATATCGAACAAGATTGACCGTTGTAGTTTTAGAAGGGCCATAATTTATAGGGATGCATTCTTGGCGGTACTTAAAGCAGTCAACTATTTTGATACGGGATTTTTGTAATTGATGAAGAAATTCCAAGGAGAGCTTTATAGGATGAGGATGAGTTTATAATGAATTAAGTTAATCCTTAACTAAACTGTCATATTTAATAATTTCAAGAAGATTTGACAAAATCCTTGGATACCATCGACTCTTGTATACTAATAAGTCGAATTAACTTTTAGTAGTATAAATGTTTAATACAAACTAAGCTATATGAACAATCTCTGCAGTTACTAGATACCCAACAAAATTTAAAACAAAGTATAAGTAAAGATACATCTGGAAGCAACACTAACTCTTGCTCTGCTAAGAATTTGTTGATATAGAGAAGTCAGCGACATTATTAACTAATCTGTGCATAAACATGTTAAACTGTCAAATATCACTGACAACGCGAGCAACAAGAACAACACACGACATAAACTGTACAACATGAAGACGAACTAATAAGAAAACGCCGCCAGCTAAAGAAATACATCACTGGGTTAACATATAGCAAAAAAAAAAAAGAGGAATACGAAGATATGAACGCTTGTCGGACGGATGCGTCGAATTGTTGTTGGCGTTGTTGGAGTTGCCAAACAGTGAGAACAATTATCGCACGAAGCAAGCCAGCGAGCAAGCATCCAAAATACCGAAAACCCGTCGTTGTCGTTGCAAAACAACACCAACAGCAACAACTAATGCGGTTCCCCCGATCATGGGTAGAGAACCGTTGTATGGCGTTGAATGTGGCTGAAGGTAGACCAGCGAACCATGTGTTAATACAGTTTAAATTAAGTCACATTGTGACCGTGAACGGTGCACAAATCCAGAGTGATTCTGCGCACCACACAGCTGGACGTCCGCTGTGGCGCTGCCAGCGAACAGCATCAGAAGCAGCACACACGCACGCGCATAACGCTTAAAGTCGATAATAATTAACTCAAAGTGCCGGTAGTGGCCGGGCAGTAGTAGTAGTAGTAGTGGCTATGATGATGATGGTGATGGTGTGGCGGTGGTTGGAAACGCTCTTGGCCGCGCGACTTTGGAATGAACAGCAACGTCGGTCGTTGTTGCTGGCGTAATGTTGCTAATGTGGTGCAACAGCATTGTCACGTTGTTTTCTATTCAGCCATTCCGGGAGTTCTTTGTAGATAATATAAAAATTTTTAAATATAATTTATGAATTTTATTCATAAAGTATTTTCATATGAATTTCCAATGGTAACTCTGATCTTGGGTCTGCTTCTTTCATTACACTTATCGCAGTTATTTAATTTTTTTTTTCTCTGTTCTCTTTGCTCCGAAGTAAGAATATGATTCAAAACTAAAATTCCTAACATTAATCCTGCACATGTAAAGATTTATTACCACGTTTAATACATCTGGCCGATTTATACAATATATTGGTCTCTGACTTTTGTTATAATCGGGCTTAGAGTTATATAGAAATCAGATTTAAAAGTCAGCTTTTTTTACTGTGCTCTATTACAGTTTCCAACAAATTTAAACCGTTTAAAGTTTTTTTTCATCCATTGCTAACAAAGTGTTTTCACTCTTATTTTAGAATGGCCGCCTTGGGTATATTTTGCAATATTTCTCACTGTTACGGAATGATAAATGTTGCTGCCACATTATGACTTGTCATAAATTTGCCTTTGTATCCATTACTCATTTGTCGCGATACACTCGCAAAGATGCACACACGCACTCCTCGCTCATGCGCCTTTGGATTTAGCGCGTTATTCCGCATCGTGCACCATGCTTGACCATGCTGCTTCTTCATCATTTGCGCTTGTATGAGTATATGTGTGTGTGTTTGTGTGCCTGTGCTGGACTGCATCCGCCAATATGTCAAATATTTGAAATAATCGCTGTTATCAACGCTGGTGACATGCTCATCGACGCGACCGATTTCACGAGTACTTGACGCGAATGCAGCCAACAGCCAGCATCCAGTACAGACCGTCGCATCGGACGGACGCAACTCTTCTTTGACATTTCACATTTTTTAAGGCGGTCGCTTGACAGCATCTCGTTGCGTTCATCTTCCGTCTTTGCCATGTTGGGACTCATCTTTAGCAAAGTTTTGATGCGTATGATTACTTGTTGCTCTGGTTTGACACTAATCCTTGGCGATGTGGTCAGAAAGTATAATGAAGTTGTGTTTGTTTTTCGTTGCGAACACATTTTCAACTTGTTTGGGAGCGACTTCTCTGCGGTGGTTTTAAATTGATTATATTTTAATACGATTTTGGAGACGCATTCGGTTATATTCAAGTGATTAAGTTTGAAGATATGAATTTAGGAAATAACGTTTTTTGACAAGGATATATAAGACCAAAAGTTTGTTTTCCACATTTTAAAGAAAACACTCAAGTCTAATCAAAATATTTCCTCAAAATAGCTTACCAAGAATCTAGGAGGAAAAAAAATGAAACACGGAACAATGCATGCGAAATTCCAACGTCGAAACAAGAAAAAGTGTTTTATGCTAAAATAATTGAATTCATGCAAAGAAGTTGGAAAAAAATCCATCAACATAGGTAAAATAATGAAAAACACACATACACACTCGCACAACAACAATAATAAAAAAACATTGAGGAAAACAAGAAAAATTGCTAACGAACTATATGCTGATATACTACTCCGATAACAAACACGCAAGAAGGAATACCAACTTTGACTACTTAAAGGCAGGCTGGTTGGCTGACTGGCTGGCTGGCTGCTTTCTAAGCTAAATGAAAAACACAGGTTGATATGACTTTGGCCGCAGTTGTTGTCAGGCACACAACCACCACCACCAGCACCACTTGGTTTCCAAGTGGACAATACCAACTTTTGCCAACGAACAACGATAAAGTCTGATCCAGTTCCTCCCTGTTTAGCAGGGCCAAGTAAGCAGCGCGCTGTCACTTAAACAAAGCAACTGACTGGCAGAACACATGACAGCATCAGAGCAGTACTTCCTATCAGTTAATGTGTTAACCCTTGGAGACACAGCACTTACAGGCTTCAGAAATACATTCAAATTTGATTCCAAGTCAAAAGAAGTCGTAATAACTTATAGATGGATGAATGCAACCAAAATTAAATTTTGATGCGGTGGAAGTGATTTTCATTTGGTCTTAAAGTAAACTTTAAAATGGTCCAAGTATTTGTGAGCACTATAGAAAATTTTGAGCCCGGTTTCGAGTTTATTTTGAATAAATGTATTTATTTCAAAAGTGGCACCATAGACCGAATACCATAACTGAAAGAGTTAAACTGCTCGTGGCATTGCATCGCATGTTTCAAATGTTTTTCAAACTGAATACTGAATGTTGATGTGTTTTCCCACTGTTTGTTGTTGTTGTTGTTGTTGGTGTTGTTGTTGTTGTTTTATTGTTCTTTTGCTGTTCTCCAAAATTCAACGACAAATACTTGAAAACACCTTTCTTTCCCAAAATACCAAAACACTCTGTGCCAAAGCGGAATTTGTTCCTGCTGTTATTTTTGTTGTCATCCGCTGGTGTATTAGTTGCCACACATATTTCAACTCTTTCGATTCCGTCCGTTCTGTTCGTTCTGTCTGATTACAGATGTCATGTTGCTTGTCATTTAGCGTGTTTTGCTATAGCGCGGCTGTTTGTCTAACTATTTGTCTTTCTTGTCTGCGCCCAAGCAAGTACAGGTCGCCGTCATTTCGCTGGCACATCTAAGAATACCAGGTCTAAGTTATATATTGTTTTTTTTTTTTAATAATGCGAGTACCGACTTGAAACTTTATTCATATATAGAAACATCAAATGGTCAGCTTAAAAATGTTTACCAAATAGCTTAAAAACCAGCCTACCATGGCAAACTTATTCTAAACTAAAGTGAAACACAATTCTTTAACGACCTCTTAGCCATTTAAAATTTTAATCGGTCCATTGTTCCACACTGAATCGATGAGTAATACCTTAGCCCACGAATAAAAATTAAAAGATTCAAGCATACACAAGTACGGTTGGTAGCCCTAGACATGCACTTACAACTGGAGTATTCAGCCAAACAAAAATATAAACAAAAATTTGTTTGCTTCCTTAAACTATGCCAACTCTCATCCCAATCGCAACCACACACACACACTTACTCCAAGCGATCGACCGACACCGACAGAGCGACCAAGCAACAACACCTTGCGTTGCACATGCACGTTCTAACTCCAACCATGCCCGGTTCAACGTTGCTTGATTCTATTTCATTTTTCTTTTTTTCTTCTATATTAATTGTCACGCATATGTTCTCTCCCCCCTCGACTTATTTACAAAAAAATAAAAAATTGTTAACCACAAAAATGCTGCCAAGTGTTTTCCGTTTTCCTATTTGTGTACTTCTGTGGGGGAGGGGCGAGCGCGTGGTTTTTCGAGCGTTCGTGTGGTTGGCACAAAAGTGCGGTTTTGCTTCATCCTCACAATTGTGCTGGCACTGCACTGCACTGAAGGAATGGTTACTTCAATTTAGCGATATATAGTATATAAATGTATTGATATTTTATCGCCAATATCGGTGTTATATATAATATTGATGTTTCGAAAAACGATATATCCAAGTTATCGATTTTTTTTTGAACCCATATATAGTCATTTTATTTTTTAATACAATTTTCTTAAAACACTTTTCTCGGTTACTTTGAACAATTGAAAAATTGTTTCGTTAACGAACATTTTACACGAGTTTCTTGTGATTTTTGATATCAAAACAATGTCATTTCATTGTAATTGATGTTTCGTTTCGTAAATGTCAAATAAGATACTGATATTGTACTATTGATAGTTTTCTTCCCGATATATCTAACAACTATTTTTTTGTTCAATAACAAGAAAGTTAACAATATCGATGTTTTTTTCGATATCGCATTCCTAGTGGTAAGCCGACTTTAGCCATCTACGAATACGTTTATGAATTCTGTACATTCTATTTTTCTTTATTGTTTTTCTTAGTGTACCATTTATTATTCTATTCATTTATTGTAACAATAGTTTTTTTTTATTAAAGTTCTCGTCGTACTTTCTAAATATTTCCACTCTTGTCTTACTGTTGTATGTCTGTTTGTCTGTTTGTCTGTATGTCTGTCTGTCTGTCTGTCTTTTATAGTATAATAGTATATCTATCGTTTGTAAGCGAGTGTGTTTTTGTTTTAATTGAAAACAGGAACAAACATTCAACATGAGTTACATTGTTTGGTTTATTTACTTATTAATGCAATTAGCATGTGAGCTGAAGCTGGGCTAAGGCTAACGCTTACACTAACGCTGAAGCGATGTCGACTGCCGTTCGCCTCGGCTGCAGCGACACTTTTGTGTGCGTCTGTACGAGTATGTGCGGTAGCCTAGTTTAGTTTAGCCGCAGATTAGATTAGGTAAATTTGAAAAGGGTTTTTCTTTCGGTTTACATTGTGCAAATATGTCGGTTTGTTTACAGTTTTTCTATGATACGAAAACTTTGTATATGAGCTACCGCATTTTAAAGAAAATAACTATTTAAGCATTCGGGCTTTAGAGCTGATACTGTGCTAACATTGGTCTAATAGTAATTTTGGAGCAGTTGATTTACGAATTCAACTATATATACTTAAACCTATAAAGCTAGATTTTTTTAATATGAGATTAAAAGTTAGGACGATTGTTGATTTGAATTAAATAAACTTTTATGGTCATATATTAAGGCATAAATTCCACAAATTTCGGTCTTTAGCTTCTTTTAGTAAACCAACCTGGGTTAAAATCTTAAATCTTTGTCAAATCTGGTATCATTTTAAAGGTAAATTCAAATAAAAAATAACATATGAGACTATTTATTTTGGCTTGATTTTAAGCTCAAATTTCAGACTTTAGCTTGTTCCTACTTAGCCAACTAAGAAAGCTCTGTAAAGCGATAAAATCTACAAAACTATTGCATACAATTTAGTGAGGTATCAATTTAAAGGTAGTACAAAGACAAACAATGAAATATATGATCATTTATTGTTGCTTGACTCTAGCTACAAACTTAAGGCTTTAACTTTTTCTTACTTAACCATTTAAATATCTAATATTGTATATTTTGTAAACAATTTCATTAAGTATCATTTTAAAGGTAATTCAGAAGCAAGTAATAAACTATATAACCATATATTCTATTAAATCTAACCACTAATTTGAAACCTAAACATATTTTCCCTAACCAACTAAGAAAATTCTGTGCGGTGTTCAAATCTAAAATCTCTTGCATACACTTCAATTTGGTATCATTCTAAAGGTAGTTAAAATGCAAACAATAAAATACATTTTACAAGCTATTTTTAAGCACTTATCTCTTCACATTAATATTGTTCCTATCAAAATTGCTGCAATAGATTTTTTTTGGGTTTTACTGCCTGCTGCAGTGTGCTGCACCAACCCATGACCGAATAGTACATAAGGAGTATATAAAACGCTGTAACTAGCAGCCATAATTAAAACAAGTAATTTATTGTTAATTCGCCGTTATAACAAAATATTAAAAAACATTATACAACAACAACAAAAAAGAAAATCATTATTATATTGCATAATTAACAAAAGTATTTAATTAATTCAATTGGTTTTCGGTTGCGATTTTTATGCCGCAGCGCGTTTTTTTAACCGCAAGCAATAATTTGCACATTTTTTTCATGTTCATGGCTGTTCAGTTTTATTATTGCATTTGTTGTTGTTGTTTTTTCTTAAATTTTTTCTGTACGAAGTTTTAGCATTAACAATAACAACGATTGAAGCTATCATTAAAAACAATTTTGCGGTATGTGCCACTTGAAACGTTTCGAAAAAAAATTCGAAATATATTTTTATTGTTTTTTTTGTTGTTGTTGTTGTTGTTGTTGTTGTTGTTGTTGTTCAAATATGATAAGCTTTTATTTCGCTCGAGCACGGCCAATTGCTGCACTGGATTTAAGCGTAATTCGAGCATGCGCAACAAGCAGCGCTCTTAAGTCATAAATTCGCTTGAGTTTGCGAGTTATCGAGTTGAATGTCTTTTGGCGTCATGATTGTGATTTTGACTAGAGGCGTTTGCCGGTAATTAGGCAGGAAATCCAAATAAAACTGGTAGTTAGTTTTGGTTATTCGGGCAATTGTTAACATTTGATAAATGTATCTACAAAATGCATTAAAGTATCTTTTAGAGTTAGAGAAATTTTAATTTGAGCTTTGAAATGAAGATATGGAAAAGTAAAACAAGTATGAGATACATTTTTAGTTCATGCGGCCAGTTAAAGATTAAACAAAACTGTTGTATACATTTTCTTTGCGTATCTTTAAGATTAGAATTTGAAAGATACAAGTTCACACGATAAATGCTTAATGTTAATATTATTAGCAAAAGAAAGGTTTCTTTTTTTATCCATATGTAACTTTTTTTTGTTACTGTAGCAGTAAATTTAGCACACAATATTTTGGTAACTATTTTCCATTTAAACCAAAATTTTAACATAAGTTGCTAAACTTTTCCAATTCGCGCGCCTTTAATAGCACAAGAAAAACAACAACAATACATTAAGAAATCCTTTCTAATTTCGATTCGCAACTTTTGGTTTAAGCCTCTACACACATACAAACAAATCATCATCTACGAAAATTGCGGCTAAACTAAGCCTATAGAATCTCGAATCTTAAGACTTAGACGCAGCCGCAGCCGCAGACTTTGTCTAAGCTACGAACTGAAAAGTGTGTTACTTCAGCCGTTGAAAATCTTCAAAGAAAGCCAATTAATTTAAATTTAGGTTTTTAATTTAACGCTTTAACTTAATTAAATTCCAGTTAGGTACGAGTATAACAAAAAAAAATTATTCATTTACAAGCAACAAAACAAGAAGACCAACAAATGGAAAAAAAAAACAACAAAACATACTAACATATAGTAAATGTGGTAATGTATCGATTTAGGTTTAGTAGGGAAAATCAATCACTTTCACTTAACCTAAGATTTAGAGATGGATTTAACTGCACCTACCTTCGAAGGTATTCATTCGGTCGATGAAATGCCAAGCAAATGCCTATTATCGGCCATCGAAACAGTAAAGTGCTGAAACAATCAACACCGAAACAGACGAATCGACAGACAGACAGACAGACAGGCCGGCAGTCAGCCAAACAGACAGTCAGACACCTTAATGACGATCAAACGAATATACAAATGCATTTCCAAAAATAAAGAGATTTCTTTCAAATGGCCAATAGATAGGCCAAAAGAGAGAGAGAGAGAGAGAAAAGAGAGAAGGAAGAACGGTCGCGCATGCGCAATGCAAATGCTGCGCTGCACTGCGCTGCAGCAGTAAAGTGCAAATTGATTAATCGCCGCCGTTGCGAGTTACTTTCAAAGCGGCATTTTTTTTAGCGGAGTCGAAGTCTTCACGTTGTAGCTGATTTTGTTGTTGTTGTCGTTGTCTGTCTGTCTGATGTTTTTATTGTAGTTTTTGTGTGTGTGTGTGTGTGTTGTCAAACGATTAATCAAAGCGATAAGCGACGACGACGAGATTTTTAAGTGGCAGGCGGTGGCTGTCGCTGTTGACACTTGCCGGAACTGGGTTAAAAGTGCATTTGGTTAAATTTTTGGGCAACCGGTTTTCGCAGTTGGCCGCGCTCAGACCGCTTCAAGAATTTACGTATCGCGTTAGTTGATCGATTAGAGGTAACAATTAATTTGCAACCGCAAATAAGTATCTTAATATGTGGACTTGAATTTGTTAAGCAGGTTTAATTTGTTTAGGCAAGTTTTTTCTGGTGTCAGGTTTAAGAAAAAAAAACACAAGAATATTTATTTCTCAATATTTTAGCTCGGTATGTTATTTTGTACTCGACGATTGCTTTAACTTCTTTAAGCCGTCTGAAAAATACGTTTTCTCGTGGTCTGCAAAGTATGTCTCCATCGGGCGGTGAGGCTAAGTACTTAAGCGAGAGGATTTCGATGCTAATGCATCGTATTATAGAACTATAAAATTTCTTTTTCGAAGGGATTCAAATGTTAATAAATGTTTTCACATATATTTCAATAAATGCATGGTTGTGCATATTTCCCAATAAAAGCATGTTTTTGCATTTTTTTTGAACTGTGCATATTTTTGCATATGTTAAATGACTTTGGCATATTTTTTAAATTTTGTTTGTTTTTATATTTTGATTACTTTTTGCCATCATCCATCCAAAAAAATAATTATTCCAAAACAGCGCTGTTCGATCTGCTGAATTGATACATTTTGTTTGTTGTTCTTTAAAAATTATAAGGCATTACAGCCCATTAATATTCTTATCATAATAAAATTGTGTTTAATATACAACAAAGTTTTCCTTGAAGATCATTTAGAATTAAATGACGTAATATGTTCTCGAAACAAATATTTCATAAATTAACTGTGTGCTTTTAAATATGCTCCAATAGCGTCAGTTTAATCTACTTTATACAGATATTTTTCAGGACCAATCTAGAAAGATTCTTATTTAAAAAACATCGCCAACAATGCAATAAATATTGCTTGATTTTATCATATTTGAATTAAGTAATTTATCTGCTAAAATTTAACTTGAACTTTTTATGTATGTTTATTTAGAATAAATTCAATTTATATTTAATGGATTTATTTTGTAGTTTTCGTGGCTTTTTTTTATTTTAAATGCATGTTTTATGCTCATATTTTCAAGTTTTTAGTGCATAAAATTCCTTTCTCTAGTTACAACCTATCCAAGGAATACGTTTATTTGTAGCAAAAAATGTACATAAAGATATCACCTAAAGATTTCAAAATCTCTTTTTTTATTTAACACAGACATACGAAAAAACCAACTACTCATCTGTATGCTGTTTGCTTTTATTTCAACTCTAAGCAAACATGTCCACTTACAAAAGAAGAACAAAAAAACACGAATTCCTGCAAACAAAAAGAAAGCCAACAAATAACTAAACTAACATATAAAAAAACAAAAAAAGAAACGCGCTCGGTACACTTTAAATGAAATTTTAAATAGGGTATTAAACAGCGAGAACAACAACAACAACCAACAATATCGCAAGTGTATTTAGATGCATGCAGCATATGCTGCACACACGCATATACCGCACAGCAAAGCACGCACGCACCGCTATATAAAAAATCCACACACACAAAAAATAAAAACGAAATTAAATAGAATAGAAATGAAAAGAATCAGAAACAAACAACGAAATTTCGTATTTGAGTGCGAACGTCGATGGCAGGCGGCATAATCTTAAGATCTGCTGCATGCAGCACCGCGCAGTGGCGGAAATGCAAAATACAACACGAACGAATTCGAGTGAAGTACGCGACGCAGCGTGGCGTTGCGTGGCGGCGCGGCAATTGCAATTGGTTTGCCGTCGTCGCCGTCGCCGCCGTCGTCGCCGTTGTCGTTCCGGAACTCTAATTAACAGCAATTTAACACAATTTTAAAATGTCGAATTGAAACGAAAATCACGCGTTTAATTGCAGGCAATGCATAACGCACTCGAGCCATGTCCACCAATTTGCATTTTGTGTTCTTTCCACGATGCATTTCTATGAGAGTGAGTGTGCCTGCCCGAAGTATGAGTGCAGCAGGCAGGCATAGTCCAAGTGCAGCAGGATGTGCGCCATGGTGGCACATGAGTGCCGTTACATGTGTGTGTGTGTGTATGCGTGTGTGTGTGTTTATGCGTGCATGAGTGCGTTTCTGTTCTCTTCATTTTAATTTGGTGTGCGTAAATGCATCACAATTGTCGTTACGCATCGCAACACTCGGAATAGCTTTTGGAAAGTTTTAATTGTACAACTAAATCGTTTTTATTGTCACCTTAATTTTAAACATATTATTAACTTATTAACCACTTTATTAACTAACCGAAATTTGTTTGAATATGACAATTTTAAACTTATAAATTTGCAATAAGAGAAAAGTTTTAAATATTTATATTTTAACCTCATATAAAAACTCTTAATAATTATTTTACAATTAAAGATTAAACTACTGCATATATATATAATACAACAACAGAATTTTTTGTCCAGTGCATCACCAATTCCATGCATCATGCATTTCGAAATGCATTCGTCAAGGCGGCTGATATTTTTTTATGCTATGCCGTACAAAAGCTCCTTACCGTACAGAATACACGCCAGCACAGCCACTCGAGCGCAAGCACAACTGCATTCTCTCGGACTGAAGTGGCTGCAAGGTGTTGCCTAATTGGAAATCCAACGACAATACAACAACAACAACAACAAAAGAGAATTACAAACAAACTCCTTCTTAACGAGTAGCTCTGCTATTTGCAAGCGACAAAAATGTCTTAATTATTCATTGATTTCGAGTTGATTTCGAATTCAAGCGTATTGCACCGCATTACCGGAATACTGCTTTATCGGAACCGGAGAGGTCGCTCGAAAGTGGCAGCCGGTGGTGGTGGTACTCTACACGGAAGTGCCTTGACTTGCCTTGCCTTGCCCTACACTGTCCTGCCCACTTGAAGTGCATTTTCAAGTACATCATACGAAAATGTGCGTGCACGAGTGCTGCTGCTGCCACCGCTGTTGTTGTTGTTTTTGTTGTTGTGCAGTAGTGTTCGCAGGCGTTGCACGGCAGGATAAGTCCTTGCAAGCAAGGACGCAAACATCTCTTACAACGGCTGTCAACTTGAAGTGGACGCGTGTGTCATTTAAAAATCAGCAAAATTTTCGCAAAAAGATGCATTCGAGTGGAATGGTGGAACAATCTGGGGGTTGCCTTAAGGCGCTGCAAAGCTTAACTAAATTGTTGAGAAAAAAAACTGTCCATGGTATTAAGCGAAATTATTCAAATTGAAATCGAAATAATCGCAGATTAAATCAAACATTTTCGTAATTAATGCAAGTGGAAAAGAATAATTCCATATTTAGTCGATTATTTCGTAATACAACAATTAAACGGAAAACAATTCTCCAAAGGATAATAAATATTGCAAGCGTTTGCATGTTGCCCAACTGACAACACCAACAACCGAAAAAAAATTATAACACAACAACGAAAACAACATCGAAAACTGAAACTGTATCAAATTTCATGTGGAATCAGTGACTGACTGACTGACAAATTTATGACTGACTGTAGAGCAATTGCTTTCGAGCATTTGCTTAATTTGTAGCAACAAACGAATTTGGGTCATATTTCTGTCATGTTGGCAATATTTCAATATTTTATTTAAGCCGCTTGTTTTGTTGTTTGTTGTGTCTGCATTCGGTAAGTTGCGAACAAATTGAGTCGTTTGCTTTTAGTGTTTCCCTTTCTCTCGCCTCACTCTAAAATGCAACTTCCTGCAGATGTCCTTCTTCTTCTTCTTTTTTATTTTTTTTTTAAGGCGGCGACGAAGTAACGTCATATCACTAAACAACAACAACAACAGCAGAATCATTTCAATTCGCTAAGTGCCTCCGCCATACGGACAGAACAGGACAGCGTGGACTCGTCCGTAGTCCGTTAGCGCGACGATATCAATTGCGCTGGCTGGCAACATTTTGCCGGAAAGTGTTTTAGTGTTGCCACTTAAATATTTGATGCTCAGTGTTTTTGTTTTTAGCGCTTGTCAATTTGTTGTGCTGCTCATGTACTTATTGTGCTTTTTTTTCTTGTCTTCCTTTTGGACTAAATATTTTGCAACGGTGTTGCACAGTTGTCATTTGTTGTCTTTTGTTGTATGTGTAGTGAAAGTGACATTTTTGATGTTTGTATGTATAATGAAAATATTTGTATCTTAAAGTAATTGAACAACGGTTTAATATGAATTTAATAATTTATGGTTAAATAGACGGTTGGCTAGATTGAAGTCTATACTTAAAAGTTAAATGAACGTACCTCAGATTAGTTAGGTGAAATTTAAAGTTCTTTTGTAAATAAGGTATGCCATCAAATTGGTTTGGTTAATATATAAAGAGAATTCTGCTTCCATTCGAATTGTAAAAGTAAAAAAATCTTATGGATTAACATGGACAAATCCCCTTTTTGATCCGTGGACTTCCATTGGACTGGAATGTTTAAATATGAAAGTACAAGTACAGAAAAATTTAGGAAACCTCCCACTTTCAATCGATCGCAAAATGAAATCATTTTGAAATATTCTCTTTAATCAATAGAAATAATTTGTTGTTTGATACAATTAAATTTTCACAGACTCTCCTGAAACTCTCAACCGTGTCAATAAATACAATTAAAGGTAATTAAAAATAAAAATTGCTTTACACTTAAACTTTTTTTGATTTACCTATATAAAAAACAAAAATATTTCTATCAATTAGAAGAATTTTGAAGCTCTGCAGTAATCGAACTTGGAACATGTCTACTGCGTAAGAGGCTGTGCCACTGGAGCATGAAACTAATTTTGTGCGTAAATATTTTCGTAGCAGAGAAGCAACGATACAACTTATAATACATTTTATTTTTGTAATTAAAAATTTTATCAATATAATTAAAAGATTGTTTAAATGAAAGTATCTCAAAACTAAAGCTTAGTTAGTTTAACCGTCCAGGGAATTAGAATCAAATAAAATTTATCCCGACTTGACTTAAATATTCCTTGGCTGCCTTTAGCGAATTTTTCAGTTCAGCTTCTTCCTATGACCTTTTGGAAAAACGCTTTGCATTCGAGCAGCCGCTTATCAGTGCCAAGCAAATACCGCTATCAAACAAAACTGAAACCTTAAAATACTTGATTTCGAAACCGAATTGCACGCGGCAATAAACCCTTTCAATAGCGCCGCAGATAACGAACCAAACATATTGTGGAAGAAAAAAAGATGCATTTCCAACAATAAATGACAAAGGTGAGATCATTGAAAAACCGTAAAACAACAACACAGAGCAGAGCGTTATTTACTATATCGAATACTGACAACCGAAATGTGTAGGTAGTTCGGTGGGTAGACACTTAAAAGATAAACACACACACACAAAATAGTTAAGTAGCACAATGGCTTGGTAGCATAATTTTGGCTTTTATGACCACCGCAAATACCAAATTGATATGAAATTTTCCAGCAATATTTTCAGCTGTTTATTTTTGTGTAGTTGTTGTTGTTGTTTTTTCACATTCATTCACTAGCATAATAACAGTAGCTTAAACGAGACGATTAACAAAAGGAAAACACGACGCAGGACCTTTTTTATGCATCGCCGCGCTCACTGAAGGAGCACTTATCAAACGGGCGACGAGAGGAAAAAAAGGATATTTTGAGTGCAAGTACACTCAAATAAATCAATGTACAGAACAAAAATATTCAGTTTTATATTATGATTAAAATTAAACTTAAACTCTAAGAGCGTGTCGCCAAAAAATATATTCCAGTTGCAGCTTTGCTTTGTATTAGAACAAGCGTTTAAAAAGTACATCAATAAAATTTTCTAAATCCACTCCAAAATTTCTCTGAGTGCACGCAACCCGATTTTATTATCAAGGATATAAAATGTATGTAAGCGAAGGGAGTAAAAGCAGCGAACGAAAAAAGTAAAAAAAACAGACGAAAAAAAAAAGGTTAGTAGCATTAGATGACCTAAATTTTATCAGCCAGTGTAGAATAGTCGAGCAGTTCGGTGGAGTAGAGTAAAGTAAAGTAGCGATAAGATACGTTTGTGCGGCGTGTAAAGTTGCCGCGCTGCTGCAAATGGAAGGAACACTCGCAACGCTCAACGGTTGTGCGCGACTCGACTTGAGAAGCGTTAGTGATATCTTAATTTCAGTTTCTAATGTGTTAGGCCACTTTAGCCGCCAGCTACTACTCTACTTTTCTATTTTTATTATTTCGAGAATTTTAGTCTGACCGATTTAGTAGTTTTTTCCTTTTTTTGTTTGTTTGCGCCCGCAGACGCCAGTGTGCCCGCCTGTGCTGGGCAGCTGCACTTGTTTGCATTTGAGACTCGCCGCGCATCTTGGCAGCAGCATATCCGGCGTCAGCAGAAAGTCACTGCCACTTGGGACGACTTGGGTACATTTTTTTGACATTTTAGTCTGAGCAAATATCCTGCTTCAATTTAGTTGTATTTCATGGGCACTAAAAATTTGTTAAAACAATAAAACAACAAATACAAATACAAATAAAATAAAATCCACTTAAAATTTTCCTCTCAACTGGCTTTGGCAGCGACGCAGAAAATCACTGCGAGCAGCGGCGGATTCAGGGTGTTTACCTAAAAGGGCCTAAATTTTTGAAACGCCATTTTATAAAAATGATTTTCAATCTAAACTTTACAGACTTCAATTAATTGTTATTTTTGTACTTTTAAAGTTAATCTTTTCTTATAATTATCTAGCATATTAACTATAATTTAATTAAACTAATTTTTTCGGCTCTGAAAAAAGTAATTTGATCAGCTTTTGTTTTAAATAAACAAAATAAATTTTCAAATTTCTTTCTATCGAATTTTTTCCCGAATGCAGCCCTGTGTATTTGTTTGTCTGTGCATTTGCGTATCTGCAAGATGCATATCTTGGCGCTGGACCACTGACATTTTCGCTGGCGCATTTAATATGTTTGTTGTTGCTGGCTGACTTTCTGTCTGTCTCTCTGTCTGTCTGTCTGTCTGTCTGTCTGTCTGTCTGTCTGTCTGTCTGTCTGTCTGTCTGTCTGTCTGTTTGCCTGTCCATTCGTTTGTCTGTCTATCTATCCATTTAACATTCAACTATGCATAAAATGCCTTTCAGATCGGAAGTGCTGCCGTTGCTGCAATTTCGAAATTTGAGCTCGATTTTCCTTAGGCTTTTTGTTTTTGTTTTTGTTATTCCTTTTTCTTTTTTTCTTTTCTTTTTTTGATTATTGCGCCCGCGCATCGCATTTTTGTTCTAGATAAAGATGCTGCTGCGCCGCTTCTTACTCTCGAACTTCGGATGCAGAACAGATGCCTTGAAAATTTATTTTTAAATTTCTTTCTTCGTCTGTGTGGGAATTTCGAAGATAACATTCCGGTGGTAAATTGCGATTGCTTTGATTTTATGCAAATGCATCTGCATCTGTAAATGTGTTTCTAATTTACTGATAACGTTCGCTTAGGGTTTCCTTAGATATTCCGTGTATCGATTCTGAGGCGGCTAAGTAATTGTTTCTATTTTTGTTCTCATACATGGTCAAAAACCGACTTCGCTTTTCTTTTAATGAGTAGATAAGTGAGGCTCTCTAATCTCTTAACTCAACAATTTCACTCTTTTTTTAATTTAAATCAATTCAGTTTTAAGAATATCCTTTCTTTTGTGTACTAGTATTAAAAGTTGTATTCTTTTATGAATCTCCAAATTGAGGTACGGCTAGGTTGGGTTGAACTGGCTGGCTGTAGCCACTCATAGACCTACTACGTCCTAAATACTAATACCATTCTAGAATCGTCTTTAACTACTAAACTGAAAGTTTGAATGATTTTTATTTTATATATTTTGGGGCCAATTTTTTTCCTCTTTTCGAAATTTAAAATGAATTTCGAAGATACTTCTTAACGAACAGTTTCAGTTAAATATTGTTAAAGTTTATAAATCGTTTTACGAAACAACTAAAATCGTTCTTCGTGCGTTTAAAAAAGAAAATATCTTATATCTTAAAAATTTAATCTCTGCCTTCATTCAGCAATCTTTTTGCAATTTTCCGTCCCACTGATTCCGCCCACCCATGACTTACAAAGCTGTGTAGCACAGTGTACACTCATTATTTACACAACTTTTTTAATTTACAATATTGTGGAAGCAGCACAACAAAACCTAAAAGAAGCGTTTAACTAGAAATTATTTTCAATACTGACACAGTTCCTTTGCAAGGATACAAAATTATATAGTAACTACACTACAAATATATTCTTTTTCGAGTTATAGACTTGAAATTGTTATACTAAGTTTGTAATGTTTGTTCAGTTGGTTTTCATTACCAATGTTATTGGTAATTCTAATTGAAATACCTGATCCCATTATATTTTTGCAATTTCATTACAAATTTCTATATCAATGAAAATAATAATAATGTAATGAAATATGCATTTTTCATTACCTCAAATTTAATTTTAATTTTTGGGCCACAATTTCGGTCAATGACTGAGAAGGTCCACTTAAAAATGTAAATTGAAATTGAGGTAATTAATTGAAAAATGAAAATTTTATTACTTCATTTTCATTGCAAAAAATAGATAATTGTAATTAAATTTGCATTACAATGCATTGCATTGGTAATGAGACCTTGTATATCAAATACCAATACAATTGCAGTAATTGTAATGGTAATTACACACATTTCATTACCGGTAATGGTTATGATAATTGAGCGAAAAAATTCCCCAAGCCCGGTTGAAAAAACATTGAAAATAGTTTCAAGTGTAAATTCTATACTGCATACCATCATAAGGTAAAGAGCCACAACGGAGCAGGAGGAGGAGGATTTGTAAAAAAACCCTTCTACGCAAAGTAATATTAAATTTCCGTAGTTTATATATTTTTTTGTTGTTTTCTTTTTTTATCTGGTTCGCACAATCCAAAGTGTAGAAATTTGTGATTTTAAAATATGGCAAAGAAAAAGTGAACATTGTCCGAGGAAGTGGCAAGGACGAGCAAGCGATGTAGAAAGAAGGAACAAAAAATGTAACTGAATCTGGACACAGCGGTGCTTGGTTGGTGCGCTGCTCACTTAACTGGAATGATTGACATGAACGTTTCTGTGGTTTAATTCTGGTCTGCTTGTTTTTTTTTTCTTTCTTCCTTTTGTTTCTTCTCTTCTCACTTGATTTTGTTATTTAGCACGACTCCTTTTAGCCGTCTTACATTTTCATATTTTATTCTTACCGCCCGCACTTGTGAGAGTGTCGCTGCAGAGCACTGCTGGATTCAGTAGGTCCGCGCTCGTCTGTCTGACTGTCTGTCTGCCTGTCGGTCCAATGTTGTCGATTGTCATTATTGCGGACGATTGTGCAGCGACTGCACAAGCAGCCAATGCACAGTACTTAAGAAGAAATATTACATAATTCGAATTTTATTTTGAAGCTTAACTTTCTTTGCTCATTAAAAATTTTCCGATTTTCTTCAAATTACCTTCACTGATCCTCGATGAAATAATAAACCAAGAAATTTAAATTTGTTTAATACCTCACACAGTTTTCAAGATATAACTATAAAAATAAAATATTTATGGTTTCCTTCTTGCTGCTTTTAACTGACGTAGCAACGTTCTTTTTGCTCCTAGAAGTACAATTTTGGTATCATTTGAAAGTACCAACTTTCGACTGTATGTGTAAATGGGAAGCATTTTCATTTCGTCAGCGTACTCTGCAGCAGCAGCAACAGCAACAGAAGCCAGTCGGAGCCGTTTACATTGCATTATTCTGCTCGATGTGTTTTTCGCTAGTGAATTTCATTAAGCACACACACACACCCACACACACATTCACACTCTTCGCAAGCGGGTGTAGAAAAATCTGGAGCGTAATCGTATCCTGCGGTCACTTTAAGTGGTCACTTTAGTTTAATAATTTTTTTCCCTACTTTTAATTTTTATTTTATTTTTTTGTTGTAATACTTAGTAATTTTTTCTTATGAAATCTTGGCAAAACTGTAATTTCCTTTAAATTGATTTATCGCTGAGCGCAGCTGTTGCCATTTTCACATCATTTAGATTGTTGTTGTTGTTTTTGTTTTAATATTTACAGGTGCCTGGCTTCACATTGTGAGTGCTACATAATTTTTAAAATTTCTACTATTACCGACCTATTCTAAAGCGTGTTTTTATTTTCCTTTTTAATTTTCACTTATTACAGCTTAGTAAGTAAGTTAGTAAGCCGGCAAGTAAATAAGTTCTTAAACTCGTATGGCAACATTGGTAATATTGCTTCCCGGTATAAGTATAATTAGTAATGATATATTTACTAGTTAATTAATACTTAAGAATGTGTTTACCTTAATAGCGAAAATGCCTGGGAAATCTCGAAACCTCGATAATTTTCCAAATTGGTTTAAAAACTGGCAAAGTTTATATCAAACATAGTTTTCGCTTGCCGGGAAAAAATCTTCGAGGCAAATTAGTCTCGAAAAAATCTCGAAAAGTTGTTCATATGTTTCAGTGTTGCTTCAAAAAAAAAAATTCTACTAATGCCATGAAAATTGGGGAATAATAATAAAAATAAATTTTTCTTTTTGTTTTGAACTTCTTGGGTGCTTTCGAAAAGAGGCTCGCAACTTTTCAAATTTTCACTTTAAAGGGAATCCCCTTATATTTTTATTATAAGCTTCATAGTTGCAAAAAGGTGCGTCCACGAAAAGAGGCTCGCAACTTTTCGATCTCATCGAGATTTCCAGTTTTCGCATTTAAGGGAATCCCCTTATAATAAACAAAGTATCATAATTACAACAATGGATATAATTTTTTAAATAACATGCCAGCAATTCATTTTTATGACCTGACCAGCCTACAACAAATTTGAAAATAACAAAAACAAAAACATTCTAACAGTAAAAGTAACAGAGCAAATGACGTGTTAACAACCATTAACAACTTTGCGCAAACGTTAAACGAAATTAAAAACAATACGAGCACCAACACCCGCCCACCCTCCATTGGCATTTCAGAGGTTTAAAGACGCCTTCAACGACCAACAAAATATGAGTTAAACTGCACGAATTGCAAACGAAACAACAACAACAAAATCGAAAAAAAAACGCTCATATTAAAGACCACCAGTCAAATATGCGCTTACTACCGTATATTAGTTAGTTTGTAGTTGTAGTAGTAGTTGTAGCAGTAGTCGACTTTCGAAACTAGGCTAAAGCGAAGGCAATGTTGTGCTAAGCGGCTCAGCAGCTAACTGCCACGGGAAGCTTAAGCAATTTTAAGGTAGTCAGAACTTGACGATATTTTGTATAACAGTGCCAATTCCTTTCCTTTCCTTTCCTTTCCTTTCCTTTCCGTTCGTCGTCGTCGTCGTCGTGTCGTCCCCGCTGCCGGGCAATGTGACTAAGTAAAGCAGCGCAGCGCAGAAGAGAACAGAAGAGAGGACAGGAGAACCTTTATGCCGCGCACACACACCGTCGACATTTTATCCCCGGGAGGCAGTCATCCTAGTCGGCCGATTCGCCACCAGCATATTGCATTTTTTTTTTTGTTTCTTTCTATGTTGTTTTTGTTCTATTTTGCATGATGGTGCAGCGTGCAGCGGGATATGAAACTTATGTCATGTTCACAGTTGATTTTTGAATACGTCGTTTTTTTTTCTTTTTACTTTTTTTTTGCAGAGAGTTGCGTGTTGGCATTTTGCTGTTTCAGCTAAATTACCAACTGAGTTATAGGCCTTTCTAACGGACCCTCTTTAGCGGGTTAACTTTATTTGCTTGACATTTTTTTTATATTAATTTCGGCCTTCGGCAAGACCGAAGCTGAAATTGTCTACAATTTATCATATCTTCTTGGGATATTTGTTTGTATCTCCAAAACTTTCCAGGTTATTCAGGTAAAGTTAACAGAACTAGCGAAATTAACACGAAAATATATTTTTTAATAAACTCACAATTAGCGAAAGAAGATTTGAATCTATCGGATTTTGATTCGAAAGTAAAATCTGTTTACATTTTTGATCTTGTTTTAAGAAAAAAAAATGCTTTTTCTATATCTCCCTTACCTTAATAATAAAATTTAAAAAAAATGTTACTGTGCATATGCCTATTCTCTGAATTTTTGTGCGGGGTATAACAGCAGCTAACCGCATATATTGATATAAATTGAAACAACTTCCGTTTTGCCGTTCATGATGATTAGTGACTTATATTATGGCGCTAAAGTGGGTCTTTATGTTCACTCCTTTATTCGTCATCAGGCGGCCACAATCTGCATCTACATATACATAAATACGAGTATATATATACATATAATATTTTTGAATTTTATTCACACAACTCGGAGGCATTCCGTTGCATTTTTTTGTCAACGTATTTTACCACTTCCATGTAAACTTTACAACTTCTGAGGTCGCCTTTCATTGTTGCTGCGTAAAATTTCATCGTTGCCTGGTCTAAGGGACTTTTTATTCTTCTATACTATTTTTTTTTTTTGTTATATACAATATCGTATATGGCTGCCAACTTGAGGTAAGCTGGCAGTAAAAATGTGTCAATTGTCACTCATTCTTTCGCCAGCCAGCGTTTGTTTTGCTTGCCATGTTTGTCTTTTTTTTTTGACTATTTTTAGCTTCTTAACCGCGTCGTAGTAAAAATTTATGTTTGTGCATACAACAGGGCCGGCTCGTTCTAGGATATTGCAGTCCATTGTCCTTGCCAACAACAACAATTGTCCTGTGTCATAAAGTTTTATAACCAAAATTTCAATAAAATTTTCCTATTGTGCCGCTGTAAGCCAGTTGAAACAATTTCACCTTTTCTAAACCGATCATAAATTTTTATGTGGAAATGCTGTGCGGTGTTTTGTGTTGTCATTCCATGCATATGTGGACACTAAAGTTGTTTGCCTCATTTAATTCGGTTACATAACTAGTTACCTACACTTATTAAAATACCTGATGTTTATAGTTATTTGAATGGGCGATATAAATAAATTACTAGCCAGAAATTAAAACGCCACATACGAACAATTGTCGAAACAACTAAACAGGAGCTTGTTTGGCCAAGCATGAAACTTGGTTGAAGAGCGTTTTGGAGGTGTTGATGTCTTTGAAAATAATAGTTGTTGTTTATTTTTTTAAATTTTTTTGGGTTTGATTTCAAAGTGAACAAATTTCTTCATTTTATCTATTTCAAGTTGACGATAACTAAATCAGAATGAACCACTCTTCAAGAGCTATACGCCCCGACATTGATGTAATTAAGAGCATCGAATGCCAAATTATCTGGTTTATGTTGATTCTGTGGATGAAGAACCTCTGACGCAAGATTTGTTTAAATAGAAGCCTACTGGGCGATAAGACAAGAGGAGACAATCCTTCCGAAAAAATTACAAGGAAAGAGTGCACGGAATTTAGTGGAACTTATCATGAGCTATTAAGGGAAGTCATAACTTGGTCGGTCGGTTGATTTGTACATATGTACAAGAACTTCCTATGTATGTATACAATTCCATAGACCAAGGAACAAGAAAAACAGACAACTTCATCATTGATAAACAATCTCTGTTATCGATATGAACATCTTCCCAACAAGCCGACCTTTAAACAAAATCAAACATTAAAATTTTAGTCTCCACAAAAATGACACAGCAATTTGAAAAAAAAATCATCATCACCCAACAAGCTGAATCATACAGAAAACAAAAGTTGTTAAACAAAAACACCAAACAACAACAACAAAAAATGTTTCTTTAATAATTGACACGATTTAATTAAAGCAAAAACAGTTGAAATCGAAAGTGCGAAAAGATTGCTGCAAATATGCAAAACCAAAACAGCAACAGCAAAAACAATTAAATTCAAGGAAACAAGAAAAAACCAAAAAAAAAAACCGAAAACAATAAGAAAACAAAAAAAAAACCAACTACAAAAACAATACGAATTAAAACACCAAAATAAAATGTAAAATCAAACACCTACAAAAAAACGTCAGCGAAATTAATTGCAATTTATGATGTGGCTACGGATATGCTCGTAAAAATTAACAAACAAACAAACAACAACAACAGCAATAACAACAACGACAACAACTAAAATAAACGCTGACGGACTTTAATTGAGTTATAAATTGAAGCCGTGTTCTTTCGGCTGTATTGCAAGATTTTTAAAAAGCCGTCGCTTGGATATAGCTTAAAATAAACAAAACAACAACAAGACGACAACAACAACTTAGCGCCTTAATGAAGAAATAAATAAATTTATTTATGAAAGTATAAAATATCAACAAATTGAAGAAGCAATTCGATTTATTGAGAGGAATTGGTAATGAATTTGGTACCGCACAATTCTAAAGTAATCGAAGTTAAGCGAAGTAGTTGAAAGTGTCTAAAATTTATATATTAAAAAAATATTAGTTACATAAGAAAATTAAATACAAAAAAAGTTCTTTAAGCCGTTTGAAAATTCCACCGAGACTTAAAAAAAATTAAGCAAAAACCATAAGAATTTCTCTTAAGAAATGCTAAACGCAAGAAATAGATCCTGAAATCGCTGATTGCTTCATTTGGCTTAATTTAACACAGAACTGCCACAATTTGTGTGTGCCTTGTTGTGTGTGAGTGTGTGTGTGTGCGGTAAAACAAGTTAAGCAAAACGGCTGCTAAAGCCCGTAAGCCATAGCGCAGAGACACAAAATCTTGGCGAACAAAATGCCAGCCAAAAAAAAAACAGCAGAAAAAGTCTGTCGAGACGACGAACGTTGATTGTCGCACGATCGCATTTCACATAAAAGCCAAACCGAACTGAACGAGATATTTTACGATATTGTCTCAATCAGCGCAGCAGAAAAATGCGATGCGGAAAGAAGGAAAAAAAAAGATACATTACTAAATATATAAAAAAAAAAAAAGTTTAAAATACAAAAACAAAAACAAAACAGCTAAAATTCACACCAAACAAAACGAAGGAGTAGAGCAGGAACAAAAAATTAAATTTAAACCGCAAGATGAAGCGGAAAAAATAAAAAAAAAACATCTCGACAATGCGGCGATCACTGGGATATGGCGGCTGCTAACATAGAAACAAGATCAGCAAACAGGAACCGAAGCGAAGCGAAACCAAGCAACAGTTGTTGTTGCAAATACAAAAAAAAAAACAAAAAACAAAACTCAGGAAAAAATGCTGGCAATTGGCTATAATGATGCAAAAGATTTAATAGAGCCTTGCTTGCCCTGGCCCCGGCAAAGCAGGCAGACAGACAGACAGACAGGCAATACTTTGCCAATGTCTTAACAAAGTGTTAAAAATGTCGAGGCAGCGCGCTGTTGAACATGAGTCGCAACAGCCGTCGAACAAGCGTCGTACAAATGAGTTAGTCAATGACTACCTTCTTTTTTTCTTTACTTCGAAACTTTATCGATACAAACTTTTTCCATATTGGCAATTAAATTTACTTAGCCAAAGCTCTGCTTAAAAGTGTTAATAATATTTAGTTTAAAACTTCTGCATTACAACAATTACTTTGAATTAGAATTCCTGTTTGTGTCATTAAACCAATAAAATGGAGACTTTCGGAAGTGATTTTAAATGTGATATTATGTCATTGTATGATATTGACTGGTGATATTTTTAAATAGTTTGTGATCATGAGTTAAATTTTCCAGCTTGCCAAAAGGTTTATCAAATTGGAATTAGCGTTGTTTTAAAGTTTACCAAACGTTTTCGGCTCTGAATGACGCTAACTTCACTTAAAAAGTAATCAAAGTCATAGTGGATCTGAAGGTGATATCGCTAGGGTCCTAGTAGGTCTATACATGGTTTCGGCCAGTACAGCCTAAACTAATTCATTATATAATCTGAGCAAATGTCACATACCTAAGGCAACTGTACATATTTCATGTAATAACCAAGAAATCAAAGAGTAAGAATTTTTTTATCATATTCTTTAATGAAATCCCTGAATAATTTTTAAAAAGCATTTAATTTTTTTTATCTTTTTAGATTCTCAGATGATGTTGGAACTACTTTTTTTTAAACTTACTCATATGGAAAATATTATGAATTATTTTTGTAGTATTGCACCATTTTAGAAAATGGTCGGTCTTTAAAAAATTCATTTCGCAATACTTATCTCAGAAATGATTTACGTTTTGAAAGGGTATTCAAAACAAAAGCAAATGTTAATTTAAATATCTCAGACCTAAGGTCAAGCCATTTCGATTTGATAATTTGTCTGCCATTGTGTGCGATATTCATATAATAACTTTGGCCAATTGTACGCGTACCGCATAAAAGTGTTAACATTTCTCACTTTCGGCCACTCCCTGTAAATTTAATTGCTTCCTTTTATCGAAGCCCAAAGTAATTTACCATTGTAACCAGAAATCAAGTTCATATTGACATTAAGTTATGGATTTTTGATTAGACATTAGCTTAGCGTAGTTGAGCTAATGAAATTCGAAAATTCAATGGATTTTCAATGAAACTGGAACAGCTAACGCCATCTAGTGTCGGCGAGAGTTTGGTATCCGGCAGAGCAAGTGATATTTCAAAATGACAATAATGCAGAGCACGAACACAAAAAAAAGGAGATACATACACTCGCACGTATTCGCCAGATATTTCTACAAGATATTTGAAATTGCATACAAAAGGCAGGTACAGAAATTCCTGCGAGAGCGAACACGATCGATTGTGAGCATTTCGGGAGCGAAACGCTGTGAGAGCAAAGAGCATAAGTGCACTAATACTACTGAATGTGTAATAGTATAAGTGAGTGGTTGATATTTGGTGGAAATAAGACAAAATATCAGAACAACTGCAGAGTGTAGGAGATGAAGACTGGGAAGAGCGAATTGGCTCTGAGCCGGAGAGAGTAAAATTTCGAATGTATTAGTATATTGTATAAGTATTTGTAAAAAATATTTAAGTATTAGTGAGAGAAATTGTGATATTTCCCCTTCTTTTTGAGAATTTTTCCGCATTTTAGATGTTAAAAGAGCATTCTATACCGAGCGAGAGAGTGTGAGAAAGAGAGTGAAAAACATGTTCGCCGTTGTGCGCTCGTAATCTGTTCGTCGTCTACCTGCTAAAGTCCAATCTTGTCATATTTATAACACGACACAAGAAATCTTTTAAGTTATGGGCAAACAGCAATAGACAAGCCTGTTGGAAATAAGGCTTAAGCCGTGGGCTTAGCACGCTATTAGCTTGCTCGCACACAACAAAAAAGAAGTACAAAGCGAGAGAGGGAGAATACATTCAACTGCTCTGACGAAGAGCGGATTGATCATTTGCTGTTTCGTTGGTTTGTGTTGATGTTTTGTTTGGGTCTGTTAGCCCAGCAGTTCGTTCACTTTAAAAATAACAGATTTGTCGTTGAATTGACAATCGATGGGTTTGTTATTATTATTTCGTTTTGGCTGTTTTGTTATTCTTTCTTTCGCCGCAATCCGTTTTCAATGCAAGCGATTTTTGGCAATTAACGTCGTCGCTCGGTAGTCGCTTATTTTGTTAAGGGCTTAAACCGAACCTTGCTTGCATTTAAGGCTCTAAGTTCGATTGCTTTGCTATTTTAAGAGTCAACCGAAAAAAATTTTTCTTACTAATTTTGTGCTACAGCAATTAGTAATTTATTTGTTTGTACAGCAGTGTAGTGAAAATATTTTCACGCATTTTCTAAAAAATTCCGCAGAAAAGATCTTTTTTTTTTTGTATATATTATTTTAAGTTGAGCTGAGCCTAAGCCGCCGTAATGGTGCAGTAATTTGGCAAAACGCAGAAGATGTTGTTTTATTGTTTTGTTTTGTTGTACTCGTATATATGTTAGTATGTATGTATGTCTGAAAAATACCTTCGCTTGCCATCGTAGAAGCTGTAAAAATAAAATTATAGCCCAATTTATAAGCATGAGTTGGCTAAGAAGTGTTCATAATGAAGGGTTTTGTATTGATGGCCGCAGCCAAAGTGCGCATTCGGCGCGAAAGAAGCCGGGCATCAGCAGTGGTGGCTTACGTTTGAGTGTTAGGTGGCAGACTTAAGTACCAGCCTAAACGGTTTGGAGATGTTTTCTTCTCCTTTTTTATTTAATTCGAAAACTATTTTCACGGCGGTTGTTGGGACGGGATTTGGATAATTTGCGCGATCCGAATAAAAAACGCTTGTCTGCTATTAAGCAGCTTTTAAAATTTATACACTTAATATATATTATACTAAAGTAGATAATTTTTATGGAACGATCCGTTGTAAATATTTGTTATACCAAATTAAATAATTCAAAATCGAAATAAAGTTTTGCTTTAAAAATTGTATTACTTCTCGTGCAGGAAGAGTCGACTGCAACGACTTGCCAAATCGTTATCAATAAACGTTGGCGACTTTAGTTGTTCCTCGATATAAAGCTAAAATTATTTACTAAAACTTGAAGAACAAAGTGAAAAGTATATTTCGTAAATTTGTTTCTCCTATGAATAATAGGTTATTGCACCGAAAGCTCTTTAATACAAAAAAATAATTCACTTTAATCTCTACTGGAATTTATAACCACATTATCGACTGATTAACCCGCTTTCTCAATACAAAGACACTTGTGCCAATTTCGATGCGTCACAGACAAATAACAACAACAACAACAACAACAACAACAAAACAAGAACAAACACTACAATGAACGCAGCTACACACTCAACTGGCGCAGCGATAAAGTAACTTAAAGATGCACTTAAGCGGACATTATTCTCATAATATTAATCCAATGGATTTTAACCGAGAAACTAAAGATTTTTTATTATGTGAAAATGCCGGGCATTGTTTCATCGCTCGTCTTCTTGGGTTACAAATACTGTTGGATCGAGCATGGGGGGCGGGGGCGGTCGACAGAACCCGCATAAGTAAATTCTTTGCGACGACTATGAAGTAGCATATTGTGCCATACACATTCGTTGTATCTTATGGATATACTTGAGCATTGTTGCATGTTTGTATGTTCGCTGTTGCCGCTGAACGATTTATTGAAGCAAATATCGCAACTGCAACTGCTTTTGCAATTTATGCAAAAATGAACAGAACAGAACAAAACAAAACGCATGCAGCAAAAATGCGTTGCAGCTAAATTGCAAATTGCTGCAGCATAAGTGACATTCCAACAACAAGAACAACATAAATGAAAAAATAACAAAAACAAATATCCGAAAAAAAAAATGGGAAAAATCCGTTTAAATATTAAAAAAGCGATTTTGCATAAGCTGGATATTAGACTGGCTTTGGATATTTTTGTTTGTTAATCCGCTTGTTCAACTTTTAAGTTTATTTTGATAATAAATGATGTTAGCTTTCTTGAGCTTACATTAAGGTGGTACTTATATATATATAAATTATCTTTCTATATAATAATTATTTAAAATTTGTCTAAAGCTAAAATATTTCAACATCCTTAAACACATTTAAATATTTTTGTATTCAAATTTAGAATTTTGAAAATCATATCTATATTTTTATTATGTCAAAACCAGTCTAATGCATATGCAGATAACTGCATGCTGCATGGCAACTCTTGTTTTGCGCAAACTGCACTTTTCACGTGGATTTTTGCATTTATTCTCATAATTCTTTTATGCATAAATTTGCAACTGAGCAGTTGGTCCGCTTGGTTCCCGTTCAGTTTCGTCCAGTCAGTCGTTTGTTCGGTCAGTCCGACACTTTGGAGCACCCATATCCAAATCATAAATGTATGACAAAAAAAAAGAAGAAAAATAATAATATTACGCTGTTTGTCTGTTTAACTGTCCGACTGTCTGTCTGTCTGTCTGCCGGCAGCATAACTATGTCAAGCGTATGCAAGGAAATTAAGCTCAAACAGAAGCTTGCAACGGCTTCGAGGCAATATGGCCAAAATCTGTTCCAGCAGCAGCAGCAGCAACAGCTCCTGCAGCTAACGAAAAGTACTCATGATGTTGATGTTGCCACTAAAATTGTATTCAAATGAGAAATGTCTTTAATTGAATTAGAAAATGGCAATGGGTCAGGAGCACGCTTCTTGCTTCTTGCCTCTGTGCGGTTTGTAATGCATAACTCAGAAGATGTTGTTGTTGAGCGCCTTTTTTCGGGGTCAAAATTTTCATAAATTTTTGGTTAAATAGAAAATTTCGCTGTTGGCTGGTTTTCCCCCAAAAAAAATATGAATTGAAATGTTGTGTTTAATGTGGGCATGTTTGTAATTTGGCCTTGTTTTAATTTTGCGGAAATATTTATCCGGCAAATGTAGATGAAGATTTTGCTGAGATTTAATAAAATGAAAAATTTAATGTAATTTTGAATTACATTTAAAGCTTTTATTTTTTAATATATCTTATTCAAAATAATCGACATATGCCTTAGCTGCAATAATCGTGATCGTCGTTACTAAGGCTTGAATCATTTGCTATAAAAAAAAAACTATCGCAATCAGTTGCCGAGTCTCAAAGCAACGCAATTAGCCATTAATTTGGCTTACAACATAAAATATTTATTAACTGTCTTCGTTTTCCGCAAAACGAAATATTTTAAAAAGTTAACTTTATGCACTTTACTGTCAAATGGAAAATGCGACCAAAAACGCAAAAATGAAAAAAGTAAAAGGAAACTTCAGCTAGGAACTCAATTAATTACCGAAACGATGTTGCCACAACAAAATAATTAACTGCAAAAGTTTCATTATCCACGCGCACTTTGCAGTCGAAATGTTGTCGTTTTGTAGACTGTTGCCGACATTTGTTAACCTGCTGCTAACCGAAAACGAGCAACTCAATTTGCAAACAAACAACATTTTTTGGCAAAAGAAAACAACAGCTTCTTTTTTAATGTAATTTTAAGTGGCAGAAGTCACATAGTGCCGCCAACCCGCCGCCGCCCAAAAAGAAATTAAAACAGTTACTACTAGAGTCTACTATCGTAGCAACATGCAACATTGGCGCGGCTAGCAACATAGGCAGGCAGGCGGTGCCGGCGGCGGCAGCGGCAGCAGCGACAAAACTAGAGCAATCGGCATGAAAAGCCACAAAATTCATGAATTTACAGAAAATGTTACGGAATATGTATGCGAATGCAGATGGAAAAACACATATTAACATGCATAAAACAACAACAACAACAACAATAACAACAGCGGAATATGATAGAAGCCAGCAGCAGCAGAACAACAACAACACGAGGAAAAAACAAGCAGCAACATGATAACTCGGAAATGAACAACAAGAACGGCAGCAAGAACAACAAGTACAACAACGACATTGCTAAAATTAGTGCAATAACATGCAAAGTAACAACAACAACAACAGAAGCAGCAACAATAAAAACAGCAGCAACAACAAAAACAACGCCAAAAACAAAAACGACAGGAGCCAAACTTACTTCACTACACTTCGACTAAAAGTGAAACAATTGCAAAATGCATGTGAAAGATGTATGCAAAAGTTGAAGAAATAGAATGGGAAGCTATAGCAGAATAAGTGAAAAATAACAATAAAAACAACAACAGCACAACAGAAGCAGCAGCAGCGGCAGCAGTAACACCAACAGCAACAGCAAAGGCAGCTTGTTGCACCACTATAAACGTAAAAGGCAAAATGGCATACATAGAAAAAGCAGAAAAGCACAAGCAAAAAAAGCAACAAAAGCAACAACAAAAATAGAGGCAAAAATGGCATAATAATAGCATTTAATGCAACCGAATGGTTGACAGCAACCGAAACGAGTGGCAAAGTGGTGTAGAGGGGGGGAGGGGGGCGGCAACTGCAGCCAGCATTGCCAAAGCATTGCGGAGAAACTTCATGTGTGCGGCTTGACTCTACTACTCCTCGGAATGGGACAAAGTGGTGCTGCTGCCTAGCTGCTTCGCTGCTCGAATGTTTGAGCGTTACTTAAGCGCGGGCAATGGCGAATACACCATGCTGAGAGAAATTATTTTATTTTTAACATTTTAATATTTCAATAATCAAAATAATGCAGTCATCAAGGGGAACCAACTTTAATATGGTTGCTGTAAGCATGTTGTTCCGTTAGCTGCTGTTTTGGTTCGCAAAATCGGTTAATATGTTTGATCAAGACTTTGCAGAGTTACATTTTGTTATTAGCCAAGAGCAGAAGATTTTTAGAAATCGGTTAGAAATACCAATTTTAATAAAACATATATTTGGCAAATACTTAGACGAGCTTTAGTTGTGCGGGAACTGTCCACTCTTAAGCTGTAAGCTTGCGTTAGAGATGAACTTAAATAAAACCGCGATTTCATGATTTAGTCAAAAAAAATATAATAATTTAAATAATTTCGGAATTTCATTTCGGTTATTAGAAAACGGTTAACCGGTTTATATTTTTCGATTAACCGATTGGATTTTTAAAATTAGTAAGTATTGTTCCTATATGAAAACCGGATATTTTTATTCAAAATATATGACGTCATTCTCATACGTCATTATAATAAGATTTTACTTTAATGGTAAGTAAAGTAATCGTATGTAAAAAAAATAATCGAAGTGGTTCTTTCAATGGTCTGTATTTAACAGACCATTGAAAGAACCACTTCGATTTTTTTTAAATTCCTGAAAATTACAATAAAAACCGATTAACCGGTTAATATTCCTTTTCTGTATTCGAATTCGAAAGCTGATTTTTTAAATTTCTCGAAAAATATTCGTCTACGTAGTTAGGAATAATTGCAAACCTAATTAAAATTAATCTTAATCGATATCGAAAATTGGTTAAATACCAAATCCATAAAAATTCAAGATACTTATTAACTTGTATCTAGCAGTACTCTAAAGAAATGCCAACCATGCATAATAGAGTAACTGCTACACCTTCTTTAGCCACCACCACAACCGATCGAATTCGAATGACTCGGCATACCTTTGGAACCAATCGCCAAGCAAAGTACTTACTTAACTAAATAACACATGCCAAATTAAAATTGCTAATAATATGCATATTTAAAAATCAATAAAACATTTTCAACACAATTTCAAAGAATGCAAAACAATTTTCCAATTGCTGCACCTCGCAAAAAACAAAGAAGAAGAAGAGGAAAGAATTGCATTACCAAACCTACGAATAAAAGAAGAAGAAAAAGAAGAAAAAATCCAATGCTGCAGCAAATTGTCATTTACATTTGCAATGCATGCGGCTCGACGCGCGATACACTCCGCGCAGCTCTGTTTCCTGCTAGCGGTCATAGTGAAACAGAGGCAACAACAACAGCAGCAACAACAACGAAAATCGCAAATGAGTGCAGCCTGTTGCCTGTGCATTTATTTAACGTTTGTCAATGCTAAACTGCACTTTACATGCATCATGCATGCATGCCTGCATGCATGCAGCCACTCTCTCAGAGACACTGAAATACAACACACACACACACATGAACAGAAGTCCACTTATGCTCTCATACTCACTCAAATGGCCGGCCGGTTTTCCATATCGATAGATTCAACATAATGCATGCAGCAAATACTGCATGAACGTTCGTATACCGTATACGTACTATACGGCGAGAGATTACAATTTAGCATAGTGACATACTCTTTTACATGAGCAGAGCGGCGCAGAAAGTGCATACTCACATAACACACACACTCACACAGACACACAGACAAACACTCACATCGACATCCACACACACTCACACTTGCATTTCCCCTACTTTTTAGTGTGCAGTTTCGCTTTCGTCGTCTTCAATCGTTGTCGTTGTCGACGAGACTTGCTGCATTTACATGCAGCTTAGCATGCTGCTGCTGCTGCTGTTCCTGCTGTTGCTGTTGTTGTTGCTTCTGTTGCTGATGATGACCAGAACCAGCGCTGAGCAGCCAGCATACACGAACTAATACGAACTGCAAGCACTGAGAGCGCAGCACACAAACGAGCAGCACGAGAGCAGTCATCCAGTCAGCCAAAAAGACAGACGGACAGACAGACTCACATGTACGTTTGTACGTGACTGTAACTTTATAGTAATGCGAGCAGCAGCAGCAGCAACAACAGCAACAAAAACAACACAGAAACAGTGCCATGAAAGAGTTTCTTTTTTTTTTGTATTCTTGTTATTACTGAGAGTATGTTTTTTGTTGTTGGTCGTACTGCTGCTGGTCGTACTTATATTCGTGTGTGTGTGTTGCTGTGTGTGTGTTACTGTATGTGTGTGTCTGACTTGTATGCATGTTGGCACAAGAACACAAGCAGCAGCCATCCAGCAGTAGAAACATTTTCAACCAGCCAACGGAGTCGAAACGAGCCACATTTATAATCAGTTTGAGTTGAAACGTTAAGCGGTAAACATGTTTTAGAAAAATCGCTCTTCCGCATTAAAACCGTTTGTAATTAAGTAACCAAAAACAAAACAACAACAAAAAAAAAAAGAGAACTGTTTGAAATAAAAAAAAAATAAAAAATTCTAAGACTTGAATGTCGCGTAATGTGGAAAAAAAAATCGATCACCAAAAATATTTAAAAAAAAAGTGCTAAATCGCTTAAGATATTGACTACGCAAACGCAAACCAAACACAAGGATTACGGGCTTACGCGGTCGTTTCTAAGCGATTTCTGAAATAATCACACACAAAGCAAAAAAAAAAAAGTGACACTTAAATGGAGAAAAAAATTATGATTACAAGAAAATCATAAAAATCAAAAACTATGGGAAAATGTGTTCAATACCATTTCTAAAATTGTGAAAGAGTGTTGTTGTTGCTGTTGTTGTGAATTAAAAAAAAAATAAAAGTTATATATCGAAAACAACTCGAAACATAACTCGGAACACGGAACACTCGTGCGCAGCAGGACTTTAAGTCCGTTCAACAACTTTCCTTAACTTCTAAATCACACACAAACACACACACACACCACAAACACAACAACAAACTGCCAAAATGCAACGTGCCTTCGCAACAACAATGTCATTGCCATTGCTCCTCGTCGCCGCCAGTTGTCTGCTGTTAGGCGGCGCCTGCGCCCAGTGCTCTTGGGAGTTTGTGCGCACCACAATGGATATTAAGTGTAATTTGCGTGCTATCGACGCTGCGGTGCCGCTCGACTTGCAAGTGGCCGAAACTGCCAATCGCCTGGAGCTGCAATGCTCCAGCGATGTGCTGTACGCGAGTGAATTGCCCGTCAACGCTTTTGCACGCCTGCAAAAACTCTCCGAACTGCATGTGGACGCTTGTAAAATGCAGCGTGTGCCCGCGAACGCATTCGACGGTCTCATGTCGCTGAAACGTCTGACACTGCAGACGCACAATTCGGTTTGGGGCCCGGGCAAGACATTGGAAATAATGCCCGCCTCCTTTGCGGGTCTGCGCGAACTCAACGAATTGAATTTAAGCGACAATAATATACGGCAACTGCCCGAGGGCGTTTGGTGTGCCATGCAATCGTTGCAAGTTCTGAATTTGACGGCGAATCGCATTCGCTCAGCCGAGAATTTGGGCTTCTCGGAGAAGATGTGCTCGTTGAATGGCGCCAGCGGTGGTGCCGAACTCCAAGTGTTGGACATTTCGCACAATGAGTTGCGCGCACTGCCCGATGTCTGGGGTGCTTCGCGTTTGCGTCGCCTACAGCAGTTGAGCCTGCAGCACAACAACATTAGCACGTTTGCTGCGAATGCGTTGGCCGGTCTGAGCTCGTTGCGCGTTCTCAATCTGTCGTTTAATCATTTGGAGACGTTGCCAGCGGACGCTTTTGCCGGCAATAAGGAGCTGCGTGAAATTCATCTGCAGGGCAATGAGTTGTACGATCTGCCCAAGGGCTTGTTGCATCGCCTCGAACAGTTGCTGGTTTTGGATCTGAGCGGTAATCAGCTGACGAGTCATCATGTCGATAATAACACTTTTGCCGGTCTGATTCGCTTGATTGTATTGAATTTGGCGAATAACGCATTGACACGCGTCGGCGCCAAGACTTTTAAGGAATTGTATTTCCTGCAGATACTCGACATGCGCAACAACTCGATTGGCCACATTGAGGACGGCGCTTTTTTGCCGCTATACAACTTGCACACACTGAATCTAGCCGAGAACCGTCTGCACACATTGGACAACAAGATCTTTAATGGTCTGTATGTGCTGACAAAGTTGACGTTGAACAATAATTTGATCAGCATTGTGGAGGCGCAAGCTTTTCGCAACTGCTCCGATTTGAAGGAGTTGGACTTGAGCTCGAATCAATTGGCCGAAGTGCCTGAAGCTGTCAAAGATCTCAGCATGTTGAAGACATTGGACTTGGGCGAAAATCAAATTTCGGAATTTAAAAACGGTACCTTTAAGAACTTGAACCAGCTAACCGGTTTGCGTTTGATTGACAACCGCATTGGCAACATTACCGTTGGCATGTTTAGCGAACTGCCGCGCTTAAGTGTGCTCAATTTGGCCAAAAATCGCATACAGTCCATTGAGCGAGGTGCTTTCGATAAGAACGCTGAAATCGAAGCTATTCGCCTTGACAAAAATTTCCTGACCGACATCAATGGCATCTTCGCCACTTTGGCTTCGCTGCTGTGGTTGAACCTATCCGAAAATCATCTCGTGTGGTTCGATTACGCCTTCATACCGTCAAATCTGAAATGGCTTGACATTCATGGCAATTACATCGAAGCGCTGGGCAACTACTACAAACTACAAGAGGAGATACGCGTCACGACGCTCGATGCCAGTCACAATCGCATCACCGAAATCGGTGCCATGTCAGTGCCCAATTCCATTGAGCTGCTGTTCATCAACAACAACATCGTTAGTCAAATACAAGCGAATAGTTTCGTCGATAAAACGCGTCTGGCGCGCGTCGATCTCTACGCTAACGTACTATCGAAGATCTCGCTTAATTCGTTACGCGTCGCCCCCGTTGCAGCAGACAAGGCAGTACCGGAATTCTATCTAGGCGGTAATCCCTTCGAATGCGACTGTTCAATGGAATGGCTGCAACGCATCAACAATTTGACCACCCGTCAACATCCGAAAATCGTCGATCTGGGCAACATTGAATGCCTGATGCCACATAGTCGCAACGCGCCCATTCGGCAATTGTCTTCGCTCAGCAGCAGTGACTTTGTCTGCAAATATGAGTCGCATTGTCCCGCTACATGTCACTGCTGTGATTTCGAACAGTGCGACTGTGAAATGGTGTGCCCCGACAATTGTACATGCTTTCACGATGCTACCTGGTCGACCAACATTGTCGACTGTGGGAAACAGAATCGCATCAACCTGCCGACTCGCATTCCCAGCGATGTGACCGACCTTTATCTCGATGGCAACAATTTGCCAGTGCTCGATGCTCAGGTGTTTGCCGGCAAACGTAATTTGCGTGCACTCTACCTGAATGCGTCGAATGTGATGACGATGCAGAATGGCACCTTCGGTGATTTGAGCATGCTGCGCGCCCTCCATTTGGAAAACAATAAGCTGCAGACGCTCGACGGCACCGAGTTCCGTCAGTTGTCGCTGCTGCGTGAACTCTACTTGCACAACAATCTGTTGGCTCATATCTCGAATACGACATTTGTACCGTTGGTCTCGTTGAAGGTGTTGCGTCTCGATAATAATCGTTTGAGTGCAATGCCGATTGCACAGTTGGCCAATCTGCAGTATCGCAACAATTTGCAAGGCCTGACGATTGGACGCAATGCTTGGTCGTGCCGTTGTCAATTCTTGCAGGAGCTGGCGCACTTTGTCTCGGACAATGCCATGGTGATACGTGACGCACAGGATATCTATTGTGTGGATGCTGGTGTGAAACGTGAACTCGATCTGATCGCATCGAACGGTGGTAACATCGACTGCAGCGAGCTGCTCGAGAGTGCCAGCAATATGGCCTCGCAAGATAAGTCCGGTGGTTATGTGCCGCTATTGGCGGCAGTGCTCGTCTTGATCTTCCTCATTGTGGTGCTAATCATTGTCTTTGTGTTTCGCGAGTCGGTGCGCATGTGGCTATTCGCCCACTATGGTGTACGTGTATGCGAACCTCGCTTCGAAGATGCGGGTAAACTGTACGACGCCATTATTCTCCACTCTGCCAAGGATTATGAGTTTGTCTGCCGTAATATTGCCGCCGAATTAGAGCACGGTCGTCCACCATTCCGTCTGTGCATACAGCAACGTGATCTCCCACCCGAAGCCAGTCAATTGCAAATTGTCGAAGCTGCGCGCGCCTCACGTAAGATCATACTCGTGCTGACACGTAACATGCTGTCGACCGAATGGAATCGCATCGAGTTCCGCAATGCCTTCCACGAAGCACTGCGCGGCCTCGCACAGAAACTGGTCATCATCGAAGAAACGAATGTCTCCTCCGAAGCGGAAGATGTCGCCGAACTGTCGCCTTATCTGAAGTCAGTGCCATCGAATCGTTTGCTGACCTGCGATCGTTACTTCTGGGAGAAGTTACGCTATGCTATACCAATTGAGCTGTCACCGCGTGGTAACAACTACACATTGGATCATCACGAACGCTTCAAACAACCTGTCTCGCCGGGTGTCATCTTCCGCCAGGCGCCACCACCACCAGCCTACTACCAAGAAGACATGGAAGCGAATTACTCCTCGGCGACCACAGCAACGCCATCACCACGTCCTTCGCGTCATGGTGCGCGCATGGTTGATGCGATACCAATGCGTCCGCCATCGGAGCACATCTATCACAGCATCGAATCGGAATACAGCGCCTACGATCAACACGAGGCGCTCTCCATGATACCGAACGGTGGCAGTGCTGCTAATTTTATGCATCACGCACACCCACAACATCATCACCAGCAGCAGCAGCTACATCATCAGCATCAGCATCAGCAACAGCAATTGTTGGCACCTGCGGGCTATCGTAACAGCCATCATCAGAACAACCCTCGTGGTGCGGGTCACCACATAGCCATGCAGCAGCAGCAACAACAACAACAGCAGTGGCGGCCATCGATGTGTGTCGTCCAACCCGCGACATCGTCAACCGCCAATCAGCAGCAAGCAAGCGCGCCAATACATTTGCGTACGGGCAGCAATTTGAGTCAGGCCAGTACAAGCACACAATCGACATCGGCGGCTGCGCAAACACCGCAACCCCAAGCATCGACATCCGCCGCCGCCGCTGCTGCAGCAGCAGCGCTGGCCGCAGCAACAGCTGCCAACAACAGCTCAGGTGCGTCCGTGTCAACGACAGAAGGAGCGACAGCAATTGCAGCCGCGACAACAACAACGTCGTCGTCATCCGCGAATAAGAACAATGGGCAAGCGTTCTTGGTTTAAGAAGAAACTAAGAGAGAGAAAAAAAAACAAATCGACCCTCTTTCGCAAAGTTTTTATTACAGCGCGCTTTGTTTTCGTATGCGAACAGCCATTTACGACGCCATCTTTATTTCCAAAAAAAATTAAAAAAATGAATACCAACAAAAACAACAACACGCAAGCACGCATGCGCGCATGAGTAACCCTCTCTGAAAAAGACTTTCCATAGACGTAGTAGGTTTAGTATATTTATTTTCGCCTGCGTACGCTTGCGTGTAAAGTAGTGCATCCTAAATACACACATACACACACACACACACACATACTTTTCAAATTCAATTGTGATATTAAATAATTTTTAGAGTTTTTTTTTATTATTTTGTCTCTTTGTTTTTATATAAATATAAACTTCAATTGTAAATTAACGCATTAAATTTTAAAAGCACATTTTAGGATAAACAATTATTTAATTAGAAATTTATAAAACATTAATATTTTATTATTATTTAAAAAATAACTCATTGTAAATAAACGTTAGCACTTGAAGTGTTCAAGGGTTAAAGTGCAGCAAGTGCTTAGAATTAATATTGAAAGTATTTCTGGAATTCTAACCTTTGAACTCTCCATTTTATATATATATATATTAATATGATAACATGTAAAATTGTGTATAGCTCATATAGTACTGCAAAACAAAAACAAAAGCAAAAAAGAAAGAAAGAAAGTAAAGAATTAAGTAAAGTAAAGAAAAGAGAAGAAATGTATTAACTAATTTTATCAATTGTACTAATTAAAATTGTACCAACTAAAGAGCAAAACTGCACTTAAACTACTTTCTAAGCGGACTGATAGTTTCTCATAGTAAAGCAAAAACGAAAACAAAAACAACAATACTTATGCACTTCCTAAACTTTGTTGTTTGAGTAGTTTTGAAATTTTATGCAAAAACTGTTTAAACAAAAGAAAACAAAAACAAAAACAAAAAAATCGACACATACTTAATTCCTGTACACATAGATTCGAGATATTTTCTAGATAGTATCTTTTGGATACAGAACTATATTTTTGTAGCGCCTTTTTACATTCAACTTTTCACAGTCACACACACACACACATTGTCAGCTCAAATTGTATCTTCTAAATTTGTATATACACATACATATGAAAACAAAACAAAAACCACAACAACATTTGTTAATGCATTTACTTACCAAATTTCCGAACCTTCTTCGTTGTATTGTACATTTTTATGTTTTTTTTACTATTTTATTTTTACTGCATTTTTGACACGCGGAAAACTACTGTACATTAAAGTGAAACAATTTATTCCTAAGTATTTAAAAATCGAAAGAAATAAAGAAAGAAAGAAAATTTAAAATAAAATGTTAATGAAATCTTAAGCTGATACGTTTAACAACCAATTATTATGTAGATAATCCATTACACGTATGTAGTTATAAATTTACTTATACTATTAAATCAATTTATTTAAAGCAAACAATATAAATTATACATAAAAAAAGATAAATTTTAAAAATCTACAAAAAAAAACAAAAATAAAATTGCGAAAATAAAAACAATTTTCATATATATAAAAATTAAATACTCTCGTGTTTTTTTCTTACTATACAATCGTTATTTAAGGGGATTCACTGAAAGCTTTCCTCGATATTGTTTGGAGGTTTTCTTTTGCATTTTTCAGATACATTTCTCTACTAACCATAGATTTAGATATCATTAACCTAATAGATTAGTTCCTAAAAGCCAGGGTTAAATTCGGAAATACAATAACAACTATACATTTTTCTATATAATTCGAATAGTCAATTATTTGATTTGTTGTATATATGAAGTATAGAGGTACCTAAATCTATCAGGTTGTTAGTTTAACTATAAGTTTGAAGTTAGTATGCTAACAAATTCCTCGTATAAATAAAATAAATATCTTTTGTCATCAGAATTTCATCAATGATCCAAGACATTTACCAAAGGCAGAATTTACTTAGTTATGCTTTTAGAATTTTTCTTCAGAATTTTAAAAGATAGATTAAAATAGGTTTAGAAATACAAAAGTATCTTTAATATAGTAATAAAGAAAGACGATTATTTTCAACATTCGGTTAAAATACCACAAAAGCTTTTATAATTCCATCATAAAATA
Organism: Suillia variegata; assembly: GCA_949127995.1. Lineage (NCBI taxonomy): Eukaryota > Metazoa > Arthropoda > Insecta > Diptera > Heleomyzidae > Suillia > Suillia variegata. The sequence continues at coordinate 3,992,421 of OX421842.1, forward strand.
AAATTTAAAAAAAATCTATAGGTTTAGTATTTATCATAAGCTAATCAAAATTATGCCAATTGTAAGATTAAAAGAGACATAACTCAAAATGAAGCAACTTACGACAGAAATCCGAACAAGCTATCGTTTGTTGGTAGAGCTGATTTTTGTTTATCAGTTTGATTATGCTAACTTGATACAGTAATTTTCGTGTTGCGTCACTTTTGAAGTGGGTCCATGTGCGATATATTGATTTATAATTTTGATAATCTAGAAGCGAACAAATAGAAAAAAGGAAGATACTCATAATATTTCAAAGCAATCTTTATTTTTTTTTTTTTGTTTTTTTAAGACTGAGTTAGTTTTCTCCAATTTAGATTGTTCGTTAAGAATTTAACTAAGTTGAGTTTATAGAAAATGTTGGTTACTTGTTTTACAATTTTTCTAAATTCTCTGCCGCTAATATTTTAGTAATAAATGACGAGCTTTCTTTTTCGGCAAGTATTTAAAAGTAACTAGAAAACAACAAACACACCAACTAAATCCCACATTAAATATGTATAAGTTGTATATAAATAAGAGATCTGGTTTTAATAAAATAAGCAAACATAATGCCTTAATCGCTTTCGTACATTTGATATCGGCAAAATTCTAATGTCATTAGATTTCGATATTAAATAAATAATTCAATACGAATGCCTGATCAACCGAATCGAATTCCCACAATTAAACCTCTTTTGCATATTAACAAAACAATACAAAACAAAAACAAAACAAAACACAAATTCAAATTCAAATTGAAATTTGATATATTCGGGCAATTGTTGTGGGAAATGTACAATAAACCGGATTGGGTTATAAACTCTTCAACAAAATTCAAATCCAAACAAAATAACGACAAAAACTAAAACTGAAACCGAAACTGAAAATGCAATTTTAATGCAATCCGGTGCCAAAAAGCCGAATTGATTAAAATTTCGCATGCCTTAAGGGGGCAATAACAAATACCGAAAAACCATCAAAAGCCACCAACAACAACAACAAAAACGAAAACAAAACCAACAAATGTAAATCGAAAAAATCCGCTTTCGTACTTAAGCGATTACAAGCGTACAATTAAGCAAGCGAGCGTATTTCTAGTCGCATAGGACGACGAGTTAGTATTGGCAAAGGGACGCACAGTATCAATTTGAAATGAAAAAACTACCCACAAATTTATGTTCAACAATTTTTAAAGTATTTGATTAAATATAATAATATTTTAAGAATATTAAAATCATTAAGTTATTTTCATTCTATAAACAAACTGAAAATAACGAAGGAGTGGCCGTCAATCATATTGAATTATAACTGCGAAAAGGATTTCAATGCTAGGGAATATTTTTACTGAGCATCTGAAAAGTGAAGAGGTTATCTCTACGAATCAAGGCATTTCCTGTAAAGTGACATTCCATCGTTAGTGCATATTTTACCATAAATGCATAGTTTTGCAATTTTCTTAAAAAAAAATTGCATATTTGCATGTTTTTTAATAAACTCATGGTTTTGCATACTCTTGCACTAAATTCATGATTTTGCATATTTTTTTATCTAATCTTATTATTATTTTAAAACCTACATCAACAGAAAATTGTTTTCAAAACAAAGATTCTATAAATTATTTATGTTCTTTTAAACAGGCTCTTATATATTTTAAGTTGGATGCAGAGAGATAATTTTATTTGAAAACAAAATTTTGTTAAGACTCAATCGAGAAATATTTGTGCTTAAAAATTGGAAAACAAATTATTGTTTCACCAGCGAGGCCATAATGAACGGTCTCAATACATTGGAAGGGCAATGGGGAAAAACGAGTTTCCATAAATTCTTCAGAAAACTCATTTCACAACTCATTTCATTTACATCGATAGCCGATATCTTTTGGCTCCATTTGTAAGAAGATCGTTTTCCCGATTTTCTCTCAAATAAAATTATTTACCCTTGCCAGAACTTATTTTTAATTTATCAATTGTATGCATGCGCCAGAGTACTGTGCACTGCGTCGCCTTTGTTTGACAAGCGCACATGCAACGCATACTGCAGAAGCAAATTAAATCATTTCGCAAAAACGCAACCACCCTTTTTTTTCTTTCTTCTTTTTCTTTGCCTCTTTTCTGCTTTTACATATTTGATGAAATTTCATGCAAAGAGTAAAACTAACAAGCAAAAACTAAAAGAAAAATTAGAAGAAGAAAGAGAAAAAAAACGAACTGGATTGAAAATTCAAGAAAAACCCAAAGCGGCGGCATATATTGCGCAAATAAACGCTCAGCGGCAGCGCAAGAAAAAAATACAACATATACATATAACACGTATTTGCATTTGAGTGCGCGGAGCATGAGAAGCGTACAAGACAGTGGCAGGCTAATACGCGCCAAGCAAAGTCGATAGTTGCAAACAACAATAACAACAACAATAACAACAACAATAACAACAACAATAACAACAACAACAATAACAACAAAAACAACGGCAGCAGCAATGCAAATATTTGCATTTAAAGAAATTTTATGCAGTTCATTATTTTGTTTGCTGCTGCTGCTCATTCTACTTTTTGCGATTGAGAAATTACTGCAGTGAAAAAATTTACCAAAAAAACAACAACAACTTGCCTGCTTGCAGTCTGTGCGGCATGTCAAGTATCTGTATCTGCATGCGTGTATCCGTGTATCTTGCAAATCGGCGCAATTCATTTATTTATTCATATTCATATTCATAACTTGCGCCGGCGACGACGCATGCTCCTCACAGGCGCAACGAAACACATTTCCCACGGCTGCTTCGGAGCTGCGCGGCAATCCCACAGCACCGCTGGCTGCTCGCGCGCGCATGCGCAGCACTTGAAATTTTCTTCATTTGCATTACAATGCCGCGCAGCAACAAAAAAAAAAAGCAGCGCTTAAAAATTTCTTAAATTCAATTTTCTCTTCTGTCTCTGTGGATTTGCCATACTTTTTTTTTATTAATATTTTTTGCTTTGGTTTATTTTTCTGAATTTTTCGCTAAATGTGCTGAAAGCTGTTTTGATTTTTTTCTCTCCCATTTTTTAATGTTTTGCCTAAAGCACTTCGCTATCTATATACATATAATGCAACAACAACAGCAGAAAAATACGCATAAGCGTAAATGTGTTCCATCAACATTTATGCATATATGCGAGTGTGCGCTCGTCCGCTGAACTTAAATGCATAGGTATGTGCGTATGTGCGAGTATGCAATAAAATGTAGGCGCCAACGCGTTTTTGCGTTCTTTTGTCGGTCGATTTGGTTCGCTTTGATGTTGTGCTGGTATTTAGTGTTTCTTAACCTTTATTTTTATGTGGCTGATCTGTACGGAATTAAAATGACATGACATGTGCAAGACAGTTTAACCCTTCTGTTCACATACATAGGTATACATAACAATGACTCTCCGAGAAGAGAGTTTGTGCCAGTGCTGCTTTTATATAAATGCTGATTTATAAAATATAAAGTTGCAATAAGTCTAACTTGATGATTAAGATTGCGATTAGCTAATGTTAATAAGAATTTTTGAAATTTTATGAATAACTTTTATATTGAAAGAAGTTAAAAGGAAGCAGATGCATCCATAAGATACATTTTTGTGACACAGAGTTGGTGTTCAGTATGACTTTCTATTAATAGTCTAATTGTCAAATATTGTCAACATGACTATTGCGCTTACGATCAATCGTTATCGTAATCATTGCATCGCTAAAAAGTAGAAAAATCAATGAACATTAAAAAAAATATTGGATAATAAAAGTTCTCAAGGATAATACAAATTTAGTCGTGGTCGAATTGTATTGAAAAGTATCTTTAAATTTAAAAATAATGCTCATTCGAAATTTTTATACTTACTCTGATAAACTTTGTATATATAAAATATAAATTTAGTTACTTTTCATTGTTAACTTTGCACGTACTTACATTGATATGCCAAAGCAAATCTTTGTCAATTGTCACGCTTGAAGATTTCATCTTTATTTCTTAAATAATATTACAGCAAATGTGTCAATTAAATATTTCGAAAGTCGCTTACAAAAGATACGCTAATAAGAACAAAACGACAGACAGACAGACAGACAGACAGCACCTACGCCATCTACCGAGCTTATTAAAAGCGCAGAACACAATCCATACTGCCACAAGACAACCAACCCAGCGTGACTAATAACGTATGCGCGTCTCGAGCGATTTTAGCCAACAACAAAAAATCGTATCGAATAAAGAAACCAAAAATCAAATATCAAAAAGCTGAACATGACGAAAATATACAAAATTAACAATAACAATAATAAATACATAACTGAATAAATAAGTGAATTATGATAATTATGCGTAGCAGTAGGAAGGAAAAACACACCGAAGAAGATGTTTGAGAATAAGAATAATAAACACGCTCCTGTGCGCTTTCATAAGGTCAGTCATTGGAGAATTTCTTACTTCCAGTTTTACTTGAAAAAATAAATGCTTAAATTTGAACTAGATAATTAAAAAAATCACGCGTCAATTTTTTTAAATCCATTTTGATCAAAACTCAAATTTTGAATGTAAATTTAACATTCCGGGTAATTGTTCAAATAACATGACAATGTAAATATTTACCATGATGCAGTATCAATTTAACATGTATTTTAATGTAAAATTCAACCATTGTAAAAAAATGTACATGCAGAAAGTGTTTATTTAACATGACATAGCGTCAAATTAACACTTTTTAAGGTAAAAAGTCAAAGATTTTGTAAAAATCAACATGAAAAAAGTTTAAAAATAACATTGTGTACGATTGGCCCAACACTTTTCATTGTTAAATATTGAGAGAATATATCAAAATTTTGATGTGGCAACTTTATATAATATTGTATATCAACCGTCAAATATAAATTTTAACATGTTCACTTGCTTTGAAAAATGTAAACCTAGAAAAGATTCTATTTAATGTTAATTTTACAAGATTTACTTCTTATTTTTTGTGTAATTAAATTCAACAAAGTTTGTTTGTAAGTTTTGCTGATCTTATATAAGTGATAAGTAGTGTAGTGAAGGCAAGAGGTGAAGCTTAAATTAAAAGAGCCCTTTAGAGCACAGTCACAATTCAGTCACAGTTGCGAACAGGGATTTTCCTCGAGACAATAAAATTTTGATACCGCTGCCTTTGGTGCTGGGAATTGAACTCCTCTCTGTGCATGTGTTTCTACTGGAATGCCTCTGCCCGTCTCTTTATTGAAGTTGTGCACTTGAGTATCTTCTTTTTTCTTTTTGCCTTTGTATATAAACTTATTTTATATTTGTCATAATCATCAACTTAATTATAATTTTTCTAGAGAAATCAAATGTGTGCGCTGTGCGTTTGGTATAGGTGCGTGTGTGTATGTGTGTGTTGATGTGCGTGTGTATGCTGTGTGTATGTTTGGATGACAGTAGCAGTAGACGCTCGAGTGTCTTGTCAAGTGTACTTGTGGCTTATTTGCATATAGTAGGGGCACTTTTGGTAATTGAATTTGGTTAGTTGAGCGCAAAAAGGGACACATACATACATATAATTAAAAATTTATGTATATAATATATATGTATACTCTTTTTTTTTTTGGTTTTTTGATTGGGAAAAAACTGTGCGTTGAATTGTGAAGTTTAAAGAAAAGAGCCAAAGCAAAGAAGCACAGTGGGATTTGCAAAGAATTCTTTAAACATTTTTTCATAGCGTAGTCAATTTTTTAAGAAGAGTAAAGTTGGTTAAAATTTTCGTACATATATATAGTATGTATATAGTACATAATATGTAGTATATAAAAAGTTATATTCATAAATGTTATCATTTTTAAATTTCAAATCGTATATTTTAAAAGAGTCAACAACTTTTCAGCAATAAATAAATTCTTAACATTGTAGAATACTTTCACAAAACTTAAACATTTTAAATGAAATTTTTTTTTGTGCGATAGTCAGTGTAGCTATATAGTTCGTGGTTAGTGGCCTTCGATGCGTAAGATCCTAGGTTCAAGGATCAGGTGACGCGAAGTACAAGTAAACATTTCGTTTTAAGAAAATGTTTCTGAACGACCGCCGCCCTTCCAGTAGACTTTGGCAAATCTTTGCAGAGTAGCAACAACACAACTTGACTTGAAAAAAGCTCATAAATAGCTCGGCCTAGACTCTTCTAGGGTTATTTTATTTTTCCATTACGAAACTAAAAATCTTTAAAAATTTAACATTATTGAATTCTTAGCACTTTTAAATGAAGTTCACTTTTATTCCGTGAATTGTGAAAAAATATTTATTCGATTATTACCATTTTGTGCCACTGTAGTTAATAATACACACAAAATATGAATATGAAAAATACAGTTACAGAACATTACTCAGAAACTATGCAAACAAGCGAATGAATTCTAATTAGACGAAAAATGTGCTTGAATAATTTTTAAATTAAAAAAAAAAACTTCATATGCTCGTATATATGTACATATATGATCGTATATGAAAAAAAAATCCCTCCAACTAGCTACATATGATTCCATGCCTATAGCAAGCTTGTGTCGCATGCAGCAGCATTGCGCTTAGAATTAATTATAAACAAAAATATTTTCAATAGACAAACAACAACAACAACAAAAAAAGACACTAATTGTGCGTGGCATTAGAAGAAGACAAAGAAATTTTTACGCTGGAGCTCAGCACAATTTGGGAGGTCAATGTCGAATAAGAAAATACCGAAACGTGACTTCCACATATTTTCCAGTAAAATGCAAAAGACCACTTTACCAGCGCAAACGCATAACTAATAACAACAACAAAAATGTGTCCCAACATTTCTTGGATACTCGATGGACGTGGGTATGCTGTCAATATAAAATAGGTTAAATTAGGCAGGCGTGTACTTGAATATGAGTGGATACGTTAGAGGCGCAGACGTCCCAATGCAGGCGTACTCTACTGCCTGTTCAAATGATTTTTTTTGATTTTTTTGTCAAAGATAGGCTCGCGCTATACGGGCACAAGCACGGGCACAACATGGCACCTGTCTGCTTATCGAGAAACGCTTTTGACAAACTCATTGAAATTTCATTAGCGCACAAATGCAACATTTTGTGTAATTTATTATTAATAATTCATTTACGTATCACCTGAGCGTTTGATAAGCTCTTCTCTCCTTTTTTTTTGTGTGTGTTTGGTATTTTTTTAATTGTCTGCTGTTACCTGAAAATATCTACCATCGAAACATGCGGTAAATTGCAGCGTCGAAACAATCTTTTAAAGTGGGGTATAAGAAAATTTTTGGATTTTCTATATTTCTACATCTTCTTCACTGTGATCGGTGTAGGGAATTTTTTTACAAAATAATATTTGTATATGAGTATATATTTACTATCCTAATCGCGTCGAGAGTGTTGACACACTCTGCGATATACAAATAGATACGCCACTTGAGTTAAAAGCAGATGATATGCTATGCTTTGCCTAAGTTAATGTCATATTAATTATGGGTGTGTTGAGCACAAGCGTCGATTTCCAACCACAGACGAGCCTGACTGCATCCCATGGATAAGCACTTAAAAGCCAATTGCAGGCTTATCAAAAATTCGAAAACATATCTTTACCGAACTTCAACCCACACACACACACACACACACACAAATAGGCTTCAGGCTTATCAATATATGTTTAATTATTACGATGATAAGTGCATAACGCAACTCTACCTAACAATAAACACTTTGTTAAACCAAAACTAGCACACATACACGTATAGTACGTGTATGAGTAGATATTACATCGTTAAATGTTTTATAGTCTTGGCATAGTGCATTGTACAATTTCAATAATTGCATTTCATTGATTTTCATACTTTTAGTTTTTACCATGCCCAGTTGCCTACTTATGCATGTATGTATAGAACGATATGTACGTCCATTTGTATCTTTGAAGTGCATTAGTTTGGTTCTTGGTAATTTTGTTATGTTATAAAGCCAGTTGTACCGCCTCTGACTATGAAATTACTAAACCAAATACTTCTACTTTCCGCTCGTATGTATATATGTATGTATGTTTGTACTCGTTTGTGTGTGGATATCATTCAGCGTCGAACGAAAGAGTGTCAAATATGTCATAATACTTGTACTTATCTAAATTGCTCTTGTACTGTTCAAATATTTATACTGGGTATTTATAGGAATTACATGAATTGCCTGGAGATTTTACTTTGATTTGTTTACAATCGGTCGGTCGGTTATGGTTACTACGCGTTGGGGGCGGCGGTGGCGGCGGCATTCGGCTTTTTGTTTGTACTTTAACTAGCTGTCTAGTATGTTTGATAAGTTTTGTGTAATTTCACTTTAGTGCACTTCTCCTAAATTACTTTTCATGGGAAAAAAGTAACGATTACAGTTAATATTTTGTATTGAATGAAGGGTTTTAAATTTCAACAGCAAATCAAATTATTAGATTAACCCACTGTACCTTAAGCTTGTTTTTTCTTATTAGCTGAAATTATTCTTCAATGGATGTACGATTTTGTATTATAACATTTACCACTACTTACCTTTAAACTTACATTCTTGGCATTCAGGTAAGTCATTCGGAGATATTAAAGCCTTGCTCATATCTTATCTTATCGGAGGGACTTGTTACAATATAATTTTAAAAAAAATGTATCAGTTATTTTTAAATATTAAATATTCATGCTGTAGTCAAATGGATGGAATCGAACAACTTCGTCCATGCACCGCCCATCAAAATCTCTACAAAAGCGCCACATACGAGTACAGTGAAATAGTTAATTATATCTTTATTATCTTGCAGCAGAAATCGTTCGAAATTTTTTCACAACACCTTTAAATTAATTTCAATTAATGTGAGTTTGAACGTTCGTTCGGATGCGAATGCGATGCGAATGCGAATGCATTGCGCTGTGTACACACGTTGCGCTAATTGAAACGTCAAGTTGCATTTGCATTGCAGCCAAACTACGCCACCACACTCGCACTCGACATCGCACCACTCCACTCCACTCCACACCAACCAGATCCAGATTCACATGTACGGAACAGACCGATGGCTGACTGCTTAAACGTACTATACGTTTATATATATTGAGATATTTTTTTTCTGATTTTCCACGCATATGTAAATCGCGTTTTATCACCTTGCCATGCTAGAAAATCCACATCTCAATGCTAGCTTAAAACACATTCACACACACACTTACGCCGTTGCAGTTTGCCAGCGATTAAATAAATAGTAAAATGCATTTGCTGGATACATTTCATTGACCGTTATAATTAACGTGTACTTAATTTCAATTTTCGTTTTATATATCTCAATTTTTTTTTTGCGTTTTTCTTGAGGCTGATTTTCGAAATGAAATGAAATATTTTCCCGATGAAAGTGAGGCGAAATGATTGCAAGTTGCAACTGTGTAATTGAGTTGTAAGTAGTATCGCCTATACGAGTACTCGTATTCGTATTCGTTGGATGCGTTTATATTTTCAATTGTGGTTCAACGATATATTGGCGTGTACTCAAATCGCTCTCGAATTATTGCGTCTGTTTTCTCCATTCAACTATCCAGCGGTGTTTATCTGTCGTTGCGTCCATTCAACTATCAACGTACATCGGATGGATTCCCATCGGGTAATAAAATATTTGTTCAATATGTTTCGATTGTTTGCTTAGTGTCAGTGAAATTTTCGAGTTGCGTATAGCGAACACTGGTGGCCAATTAATGGGGGCACATTTTGGGACAACATGAGAGATTCTTTCGGCTTTTTTTTTAATAAAGTACGAAGAAGTTATATTGATGATATAGATGAAAATTAAGAAGAGGAAAGATCTGACTTCTGTTAAATCGTGTCATATGCAAATGAGAAATATATTTTAAAGAGCTTAAAATGAATAAACAAACCGGGAGGCTTTCTTAAATCTGTTAGAATATCAGTCGAAAAATCTTTCTGCCATAATTTCAATTAATTTATGAATACAAAAATATTGAGAAATTATTATTGATATTGCTTATCATAATCCTCTTTGTTTCAGATATATTATAGCAAAGTTTCTTAACTATATACTTGAGACTTTCGTTTTCAAAAAACTTCAATAATATTTAAAAAATCTGCCCAGAATTATTATTGGCTTATTAGCCACCGCGAACATTTTTCTAAAGCCTGTCCCTTTCAAAAAGCGAAATCTCAATTTTTCCGCCCTGACTGTGGCAACGCCTGCGTGTCTGCATAATTGTGTACTTAGCACTTTGACAATATCAATTCGCTGCTGCTGCTGCTCCGCTGTTGCAAAGTCAAATGCAACACAGTGCAGTGCCGTGCAGTGCGATTGCGATTGCAACAAATGCCGTACGCAAGCAAACAATGCGTAGAGCATATCTCGACGGTATACAACAAACCTATCAACAGCGCATAAAATCACAACGCAACGCAGCATATCAAAACAATCCAAGTCGAGATTCAATTATTTTTGAGATAACTATTTAAAAACATGTGGAAATTTAAAGAAAATTTATGTAAAGTTTAATCTAAAATATTATAAAATAATTAACTTTAAATGAAATTTTTAATTGCCTACCGGGCAATGTAACTCACAGACTTCTGGAGAAGTGCCTGGTCAATGTGAGTTTTGCGACTTGAACACTTTCAGTTTGAAACTATGGAAAATGATATCGCATCGACGAAACCAAAATCAACGTAAGTCCGCGTATCATATCTCGTTCCGGTAATGAGTTATGTACGCGCGCGCTGCTTGGCGCGATTCGATCTTATCCGAATGCGAGGCGCATCAGAGTTCAATGAGCGACAAAGCGACACAGCGCGTATTTAACCGCTTTGTCAGCGCTCGAGCGCGTCCGTTGCAATTCATAATCAAAATCAGATACACAGATAAAGATACGGATACATTTCATTTCATTTCGTTTAATTTTTTTTCAGCAAGCAATTAATGCGTGCGCGGTGCATGAATCTCATCACTTGGATTGTGTGTGTGTGTTTGTTTACTTTTATCTTTATGTACGTATTTGTTGGTGTTGTCGTTCTTGTTGGTTTATTTGTTTGTTTGTTTATAATTTGTATTTGTTTTTCAGCGGAAATGCGTTTCAACAATATATTTTTGTTATTTTAAAATTGGTTTTTGTTTTTGTGTCGCTGTTTGTTATAATTATTGACACACTTGCGAAAGATCCAAATGCTCGGCGTGGCCTTTCTTTGTATAAAGTTGTCACTCATATGGGCATATGTATGTATTTACCATCTTGTTCTTAATTGCTTAAATATTGCAAAATACTGAAAACGTTAATTATCTGTAAATATTATAAAATTGTTATTACAGTCATAAGTTAATACCTGCTAATTGCGACCTATTGAAGTAGAGCGATTATCTCTTTCAATGAAATAATTATTATTCGTGAGATAATAGATTAAGTATCTTTAAAATAAAGAAGTGAGAATTACATGATATTATTTTAATTAAGTCGACTTTTCTTTTAACCAAAACTTTACTTAAAGGTGATCATTTATGCCAGTAGGAAGATTAATCATTTTATAATATCCATAGAAACGGATTTCCGCTCAACTGTCAATAGTAATTAAGCAAAAATCTTATCCGATTGCATTTTCACGCCCAATTAAAAAAAACCAACAATTTACAAGTTTATTTAAAATTGAGAAAAATTTATATAAGAAATTTCCTTAAAGCATTCAATTAATAATTAATATGAAAATCACAAACCAGCATAAATTAAACAATTTTAAAGATACACGATAGCCTAATTGAGAATTATAGACTTTACAACTAACAATTATGAGCATATTCTTTAAGATGGAGCAGCAGATAAGAAAAATTTAAATTTATATAAGCTGATGCAGTCGTAGTCAGATACAAAAGCGAAATATTGCCACACAGTAGAATTCCCCCTTAGCCGGAAGTCTATGGCAAGTTCCATGCGCATTTGTGGTTGGTTACTTTAAAATTTGTCTAGAAAGAAATAAAAAAAATAACAACAACAAACGGAAGAACCACCACAGTCACGCATAAATAAGTTACGACTTTAAAATCTTCGAACAAAAAAAAAGAAAAAAATATAACCACCATTTACAAATTTCTAATCAATATTGATGTTGGCATACACACACATACATGCGTTGAATGGCCATAACCAAAGCACGTAATTGTGTGTTTTCCGCTTAAATAAGACGACAACAACAAAAACAACAGTAACAAAGAATGCTTAAAAATTGTTTTTATTTTTAGATTTTTAGTTTTTCCCGACGCTTTAAGAAACTATTAAATCATTTCTTTGTCACATTTCACACACATATACAAATACAAACACTAATTTGATTTTATTGTTTATTTCCGTTAAGGTCGTTTTACAAATTTTAGAGCTTTTTTTTCGGTTTGCCTTAGTCAGGTGAGGCGTGCTTAAGTATAAGCAAGTAAAACCATTTTTGGAAAATAATCTTAACACTTAGATGATGATATCTTTTGTCTTTTAAGCCTTATAAGATTATTGGCCTATATAAATTTTTATTTTTAAAAGCGGTCGGACAGTTGTTTCGGTAGGCGCCACCCTTCCATCATCATAACCAAAAGAACTTTTTTTTTTTTTAAACTAAAGCTCAAATAAAAATTCAATGAAACTTAAGAGGTCAGGAAAATTAAATAGTTCCAGTGCAGTTATCCAGTTCAAATTTAATATTTAATAGTAACACAAAACTGCTCACACAAATTGGGCGTGATCGGATAAGAACCACGCCCACCTTCGATACAAACCATCCCTTTCTATGCGGAAAAAAATATTAAAAATAGTTACAATAAAAATAATCAGTTCAATTTGGTAAGAACACAAATCTACTAACTAAAAATGGGCGTGATACGATAAGAGCAACGCCCATTTATAATACATTTTTTGGTGTCACTGAAATGACGGAGGCTATATGAGCTTGGGCATAGCCGAAGATAATTCTCTTAATATTTTAAAAATAATTTTCTGGGATTCAAAACAAAAGTCTCACTGATTTAGTCAGAAAAAAATTTTTTCAATAAAATATCTCTTCAATTAGAAATAAATGAACTCAAGAAATACCAATCAAATAATTTTATAAAAATATTGAAATAATGCCTTGACGGTTTTCGGTCATAAACTAATTTTATTTAAAAAAAATTTTGTTGTACCCAAAATATCTTTGAAAGTTCAGTGCTTTTCTCTTTCCATCCATATAACAAAAATTAAAACCAAAAATATTAAAGTACGTTCCATTTCAAATGCCCTTAACCGTTTTCGATTTGAAACTGCTCATGTCGGCGTGCAGCTTTGCGGCTAATTAGCGTTATTATTCATAAGTTTGCGTGTGTGTACTCACTTAGGTCAGGTAAGTGGATAAGGCGAAAGAATGAACGAAACTCGTCTGCAAGCAAATGTACTTCATTCGATATTCGTCGGATTTACTTAACCGAAGTTACGACTTAACCGCCAAAGTATCTGTAACTGCTTGGTTAAAGCGACGCTGACAACTAGCCAGAATTTAAATTTATTAGTTTACATATGTACATACATACATATATATAGAAATACTCGACTCAAACTTTATGCAATTGTTGTCACTCGTTCGGTTATTCGTTATTTGTTTGCATTTTGGGCGATTCTTTTTGTGTTTCGTGTCATCGCTGACAGTTGACGCATTTTGTCATTGTTAGTTTTGGAGGCGTTGGACCTTTACAGGTGGTTCTCACTGCATCAGTTTCGACGATATCAAATATTTGTACTTATACACTCTAAGAAATAATTTATAAAAATAAAATTTATTAAAATTTGAATTAATTCTCTCGAAATTTGACTGAAATTAAATTGAACTAAAAAAAATAGTTTGATTAATTTTAAAATTATTTTCTAAAAGTCTTTTCTATCAATTTCCAATTTAAAAAGATTCATTCTTGTATAGGTACATATATATTTTAAAAGAATGAATGATTATGTAAATAGGTTGGAACAAATAATTTGTTAAAACGTATTATTCGGGTAGCTTTCAAATTTTATTTTGCCAACTTCAAAAGCAGTTTAGAAGATATACAAAAATAAATTTTTAAGGTTTTTGATAATCTGTTCTTTGACAAATAGAATATCTGAGAATATAAAAATACAAACTATACATTTTCTTGCACTGTACACCGTATCCTCTTCCACCTAGCCATGTGTACATGTGTGTGTCTGTCTCTGCTAGTTTTCCCAACTGATGGGAACTTTCTTTTTCACCTAATTTCAAAACTTCGAGCTAACAAATTTTTTAAATGGAATTTCGTAAATTTGTCGGTTTGTTTATTTTCGGCTTTACAATTTCATTCATGCCGCATGCAGCAAGTGCGTTTTACTTCACTTTTTTTTTTCTACTAGTGTTTGCTTATAGCCTGTTGCGTTTTTGCTCCATCGTACATGTGAGTTACTCAACGTTTTTCTACAAGTTTCTTCCATTGACATATTTTCTCAGCAATTGTTTTTGTTGTTGTTGTTGTTTTCTTTGAGCTATTTTTATCAGCGCAATAAACTTTTGTTTTGAAAGATTTTATGATTGCACAGTTTTCTCACCCTACATTGAAAGCTTCGTCTTCTGCTTCTTTTCCATATGACTAAACCTCGTATCCGTACTCGTACTCGCCGATATGAATGAGTGCTGGGAAAATTGACTTCAAATGCAAATCATAAATTTTAAAATTCCAACAAATAGCATCGACATATCTTCAGATACTTTTTTTGCTGTAACTTGAGTATTTCACGAGAAATTGATTTTATCTTTATCGCTTTTTTTTCTTTGGAAGCATTCATACTAGAAGTCTAGAATCCAAAAATATTTCAGCTACTTGTTGAGATATTATGGCAATGTGCTTTTAACATATAATTGAAGTTGTTGTGTATCTTAAATCTAACGCAACGCTAAACTTTGTAGTTCGCATAAATTTCAACGCGGTTTTCAACAACTTTTTTTTTCTTCCTTTTTTCACTTTTTGAGTGCATTTTTCTATTTTTCTTTCGATTTTCCCTTACAAGTGTCAAAATGTTGACAAACGACAAACACTTCAGCGAAGCGAACCGATCAGCGATCGCACTCGATTTGGCCAAAACCAAAAAAAAAACAACATCAAAAAGCCAGTGTTGGTACTTTGGAAGAAGAGAAAATCATGTTTATGTCAATTACGAATCGAAACAAAGTTAAAATTTTATAAATGAAAATCGACAACTATTTGAAAAAAAATATATATTAATTTTCTAAATCTGTTTTGATATTGGTTATAAGACATGGTATGTTATTATTTATGCAAGTATTCTAAAGATATATTAATATATACTTAAATAAAACCTGATATATTTTATCTATGTAAACTCAAGAAATGAAATTTTTTACGTGTCAAATTTGACACAACCTGACCAACACTGATCGACAGCCTCAATGCGTGGCATATGACCAGCTTTAAATCGTCGTCGCCGCCAACATTCGACCGCGAGGCGTGTACAATTTAATAACGAGAGAACTTGTGTTGCCCCCAATTCGTAGCTGCAATTTTGCGTCCGCTGCTGTTGCTCCTGCTGCTGCTGGCGTTGCGCACTTAAGCCGGGCCAACGCGTTGCATTCTTACAAACTTATTTTTATTAGATTTTTGTGGTACTTTGTGCAGTCGTTTTCATT
This sequence comes from Suillia variegata, assembly GCA_949127995.1. NCBI lineage: Eukaryota > Metazoa > Arthropoda > Insecta > Diptera > Heleomyzidae > Suillia > Suillia variegata. The sequence goes on from OX421842.1 coordinate 4,008,122, forward strand.
GCGAAGCGATTTAACATGGCCAGATTTATGGAGTCTAATATTGTTGGATCGGCTCTAGTAGACCGACAGACAGACAGACAGACGCACAGATATGTTGCCAGCACAGATGCCGCTTGCCGATCGCTCGTCGTCATCGAATTCGCTCAACTTGAAATGAAGCACACAACAAACAAGCAAACAACAACAAGCAAACAACAATAACAACAAAAACGCATTGGCGCTTTGATGAATGACTTTGTTGGATGATAATCATCGGAAAAATCTATTTCAGATTTTTATTTATTCTTTTAATTTTTTGTTTAGTAAATGTATCTTAAGTTATAAATATGCAGGGTACTCATGTCTTTCGAAAGAACGTGTGAAATCCGCACAATTTGCACAGTTATTTGTGTATGTTCGTGTGTGTGTGTATCTGTTCGTTTGTGTTTGTTTGTTTGCATTTTGTAAGTGTTGCGCCGCATTGACTTAGAAAATTTATTAGATTATTCTTGTAGATAAACGTTAATCGATTTGTTTCATTTTCGTTTGCAATAAATTCACAAACGATATTTTTGTTTAATTTGTTTGCCAACCGTTTGAATTGCTTGCGTGTGTGTGTGTTGCCATGTCTGCTTCAGTTGAAGTGAATATGTCAAGGTTTTGTATTTGTTTGCGTTGTATGTAATACACTACACGCGCAAAATGCTACTTGAAGTAAATTGCTACCTACACTGTAACATTTAAGCAAGCATTAAGTGCCTAGCGATTAAACGTTCATAAACGTTTGTTCTTTTTATACATTTGTTAGATACATTTTTCCATAGCATTAATTGGTAAACTGTCTTTGTGAAACAATTGATTTAAGAAATTTCTACAGAAATCGTTCAAAAAAATGTCACCTAAAAATTTGTTTAATTATTTTCAATATTTGTTAACAAAGTTTGATATCTTTCAGATATCATAAGTAGTCAATCACACAATTCAAGAGTAGTCTAAAGAATGTTTTAATTAGAAAAGCTTTCAACAGGGTTGTAAAAAGCTCACTTACGACCTGGGTAGCTCATCTTAACAAGTAGAATAAGCTGAGGAAATGCGATTTTTTCAAGCCTCAAATTATTAAGAAAGAAGATTATTACGATTAAATTCAATAAACCAAAATTTCTCAATAACTTAGTTTTATAACAAAATTTTACTGCAAAATCAATTCAGCATATTCCGCAAAATATTACGAACACATCGAAGAATATATTCGCCTGTCAATTTGGTGATTTGCTGAACCTGCACTCATCAAGTCCGCATGAATCTGGGCGTAATGCCAAACAAAAAAAGAAGAAAAACTAAAGCAACCACAGCTGACGCATGCTACACCTCAAACTTTGGCGCTAAGATGCGCTGCGCTTTACTGCATGCAGATGCGCTGCGATATCGTGCAGCAGTGCAGCATTTGCAGCGCCGCAGTAGCGCGGGCACGTTCTTTTAATTTAATTTGAAATCTGAGGCGAACGTTGCGATGGCATGGCGCGCCAGTCAGTACTCGTTCGCCTTTGACACCAGAGATGTCACACAATGTACAAAGCAGCTAAAACAACAACAGCAACAACAACAACAACAAAACAGCAAGAGGTAGCTGTGACATTTACTTGACGTCTCAAAAAAGCAAAACGGAAAATAAAAATCCAGAGACGTTTTTGCATTTGAAAATCTTTCAAAAGAAGTTTTTCATTAGGTGCCGCCCCTTTGGTTCTTGTCAAAGTGAAATTTTGATTTTTTTGCATACGGCCCTGCACTAAACCAATTTGGTTTTTTAACTCACTCACTCACTCACAGACATTTGAAAGATTTTCCATCTAACTGAGCTTTAGTGTCAAGATTGACATTTCCTTTTTGGCATATTTTTTTTATTTTTCTTTTTGTTTTCATTTACGTTTGCTTTTCCGTCCATCTCGAAAGTAAACCAAAAAATTAAATTTTCGCATTTGCCGTTTGTTTGTTGTTGTTGTTGCTACTTTCGATTTTCTCAGCCATTCGTCATCGTTGTTTGTCTGGTTAGTTCTATCTCCAGTGACAGTGCATCTTGTCAAAGCAAAAATGAGATGAACATATGTATGCCCCCCAGTCACCCTCCGTCCCTCGTCATTGAATATGCGATGTGTGTATTTTGTCGCATTCGTCGAAAAGTTTTTGACTGTTTTGTGTGTTTTGATTTGGACGAAATTCGGGCGCATTAATTGGGTCAGCAGCCCAGCGCCCCAGCACTCCACAAAATTTCGATTTCGATATGCGTAGCGCACAAAGAAGTCGAGGCCGATGGCAGTCGAAGCAAGTGAAGTGAAAATGTTTGAATGCCATATGGAAAATGCTGAAAATTTGACATTAGGCATTTGCTTTGGTAAAGAAAGGTGTTGTTGCTATAAACGTTGAAATGAAATGTTTGTGGCTCGAAGTAATAACCACTCAAAGAAATTAAATTTTAGATACAACGATTTTAAAATCTTTTATTTTTTACCTTTTAAATCCATTGTTTCGTCACTCATATTTAAAATACAAAATTTTTTGAAAATATGTTTGTAACTTGTAGAAAGTTATCGCCAACAAACTTTTGTTAATGATGCATTACTTTTTATATCTCAAAATAACCAAAAAATGTGTTTGAAGAAAATTTTATTAAAAAAATTTCAAATTGATATATCTGCTTAAAAAACAAATCGATAACATTGCAATATCGTTATTGAAACATCGATATTATAATAGCGATTGGTTTAAAAAATATTGGTGCAAAAATATCGATATTACTTTTTGTTTACTTATCAATTTATTTATACATAGTAACCGAAAAAGTTCTTTTAAGAAAATTGTTTTAAAAAATTAAATATCTACATCATATTAAAAAATATCGATAGCATTTTTATATGGTTTTTAGAGCTATCGATATTATAATACAAATATTGATGTAAACATATCGATATATTTATTGCATCTCTCGATATGTTAGAACTTGCTAAACAAATTGTATTTGCTTAAAGTTACCAAGGAAAGTGATTCAAGGATATTTATTTCAAAAATATATCGATATATCGGATTAAAAATATCGATAGCATTGTTAAACAATGACATTATAACAACGATGTTGGTGCAAAAATATCGTTAAATCCAAATTTCTTTATATTTTTGGTATCCCTATACATGGCGGAACTTGCTCAGTATTTCTTTCTATGGTCAAATAGAAATTTAAATTAAATTATGACCAATACATGCAACATGTTGTTAACATTGTTGTTATATTTGAAAAGGTCAAAGATTAAGTTTACATAAACTAGAACTTGTGCCACACTTTCATTTGTGGTGTAAATTTCTTTGAAATTATTTACGATTTCGACACATTGAATCAAATCGAAGAATTTCATACGAGAAAAAATTAGGTCAACACAATAACAACAACAATAATTACAATAATAAATATCACTTTATTTATACAAGAAAACTTAAAATCAAAAAATCGAAAGTACAAATACAAGATCGAATGGTTTGGCTTTTAACCATGAAATTTTCAGTTTTAATTGAAAATTTCAAACAATTCGATAAACAATAAAAGTGTATTTTATCATTCAACTGCACCGAAATCAAAGCGTTAAAATAACATTTTCATATGAAAACCATAACAAACAACAAAAACAACAAAAATACAGAGCAGAGCAAAATTAAAAAACCAAAAAAAAAACTTAAAATATCGAAATAAACCTTGCACAACAAAAACACTTGTGAAGCACACACACACACACACAATCGAGCAAAGCCAAGGAGTAGCAAAACTAAGTAAACATGAAAATTAAACATAACAACAATAAAAAAATACAAAAACTTAAAAAAAAAAACAACACCAACCTAACCAACCCAACCAAAGCAAACCGAACCAAATCGAATTGTATCCAATCTAAATCACCTCAATCAAAGCAAAGCAAAAACAAAGCAAAATGTTAAAATTGAAAAACCACAATTCCGATCCGAAGCGATAATGAAAAATTTCACTTTTCAATTTACAAGAAGCAAGAAGGCATTAGGAATTTAAACAACAACAAAAATCCGAATCAACAACAACAAAAACAAAACCAAAAAAGAATAAACACTATTCAAATAGTGTTGCCAAAGTAAACTATTTTCGATTGCATTACTGAATTATAATACAAAAAAGAAACCAAAAGCAACAATAAAGAACAACAACAACAGCATCAACAAAGCAACAAAAACAACAACAACAACAGAAAAGAGACATTGTAAAAGATATATAGTACACTTGAGTTACTTTTAACAACGGCGAATGTATCCGCAAGATACAATAATTATGACGATCGATTTACTACTAGATGCAGATACCCCGTATGTACGTATGTGTATACGAATATACTCATACACACGTATACATAGCAGCGCCACTGCCTGCTACCGACTGCTGCTGCAATTGAGGTAGGCAAAGCACCGTAATTTGCATTGTTAGCGCACGGTGGGTGGACACAAGCTCGACGGAAAGCTGATTTGCATAGAAGCATCAATAGTGCAAGATTTGGAAATTGCTTGAGACACGTTCTAAGCGCTTTATAACCTAAAGCCAAATAAATTAAATTCGTTATTTAATTGTTAATTAATTTATACAAACTAATTCCCAAGCACTTTGGCTTTTAGTCTTCAAAATTTTGGTATTTCGTCCGCTGGCATGACGTGCACGCACCAATATAAATAATTTAGATATTTTTCGGAGCGTGTCTTTCTTGAAATAGATCTCTCGCTCTCGCTCTGTAGGCATATGGGCAATATGGCTTGCACAGCAGCTGCGTAATGATTGCCGCTTTTCCCGGTAAGTGCCGCAGAAATCCGATAGCCGCATGAAAGTTCATTAGTTTGGTTTTCGGGCGTATCTGGCAGCACTTATGACGACAATAACAAACAATTCAAAATTGTTAATCAGGCGCGGACTAATGTAATTTCTTTTTTCCTTTTTCAATTTCGTTTCGATTGACAGACAAAGCGTGTTTGGGGGAGTGAATGCGCCGCTGGATGAGCTGAGTGCACATTTGGCTGTAATGGAAATTATTAATAATTTATTGTGGCCGCATGTTAATTTCATGCACAAGTAACTGAAATGGAATTATTTGAGCGGGTTGGAATAATTAAAACTTCAAAGATTTTCATTTGAAATAATTGTGGTCCAAAATATGTATGTGACATCTTGAAGAATAGATACTGGATTGGTCTTAGACTTAGCCATAAGATAATTGAATTTTTATATACATATATACCCTAAAAGTATTTTTGTGCTCTTATATTAAAAAGTATCCATTTATCTTGGTTGTTTTACCCCAAGGATTCTTGAAAAAAAAAATTTGGTTAAACAATTGCTCAACAAAAGATTTGATAAGACAAAGCGTTAACTTGTGAAAATCAAATACAACCGAAAACATTAATTAACAAATTTTGTGTGGCACACTAATCGCCCCGCCTGACAACCCAATTCCCAGCCAGCCTTGGTCCGTGAAATTATTCGGCAAATGATTAACAACTCAAGTTTAAAAGCTGCAATATTTTCCAAGGCAATTTTCAATTCAAAAAACTTTCTTCGCCGCGTCAGAAGCCGCATGCGCAGCATTGGCAGCACTGGCAGCACTGGCAGCAGCGTGCAGCAACAAGCGCTAACAGCAATTCAACGGCCTAATGACAAACACTTTATGCACATCATTACTCATGGTCAAATGAAATTCTCGTTTACAGATTACTTTTTTTTCAATAATATTTGTTGTTGTTGTTGTTTTTTTTCTATTTGTTGTTTTCGCTAGCGCATTTGAGGGAAAAGAGAGAAATTGAATTCAATAATTGGGCGCCGCCTTAACGCATTTGCGGAACATGGCTAACTGAAAGGCAACAAGGTCTTTCTTTCACTTTAGACACGAGAGCGCACGGCGAAAGAACATGTTTAGCAGACGAATGGAACGGACAGCTTAACTGATAGACAGACAGACTGATAGACAGACAGACAGACAGACAAACGAACAACTGCTGCTATTACTTTTGCTGCTGCTGACGATGATGATGATGATGATATACTTTCCATGCAATCGTTCAAAAACAGAATCATCAGCAACATTTTGTTGCTGCTGATGCTGATGCTGCTGCTACCGCCGCTCCTGATGCTTTGCTGATTGCTTTTGCATGAACGTCAAGTTAAAAATACATACCAACCATTAGATTAATACATATGTACGAGGGTTGTCAATTTCGTCTTAAGATTGGTATAAAAAAATTCTAGATATATCAAGAGATATCCTAAAGATAAAGCGATTTCTTAAGCATGAAACTCAAACACTTTCTTACTAATATTAATTTACATTTACTAGTACATATTTACATATTTATCATTATACATATTTATCTGAAAATTATTGCAATAGAACTCTAACAAATATTTTTGAAATATTTTACTATTTAGTTTATCTGCAAATATTTGCATAAGATTCGCACATTGACATCCCTGAAATATGTATCAGTCAATGTTTGAGTAGAAACAACACAAACAAGTTCGCGCAGTGGTATCTGCAACATATTCTCTATTGAACGACATTTAATGCAGTTTTGTTGCAACAACCAAACAGCGTGTTACAGCCACACTTCACTCGAAAACTGAAATTCCTTCTTCCTCCAAAACGATTATCATTTATTTAAAAAAAAAAAAAAAAGAAAGAACAAGAAATCATTTTGCTCTTTACTATATGTTAGATAAGATAGAGACACTCACAGATGTGTTAGCTTGGAACACACCGGACCGCTGGCAAGAGGTCTAACAAAATGCTAACAGCCAACAAGAAGAAGAAGAAGAACAAGAACAACTGGCCGTGTGCGTCGCTTAGATATAATATTTAAGATAAATCGTAAGATCGTGATTCCAATTTAAGCTTGAGTGGCTTTAATCTTGTCTCTAATCCAGCGATGCGGTACGCGGCGTCACATCGCCAGCGTCTGTGGCCAAGCGGTTTGGCCATGTGTGTACGCGCGCTCTGCGCATGCGCGTGTGCTTTTTCCCTCGACGCTCGACGCTCGATGCGATACGTTACGATGCGATACGATGCGATTGCGCACTAAAGTGTCTTGTGTGTGCGCACACGATCGATCTAATTAAGCGTAGCTTATCGCAAACTCTCATCTGTCTACAAAATATTTCGACCCACAAATTTTTGTATAGCTGCCTTCATCGCTTATTCGCTCGTACGCGGCTTGTTCAAATTTTTACCTAATATTTACTTGTCGAATTTTTGGGCGCTTTATTTTTTTCTTCGTTTTTTTAAGTCTCTAATATTGTTACATTGTATTGTTTTTTTTTTTGATGTTGTTGTTTGTTATATTAGGTAACGCTGGTTAATTGGGGAGTTTACCGTGAATCGCTACCAGTTAAAGTATGTCCAATACTGTCGATCGTTAGACCAGCCCACTTATTCCAACGCAAGCTGCTCGAATGTTAGAAAAATTTGAGCGGATAGTTCCTTATGGAATGCATTGGAAACGCAAAGCAGTGTTTAGGATAAGTGAGGAGGAATATCCGTGAGTTTTTCTTAGTTAAGCCAATAATTTTGAAATATTAGTTGTAATTTTTAATAGAAGTTATGGTAGGAATTATTATTAGAGATCTGAAGAAACAATGGAAATGTTATGTAAAATATTTCATATATTTATATTTCGATATCCGGAGTACCCAATGAGGTTATATATTTTATAGAGTACACGGGCAACGAGCGCTGGGTACTTCGGAAAATTATGTTGGTAACTTTTGTACACAAATAAAATTAATTTTGATGTTACAAAGTTTTGGGGTCTATTCTACTATTAAAAGCACTTTGAGGTATAAATTTCATATTATCCAAGCTCAAGCTTCTTAAGGCACTTGGTTGCATAGTTTTCTAGGGTATATTTTATTATTAAATGCTCATTGAAGTATGAATTTTATAATATCCCGACTCAAGTTTCTATTTCGCAGCTCTATTCACGTAAGGATATTTTAAAGAAGTTCCCCGGAAAGTACCTTTTGCTATCTAATAGTTATCGCTTTGATTCCCAAAGACAGTTTATTGTAGAAAATTTGATACACCTATGGAATCAGAATCACCTTAGTCTAAGTAGTAAAGCATAAATTAGCATATATCTGCCATTGTCTCAGACCAGGAAACAGCTCAAAAATAATTGTCTGGAAGCTGACTATGAAAGCTTCCTTTACCAAACTCTGGTTGAATTATATTTTATAAATTTTCACATCATGAAATACTCATACCTTCGCATTAATTAAGTTTGACCACAGTAGACACAATCCGCAAACGTCAGATGACAGCACATTGACAATATATTAAATGGCTTAAAGGAAAAAAAAAACGTCTATTAGCGAAAAGCTACGACAACGAAAACGCAACGCTGCGAAACGTAAAGCAAAGTAACAACAACATCATAAATGACAATTTAATTGTTGCTACGCTTGCATATGTCACTCGCAATGGCAAAATTAATTTAATTATGTCAACCGAGATTACCTTGAAGTCACAACAAACAACAAAAAAATTTGCAGCTTTAGACGACGACAGACGCGCAACATGGTGACCGTCAGTGTTGCATGTTGCAGTGATGCTTTTTTTCGCCAATTCGTTCATTTGTTTTGTTTTTAATTGAAACTAAGAAATGCCTTGCAATATATACATACATACATACATACATACATACATACATACATACATACATACATACATACATACATACATACATACATACATACATACATACATACATACATATGTATGTAGGTATAGCCATGCGACCAGATATGTTAGTGCAATGAAGATATTCTTCTTTTTATTTAGCCACGAAACGCTCAGCTTTGCAAGGGACTTGCCGCCGCCATCAACTGCTGCTGATGCTGCTGCTTTACTGACTGGCTTTCTGGCTGCACGGCGTAATTAATCAAATGCCAAATGACATTTTTAAAGCTGCGCAGTGCAGACGGACTTCAACGTTTCCTTTCGCCGTACAAAGAATATTTTGCGAGCGGTTAATTTTAGCAAGTTGCAAATACCGTGAGTGCGCATGTCCGCCTGGTGTTTTTTCTTGTTAGCGTTTTATCAATAAGGTGGATTTTAAAAGTGAAATCATGTAAGTCTGTTTTTATAAAAAAAAAAAAAGAATTACGAAGAGCTGCCGACAAGCAATTATAGCCATATCCAAAAAATAATTGGTTTCTTCTTTCGTGATGTAATGAAGGTCAATAAAAACATTTTATATTATCTAAAATAACAAATTTACTTTGTAAGCATTCTGCCTAAATGTAAAGTGGAATTCTACCTTTGCAAATTCTCAATCTACTATAAATCAATAAAGTTTTTATTATTTCAAGATTTAGTTGCTTAGCTACATGGTAAAATTCCCTCCGCTGGCAACTCTAAACAATTACCGCCTCGCAAATAGCTGCACGTATTCGGTAGTTCTCAAAACAAAAGCTTCCGCTGACTTGGCGTTTTTTCACCGCCCCTAAAGTCAAAGACACTTTGTGAGGTAGTAAGTCTTTCGCTTTTTTTACTTCTCTAGATTCGCTAAGATACAGATACACACACTAACTTCAGCAGTGATTCGCATAAATCGTTCTGACAAATGCATCTGCACGCACGTTGCACTCGATCGCTCAGCGTGGCTGCGGTATATCTAAGAAGTAAAAATAAAGCTTTCGTCAGGCTAAAGCGAAGAGAGAGCACAAAAGGAGGCAACAACAAAACAACAACAACAACAAAAGAGGGCAATTTCATTCAAGAATGAAATTCGCTTTTCAATACGCAATTCGCACAATTGGCAGCAGCAGCAAACGGCAAGATTCGAATTCGGATACGAATACGAATCCGTTCGATGCCAAAAGAAATGACTTTATAATTACCCAACTTGTTGTTGTTGTCGCTGTTATTGTTGTTATTGTTGCTGTTACAAGTTCGGTTGCTTGCTCTGCAACATTTTGAACTGAAATTGAGCAGCGTCGAGGAAATTCGTGCAAATGTGAATTGGATGTCTGTTGTTTTTGTTGTTGGTGGTGTTGTTGTTGGTGATGTTGTTGTTTTTGTACTGCAATAGCAGCAGCAGCAGCAGTCGCCGTGAAAGAGAAAGAATCACTGCAATTCCACCAGGTGGAAATTTATTTCGATGGCCAAGTGCGATAATGCCAACTCATTTATCTGCGGTGGTAACAAATTTCTTTGGCTCGGATTTATTACCAAATTCTTTTTCTGTTATTTGTTATTTGTTGTTGTTGCTGTTGTTGTTTTATGTGCGCTCTGGCATGCTAATTTCTACTGAAATCTTTAAGTATATTTGTTGAGTTTGTTTGTTAGTTTTGATGAGAGTTGTTGGGTAATTAATACGAGTATGTGTGGGCTTGGAAATAATAAAATACAATATATATATATATATATATATATATATATATATCTATGTATACTCGTGTATATCATTTGATGTACGTTTTTTTATGTGCTTTTTCTAGTTGAATCATAATGTTTTAAAGTTTGCGAATTTCGTTTTTTCAAAAGCTTGTTAACATTTTAAAATTATTCTAGTAAAATCTGTGGTCACGTGTCATATGCAAAAGAAAACTTCGGCTTTTATGACTTGGTGATGAAAAAACAATTCAAGAGTTAAAGTTTAGTCAGGCAATTATTCCACTTAAAAAGTGCTTAACTCAATTTAGGAATATTAAATATGTTCTTTATATTGGGATAAAACGACTTAAGTTGATTAATGCAATAATGAGAAAAAAACTTTTTTTATCATTTTAATCTCAAATTAAGTTAGTCGGTTATTAAAAACTAAAAAGTACAAAAAGAAAACACTTAACATTGGTTTGGAAAAATTAAAGTCAAAAATAATGAGTTAGGCTGTTATTCCAAAGCAGTCATTTAAAAATAACTTAAGATATCTGGTTTCTAATTGATAATTACCGTCCTAAAGAAAATACAAAATTGATAGCAAATAGATATAGACACGCTGAATACGAAGTCACAAAACTCTAAATTTTGTCCTAACTCGAGTTAGACCATTATGGTATGTGGCCACTGAAATGTACAAACTTAAATTTTTCACAAACGTCAGAAAATTATTAAACTTCTGTTTCTAACTAAGTTCGACGTAATGTATACTTTAACATTGGAAATATTTTACATACATATATATTGTATATTATTTACATTCTACCAAATTTTCTTATATGATTCCTTCATTTGAATAAAAGAACGACAATTCCTGCACACATTTTCAAAAATATTTCGAAACATTTAAAAGGGCGGCTCGATAGATTTGACTTCAAGCAAAGTCGAACGTAAGGTTGTCACGTTTAGCTTTTGTTGGCCCAGCCCAGCCCCACATAAATAGTTCAACGCAATAAATAAACCAATATATTTCAAAATTTACACAATACTCTAAAACTTACAGCCAACACACACTCACACACACACACAAAAACACATTATCCGTTTGTATGTTCGTCCGTCTGTCTGTCCGTCCGTCCGTCTTCGATCTGTATTCAATTACCATTTCCTGCAATTGTGAATTACACTTAAGCAATTGTTGGCTTATAAGTTAAGTTGAGCATGAAACCCACTTATCTAATTGCAATTCCGGGAACTGGTTTTCCTTGATACCATTTCTCGACTCATTAGAACTCAATCATAACTCGCACTGGCCTGGCCTAGCCTGGCTTCACTTCGCTTGGTTTGGTTATGGTTTGGCCACCACAGCCAAACCCTCTCGATACAGGCAAATTCGATACTAAAACCAAATAAAAAACAACACAAATGTAAGTTTTGCTGTTGTAGCTGTTGTTATATGTCTATTTTGGCCGAAAGCAATTTTACCAACGAATTGGCGCGAATGCTTTAAGAGAAACGTCCGTCGAACGTGTTCCATAAACAACACTTTTTGTCTGCATCAAATCCAAAATCTATACCAAGGAACCCAACCCGACGTCCCCGTCGCACAGTACGCAGAGAAGTTAGTAATCTTAAATACAAGAAATAATAGGAAAAGAGACTCATGGCATTTTATTGAGAAAAGAAGAAATTTATAAAAAAAGAAGCTAAGGAAATTATTACAAAGAGAAGAAGCAATTTATAAAAAAAAATAAGCTGAGAGAATTTTTATTGAGAGAAGAATCCTTTTATAGAGAAGAAGCTGAGGCAATTATTATTAAGAAAAGAAACAATTTACAAAAAATAAACTGAGACAAATATTATTGAGAGATGAAGAAATTTATAAAAAGAAGAAGCTAAGGCAATTAAAACTAAGAGAAGGATGAATTTATAAAAAGAAGCTGAGGCAAAATTTATTGAGAGTAGCAATTTTTAGAGCATAAGCTGAGAAAATTATTATTGAGAGAAGAAACCATTATTAAAAAAGGAAGCTGAGATTATTATTATTCAGAAGAAACAGTTTTTAAAAAAGAATTTAAGAAAGTTGTTATTGTATTGAGAGATCAAACAATTTATAAATAAATAATTTGATTCAATTATTATTGAGAGAGGAAGCTGAGGCACATGTTACGCTTTTAAACTCCACAAGCTCAATCTCTTTTCTGGACCTCCTTAAATTTTAGTCAAAGGACGAAATATTGTACTTCTTCGATAGGGTCAACTACTATTTTAATATTATTTATTTAGGTTAAGAATTTTGTTTGGCTTTACTCAAGCCAATAAGTACCGTTCAGTCTTTCTATGTTCATATGGAAATCGTTGAGTAGGTATCTAAGCCAGAATTATTGGCCACTTTTTTTTTGTCTTGTCTTGTCGATGCTTTTAAGCTGCGGATGCAAAGCGTGTGTGTGTATTTACGTATGTGTGTGTGTGTGTGTACAAAAGTGTGTTATAAGCCTACTACCAATTGGCCTTGATACTACAGCGCCATCTCAAGCAGAATCGTACCCGGTCGAAGTATGAAGCTTAATTCTTTATTAAGATTCTTTTGAATTTGAATCCCGATCGCATTTGGATGCTTTGATTCTTGAGTTGATGTTGTTTCTGTTTTTGTTATTGCTGTCGTTGTTGTTGTTGTTGTTGCTAAGTATCTGCGGCCTGTCTATGGCATTTTTGTTGTGGTTTTCGCTATGATTATTAATCAATTCTTTTATATCATTTTATTTCGTTTATGCTTTGGCTCTATTTTAGATTCAAATTCTGCTTTGTTGCTTTTATTGTTGTTTTTGTTGTTTTATTTATTGTTGTTATCATACCAACATATCTCTGGCTATATTTATTCAAAATCGAAAATTAACGTAAAAAGCCGCCTTAGGCGGTTTCTAGGCGTTTAAGCATAGCGTTTGAAACAGTTTTGCTTTAGAGCTTTTTGTGTTTTTTTTTCTCTTTTTTGTTTGTTGTTTCTTTTTGTTGTTGTTGTTGCTGTTGTTTTGATGGCGCGCACACATATTATTAAATCAATTTAATTATTGATCATCGAATCAAAAATAGGGAAACGGTAATTTTGGGTTTACTTATAATTGCTGGAGAATTTCGTAGTTTGCATATTTATTTATGTTTTTTTTTTGTTTAATAGCTAAGCAATTTAATTAATAACAGATCATAAAAAAATTAAACGCTGCAATTATTTACAAACTGCTATTTGTAGAGAAAATCTGCAGGTTCTAGACTAAGTGAGCTGAAAGTTAAAAGGTTATTTGTAATTGTTTGTTTACTATATTTATGTTATTGCATAATATTTACAATAGATTTGATATTAATTTAATAATTTTTCATGTTGATTTTTGCAGAGCCTTTGAAATGTTATCTTCAGATGAGTTAATTTAACACTATATCATGTTAAACTAACACCTTCTTCATGTTAATTTTTTAAATGACTTAATTTAACATGCGAAGTAATGTTAAATTTAACCTCTATCATGTTATATTATCACTGTATAATGTTAAATTTACTTTGTATCATGTTAGTTTAACATAAAACTTTCATGTTATTTTAACAATGGGACAATTTAACATGCAAAATATTATAAATATTTTTCTATGAGTGATATATATAGCAATTGTTCACCTAGCATAGCATTATCTATGCAGATCACAACGCTCGTAAATGCCAATTTGTACTTCCAACAATTAAAACACTTCCAACATTCTTCATATTCATAAAAATCAATCTAGATGCCACTGGAGCTTCTTCTTCGTCTCTGTTACTGCTAGCATACCTCCAACTCTCTGCTCTTGACTTTAAAAATTCGATTTTTCTATCCAACATTATTCCCACAGGCTACGATGATAAATGATCGCGCTCCAAACGTCGGGCTGGTTGCGCTGACGAACAGCAGCCGCAGTCGCCGTCGCTGTGGCTTCCTTAATATTGTAATTCATCTAAGTTTTCTATTATTGCTTCTATTATTATTATTTCTTTTTTTTTTTCTTTTTTGTTATATTTTTTTTTATTATACTTTTTCTAGATTAAGCTGCTTGTCCCGCTTGCTTTGTGGTATTTTAATTACTTTTAACTTTGGCAACCACAAGCGGCGAGCGTGGTAATTCACGGCGTGGCACAAGCAGCTCAACTCAGCACAGTACAAATGGCTAAATCATGCGTGTTCATGCGATCATCGTTTCCTACACAACAGTGGCGTATATCGAGTGAGTCGATCATGGAGAGAGAAAAGTAGAAATACAAATTCTAGTTTTTCCAAAAGGTTTTGTAAAGTAAGAATGGTTTTTAAAAAATCCTATAAATACATTTTTCATATTACATTTATATTTCATAAGTTATATATTAAGGATATATAAAACAGGGATATCAAATTAGACATAGTGACCAAAGGAAAGAGTGCCTTTAAAACCAACTTTATTATATTATTAAATAAATTAAAACAATCGCATTTTTTTTATTTATTTTTTTTTTTATCCCCCAAAAAATGTTTCCTCAAACCACCCGCCATATCTACAGCTGGAGTCGCTCTGCGGCTGTCGCTCTGCTGCTGATGCTGATGCGTTAAACGTGCGCCAGTCATTTGGCAAATGATTGTCGATCACGACCCGATGAACTCCTCGCGTCAATTTGAATGGAGGCCACAACCAGACTAGTTCATCGCAAACGCATGAGTATCTGCGCGTAGGTATGCCTGCTTGTCCGCCTGCCTGCCTGCCAGCTTTACTCTCTTGCTTACTTTGTAGCTTGGCCCTTTCTGGTCAAATCTAATTTTGCCACCTGGGTGGATTGGACCTATTAATGAACAATGAGCTGGCATGTCTTTATGTTTTAATACATATACATATACGCGTACAATGTATCCGAGTTTTGGGTGGGCAAAATGGCAAAAGTTTCCCATTGTTTTCAATTCGATTGAGAAATAATTTCAAATTACGCATGAAAATACGAATCACAAGCGTATTTTTCACATTTATTTGGCGGTTTAAAAGCAACTTTTTTGAATGGCAGACTCACGGTTTAAGTTGAGATGTTATGTACAATACAACAATGATTTTTTTTTAATAGAAAAATGTTAATTGAAAATTTTGTAATTCAATTATTTTTATTATTATTACTTTTATAGATTGGTTAAATTTGATTTGACCATTTTCTACTAACAAAGTGAAATAGCAAAGCTTTTATAAACTAGGTTAGAACATTGGAAATGTTCAAGCTGCTATATTAAAGTCTGATATAAGTTAATGGTCACAACATATTTGACCAGTCTGAATAGGTTTCTGAAAAAAAAATTTAATTTACAATTTTTTTTATTAACATTGTCATACATAAAATCTCGCTTTTGATTTAAACTTCCACTTTTTCTCTCAGTGCTCGTCAAAAGCGCTCTAATTCATATGTCCAACTTTTCTTTAAAAATAAATACCCCACAAATGCATATAAACTGCCAAATTATAACCATCAACGTTTGCTATTGACCTCATAAATCAGAAAACAAAAACTATTGCAAAATAGTGCAGAACCTTTGGTGTATGGCGAGCGACTCCACTTAAGCGTTTTCGCTATTTTGACTTTTATTTGCTTTACTTTATGTTACCCCTTAACCATGCGCCACAAAATTACTTAATTTGCCAGTTAGTTGAGCAACAACGAAAAAAATAAAAAACAGATAAAATACCCAACGGCTGAACGCCTTCAATGCGCCGACAGAAGCCGCACACATGGTTGCATTTACCCGGCTTTGTACCAACCCAATTTCCATGGCCCATTGTTCGCCGCCTTACTGGGTTAGCGTGATTTTATTTAATAAAAACAAAAACAACACAACAAAAAACACGCTGACAAAAACAACTCTTTCGCATACAACAACAAATAAATCAATTAAGTTGCTTGTTGACCCCTTTTTAAGCGCTCGCGCGGAGGGAGGTAGAGGGACTTTTTAAATTCAGAACGCGCGCAAAAACCAACCGCATCCACTTCCGTGCGGTAAATGCTGCAGCAGTGCAATGAACAACAACAACAACTACAACAAAAATTGAGTTTCCTCACAATTAGTGGTCAAAATGCTTTGGCATTCGCTAAACCAAATAATTGAGAGGAATTTCCACCGCAACAATTTCGAATATTCAACATGGCGCACGCTGAATCTTGCTTGCTTGCTTGCTGCATGCAGCACTCGAATCCACACACCTGCGTTTTTTGCGCGTTCGCAATGCGCGATCGGCGCGGCGCGCTCATACTTCATCATGACGTTAATTTGTGTGCGGCGCGCAGCCGCAATGACTTCTCGGGTTCGTTTCAACCACTCAAAATAGCTGCACAAATTATCGTAGTTTTTTTTTTTGTTTTTGTAGAGAATGCGGGGAGGAATTAAGTATCTAGTAAATATTTAATTTTATTTCAGACTAAAATGGAGCAAATCAATTCTTAAAAAGATTTTCTTAATTTTTGGCTTAAAATTGTTATTAAAGTGATCAAATTGGAAATTTAAAAAAAAAATACTTTTAAACAGGTCAATTGTAGCTTTTAGATACCATCTCCTGATAAATTCAGTCTTCCATACATTTTGAGATACTAAGTTTTGGCATGATTAAAGCGGAAGCCAGAGAGAAACCTTTACTCTTTCATAGCTAAGTATTGAAAAACTCAACTCATCTACTTAGCCTTAATTTTTTTGGTCCAACTTTTTGTAGGTTGTCAATTTCTTTAAAACGCTTTTCGAAAATGTTCTAGTCAAATGATTTCAATAATCGCCGATACTCCAGCTTACCCTATATGTATGTATGTACAAGTATATTTTCTCGATATTACTATCGGACACTTTGCCTTGCGTTTGAGATCTCAATTATTTTGATTTTGTTCAGCTGCGTTCCCATTTTTTGTGTTTCATTTTTGTTGTTGTTATTGTTGTTGTTATTTTTGCGCTCCCAATGAAACGATTATTTTTTAGTGTCCCCCTTCACTCGAAGGAGAATTTGTGTTTTGTACAAAATCAAATTGATTTTAAGTCCGCTTAAGTGGTTTAGTTTGGCGGCCGCCGCCAGGCACACGCCCACCAAATTGTTACCCGTGTTACTTACTAACTACAGTTTGTAATACGGCCTTTCGGTGTGCAATAACGTTCTTTTTGTTGTTGTTTTTTGATTTCTTAGTTGGGTGGCTAGTTCATTTGTTTAGTAGGCGCACTCGTAATATCAACGTCGACTTTATTTGATATTTCTGGAGGTGGTGGCTGCCGCAGGTGATGGGTAGGAAAAAACCTACAAACAACTTTATTTTTCTTAGCTTATAAATAATATGCTTATATGGTGACACATCCTTGCAGCGATTGAGCAGCGTTCAAAGCGATATAAAAGCTTTCAAATGATTACCTTTTGTCTTACACTTTAAAGCTTTCGAAGAAATACAAGAAATCTACAAAAGAAAAAGTGAATGGAATTATATTAAATTCCGCTACTGTGCCAACAATCATATGTCATGTCAAATGCATTATACTACCAAAGAGGTATCCAACGAGACTTGTAAACAGATTGCACATAAGTGATTGTTGCTCCATATCTCGAGGACTTAATTAAAGTTTTCGTTTTTTCGGTTGTTTTTCTTATTTTTTTTTTTAGCAGTACTCACAATATTATACTATGTCTGTTGTTTTTGTTGCTGATGTTGAAAACAACAATTTCCAAACTGCATTTTCAGAATTTCAATTGCAGCGTCGCCTGCGCTTTTCACTTGCACCTTTTGTCTGGTTGCCATGGATTACCTTTCTCACCTTCAGCTGTGGTGCAGTTCGGCTGTTGGCAACGTCTGTCGCTCTGTCTGCGAGAGATATGAAACAATAAAAGATAGTTTCAAGTACTCGTATATAGTAGCAACAGCAGCAGCAGCAACAAGAGAAACCACAAAAGATAACATCCGCAAGATATGAGCGCGCTTTTATATGCTCGCTCGAGTATCTGTAAGATGTGAGATGGTAGCGCATTCGTATCTATCGAAACATTAAAGTGTAAATAAGGTAATTAGAGCTTCCGGGCAACATCATCACAAACATGACGTCGTCGAAAATGTTGGGAACTACAATAGCAAAACTAACAACAACAACAGGCGCTTGCGACTAACATACTTGGCCCAGTTGCTAACATATCAATTCGACAGGGTAACGTTGTGCAGCCCAAACTCTGCTTGAAATCGACGTTTCACAAACTGTCGCTTTTTACGAAGCTTGTGCATTCCTCAGCGTGTTGGTTAAATCGAGTTGTGCCAACATTTGTGGCGCTGCTTTCGGTTTAAGAGCTAAGCAACGTGGAGTTTACGGCTAACAAAGTATTTAAATACTTTAACAAACACTTAACTTACTTAAGGATTTTGTTTTGTTTTACAAAGATTTCTATTTGTTTAAACAATTAAAATACCAAACTATTTGCTTTTTACAGTATTTGCTTGCCTGGCAAAATCAGCTCATGCCCATTCAGGCAAACTTTTTCGTCGCTTGACATTTTAATTGCAACTTCTCCTCATGTCAAAATTTAACGCTGTGTGCTGTTCAAATCGACAAAGTTATAAACAATTAATTATATTTTTTTTGTTGCTGTTGTTGTTGTTGTTGTTGTCGATGTTGATGTTTCCAACAATAAACAAACTGTTATTTACTGTTGTTTGCATACATATATTCGAGTTTTTGCAGCGCTTAACGAGGCGAATAAATTGCAATTTACTTCAGTTTCTAATTTTACTGCCATCGCTATTTTGTTATATTCTCGAATAGTTGCTTGGCACTTTGTCCAGCTTCAGACTGCCAGCCAAGACAGTCGGACAATTGATTACCCATAAAATTAATAATAATAATAATAATAAAACCAGACGTAATAGAAGGAAAAAAAAGCAGCATAACGAAATTTTGCTGTTCATTCTGACCCCCGAGCGTTGTGGTTGACTTTTTTTTTGGTTTTTGCAAACTTCTGAGTCAACAAAAAATCTGAGTATAGAAAAAAATTAATTAATTATGTTGAATATGTTTAAACAAAAATTGTATATACGAACTTATTCCAAAATATTTCACTATCAAGCACAATCGCAGTAGAGTATCTGAAAGATTGTAATGACCGAAAAATCCTGCAACCCTTAATTATAAGCTATGTTAGAAGCGACATATTACAAAGTCATTACCACAGCTTTTAGTCATTTGAATTCATTAAACATAATAATAAATATTATTTACAACTTTTGATTTATAAAAACGGAAGTCTTTAGCCAGATGCGCACCTCCAAATGATCCTGTTCTGTAGATCGAGATCGACTTTCATTTAAATTAATTTGCTCACACAAGCGAGCGACAGCATAAACGGCTTTAAATCTTTTCGAGCACATTTGCAAACTACTTTGTTCCACTTGACAGCTTTGGAGCAGCGAATGAAAATGGTCAAGAAGCACTATGTAAGTACTCGTTGCAAAAATACTTCCGATCACTTTGAAGCATATCAAAACTACAACAACAACAATAACGAAAAAAAAACTAGTGGTA
This sequence comes from Suillia variegata, assembly GCA_949127995.1. NCBI lineage: Eukaryota > Metazoa > Arthropoda > Insecta > Diptera > Heleomyzidae > Suillia > Suillia variegata. The sequence goes on from OX421842.1 coordinate 4,028,082, forward strand.
AAAGTCGCGTACTAAAATCTTAATGGAAGCGAATGCATCAAAATGCTTAATTGGATCTGGAACAGCAAATGACGGACACTTTTAGTGTTTATGGCGGCAACAGTCAGGCAGCCAGGCAGCCAGGCAGCCAGGCAGCCAAGCAGTCAGTCAGAAAAAAGAAGAACTTTAGCAAACCAAACATGCTATTCAACTGCGGCCAACACGAGCCGCTTTGCCGCTACGATGGTGAAACACCCTTCGCAGGCGTTTAATGCAGCTACGCAGCAACATTGCCAGATTAGACCCACCTGAACCGGCCTGATCTCTTCCACTGGGTATAGGCCTCTAAATTTAAATTTAAGGAGACACAATTAAAATTCGGCTCCTTAATAAGGTCCAGGACATGACGAAGTTATCTTTCAAATGTCCATTCCTTCGCTTTAAGACCTTTTTAATCGATTTAAAAAAAAATGTATTACCTCTTCCCTTTAACGCAATAGTAAACCAAGCTGGAAGCTTAATTCTGAAAGTTTTCGACCAATTGGTTAATACAGCACTGCTCGAACTTAAGCGAGGGATACGCGACACGCATTAGCGTGAATGAAGTAGAGCAGGCAGGCGGACAGTACAGAACAGAACAGGACAGGGCAGGCAGCACTTGCCGCACTTTAACTATTTTTTAATCGAATAGCAAAACGCGAAAAGCGAAAAGACATACAAACAAGAAAAACAAAAACAAAAACTGAAGGCAAAGAAATTAACTCCATTAAATTGAGCATGCGCAGAAATCCTGCGATCTTGCCATAACTCACAGTACTCACAGTAGATATGCCACAAACATGTCGGTCAAAAAAAATTTCGAAACAATATAAATATTCTGCAAAATAATTAATAATGGTATTACAAAAAAATATTAGGTACGATCTAAATTAGATAGAATACATTCTAACTACTGTCTGATAATATCTGATTTTAGATATGTTCGTTATTTAATTTCAGATTTTTTCACATTTTTTAGATCTGTTTTAGATCTGATTATATTCAAATTAATCTGCTTTGATCTGATTAATATGATTATATTTGGATAAATCTGATTATTTGATGATCTGATTAGATCAGATTATATTGTATATGGACTAAGAACTAAACACAGTCTACAAAATTTTAAAAGATCTGATTAGATCTTAAATCAATTATACACATCAGATCAACTCAAATTATGGCTTTAAATTGTATATATAGCAATTATATATATGTACAATATTGAACTCCCATAATTTTGTTTGAAACATGACAATTTTGTTCATTTAAATAACCAATAATTCAAATCATCGACCAAAATATTAATGCAATTTATTGAATTTAAAATTTTATTTATTTTAGTTCACATAGCAAAGTACTGTGCTGAAGTTACCTAAGCCACTTCTATGCTCACTAAAACAAAACGAACCAGTCAAAGTCAAATTGGATTTTTGCCAAGCCACTCGCTTGAGCTGCCTTGAAAGAGGATGTGTTCTAAGAAGTGAACTAAATCATCACGATTCACTCAAGATAGGCTCACAAACACTCACGCGGCACGGTCGCACTCGCCCGCTCGTACACCGCCGCTCACTCACTCATACAGAAGCCATTATCACGACTAACCTAGCCTGTCGTCTAGGTTAAGGTAGGCAGATAGGGTACTCTGGTAATTGCGCAACGCTGCCGTCGCCGCCGTCCTCATCGTCATCGTCGTCGACGCGCGGACGGAAGAGGCTGCTCGTCATTAGCACAACTAATGGATGTACACTTGGTGGTTGCCTGATATATTTTATTTTCATTTTTTTCTTTTGCACACTGCTGCATTCTCGTGTTTTTGCTAAATTGCATTTGTAATATGGCTAAAATTTTGAAATAAATTAAAATATATTTTTACACACAAACATACACACATACACACGTACACACATACACATTTGCAGAGACTTCCCTTTTTGTGTCGTTGCGCGTTCGCGTATTTATTAAATTCTAAGCACACCTTGATGGATGCATTTGCAAACTGCAGCATGCAGATTAAAATATTTCATGCAGGTTTGTTGTTGTTTTTTTCGTGATGCATTTTTACTGCACTGCTCGTTCGTGATCAGCAGCTTTGGCGAATTAAGCGCTGTATTTAAATGCTTTTGACAAGTTTGAGCGGGGAAAGTGACGCGCGGGATTTAATTTACTTTTGATATGCTCTGTGCAATGTTGCAATGAAATGTTGCATTCTTTGATGCATTTACTGTTTGTATCTCTGTCATGCGATACGATTTTTATCAGGTCCGGTTTGAACACAAAATCAAAATACCAATTGGATACCGATTTTATTTTGATATTTTAAAAACATTTACTTGCTCTCGGTATTGCGCAAAAGTACATATTTACCTTAAATTTAGTCAATTAGTTAAAATAGTTCGATATCGTAACTTCAAGAAATATTTACTATATACTTATATAAAACGGATATGACAGAGCAGATAAATTATTACATTTTGAACTTGGTTTAGCAAGTTTCTTATAAAAAACTTGAATTTCTTCTACAAGTTATAATTTTAGGATATACAATTGCTTGAACAACTGGAGTTAAAAATATCAATTTTCATATTTTATTTCAGTAGCAAAACACAAAAATATTCAACTTCATAAATTTCAATATTTATATGACACAAATAATTATTTGTAAAAAAGTCAAAACTTTCACTAATCACTTCCTATATATAATAAAATCGGTCGCTGAGTTAAAATTTTGAATAGTGTAATCGGTAGTGACATTGGGGTCTTCCTATATCAGCCAAAAATCTTAGCATCGAAATCAGCATTGTCCTCAATGTATCGACATCGACCTAAAGCTATTTAATCGGTCGGGCTCTAGACACAGCAGCAAACCAAATATAAAGGAAAACCAGTTACCCTTGAAACCAACTAACGGTTTTTAAAATCTAAAAATAACAAAAAATGGTTTTTGACCATGCCGATATCACTTAACTATAGATTTTTTTAAATAAACCATGTTATATTAATAAAATTGGAGTGGTAGAAGGTGATTCATGTCGACTCTGCCAAGAGGAGCACAAAACGGCTGAGCATGTTCTTTGAACTTGTCCAGCGGTGGCAAGATACACATAGAATCTACCTAGGCAATGGAATTCTAGTTCCAATTGGTAAAAATTAAGTAGTAAAAATTAAGCCCACAACATTTGCAAGAAGTATAAATAGTCTAAAATTGTGTTTGTAGGGCAACGAGGCTGTACAATAGATCTTTCAGATCGCAGTGCTTCATAAAATAATAATAATTAAATTACATTTTAGGACATTTTCAAAGTATTAACTAATCTAAAAGTTTGTTTAACAAAATTTGTAAATCTGTTAAGTTTAAAATATACTAAAATTGTGAATCCGGAAAATTTCAAAAATACGAAATTCGTCAATCTGTAAAGTTTAAAAATTACAAAATTCGTAAAAAAAAACATCAAAAATGGATTTTTATAAGATAGGCTGAGAAATTTTCTTTATCCAGTCCAATGTCCAATGGCGAAGAGCTTGAAAATAGAATAAAGAATTTATATGTATATTTTTTATAAGTTGTTTACATATTTAATGTTTCTGCTGAAAGTACAATAACATATTTGAATACATTAGGGAGAGACTTTTTTTTTATTTCAATTATAAAATCATATGATACAAAAGAGTTTCTATCTTACTTACTAACTAAAGCACAAATTGCAGAACATCAGCGCACATATTCAAAAAGAAAAAGAAAAAAAAAACTAAGAAATCGGGTGTGCACGGCAAACAACCAAACAACCGAATCAGGTGTCGAAATTGGCAGATATTGCGAATACCAAGTTGCGCGTGCGCATACGCGCACTCTCGCACACTTCTCACACCAACAAACGAACGAAAAGGAAAAAAAGAACACTACCAAGTAGTACAACCTACCATCGACCACAAACGACATGCCATGCAGATGCAGACGCAACCTTAACTTAAATGCGGAATTTCCATTTAAGGCAGCCGGCCGGCCAGCCAGCCACTCGCTTTTACGGGAAGGGAGTTTTCGTTGATTATCCTCCGCAAACGCAAACGAAAAGTCGAAGGCAACATTGCTCCATGCGATTTGATTGAAAGGAATCAAGTTCGATTGTTGGCACGGCTCGCATTGCCGGCATTTGTGGCTTGCCGCGCCTGCCTCGCCTACCTTGTCGGCGTTGAAAGGTGCTCGTGTCTGTGCGATGCATGCGCAACTTTGATGGCTTTTCTATAAGTTGTGTGCGAGCTTGTTTTAGCCACTTCAGCTCATCCTTCTTTTTCTTCTTCTTCTTCTTGATGATGGTCATGGCCACCTTGTCTTGTACGGACAATCCCGGGCTCGGTTGGCCGGTGTTTGTCCGATTGGCAGTCGGTCGGTCGGTCTGTCAGTCTACTGTGGTGGCTGACAGTACTTTGCCGTGATGCGAAATAGAAACGAAAATTTTCAAATGAGCCGCATTTAGAGGCTTGACCATGGCAAAACAATTGGCGGTACATGCAGTAATTGACAGTTTGGCTTCACTGTCAAAAATAGTGAGAATTAGAGCGATTCTCTCTTAGCTATTTAAATCATTCAAATTAAAACTCTACACTTATCTTTATGATTTGCTTTTATTTTTGGGAATCTTTCCTTTTTTTTAGTTTGGTTTCCTTGACAACGAATTTTACTAAGTGTTTTGCTAGCTTAGCAAAAAAGCTTCCTCAATAGTTCGTAAAAATAATCTACGTGTTAGATAGCGCGTTCGCAAGTACTGTGCCTCTGAGTGAGCGCGCAATTTGATGTTTTTGATCCAATGCTGCAATGCAGCCGCTGCCGATTGTGGCTGGCTGCCTGCCGCTGATCCGTCGCCGCTTACAGTTGATGTAGAAATAAATGTTTGTGGGCCTAAGTGGATTGTAAAATTATCATTTTTTATTGCTTAAGCAACGCGCGTTGCTGTTTTTCATTTCTCATTTTTTTTCAATTCTTTTTCACTTTTTTTTTCGCATTTTCTGTTTTTACTTTTTAAATGCGGTTGCGACGTTTGTCGGTGCCTAATGGTGATAAAAACTCATTTGAATGAATTTTCATAATTCAAATGAGTAGTGCTTTTAAATTGGTTTAGTTTTTATTAAACCCGGTTAAGTACTTAATATAAATAATTATGCCTTCGGCGTAATTTATGCTTACTTTAAGCGGTTATTGCTTGTTTAGGAGTATTTAAAAGTGATTGCCATGTTTCACTCGCTTGACTGGTTTAAACTAAAAGAATTTAATGTTGTTTGTTAAATATAGTATAATAATATTTAGCAATAATAAATTAGATAAATTCATATAACGTTTTTTAATTATAACAGTGTTCCCCGCTTAAGTGGCTCTACATTAATAAACAGGGCTTGTAGGTACTTAAGCGGGTTAGGCCTTTGAAAAAAACCTATTAAGTACATCAATGCAGTTATTTAATCCAGCACTTAAGTACCTCATGTCTGTTATTTAAACCCGCTTAAGTATCAATATGCAGTTACATTTACCCGCTTATGTCTGTTGGTTCATAAGCAAAAAGTTTTTGTTAAATTTAAATACTAATTTTAGTTAAATTAGCGTTTGAGATTTACGTAAGTAATGTCAATTATACATGACTTAGCTATGGAAAAGAATAAAATTTTAGCGTTTTTAAGAAGGTTGCCGTATTAAATAAAAAGGTTCGATTTGAAATGTACACTTAAAAGAGTAAACTCAATGTAAAATTGTTACCAAAGTTATTGGATATTGGGTATTTTAGCGGGAAAGATCTTAAGATGGGAAATCTATATGTAAAATAGAGAAGAAAAAAAATCCCCAAAAATTGGGTACTTAAGTGGGTTATGCCCTTAAGAGGGAAAGTACTTAAGCGGGGAATATTGAATGGTATTACGAGCTATTATATTTTTCTTTAAGCTCTCAAAAAAGAAATATTAAAAAAACTTATATGTACATATGTTAATTTGCTTCTAAAACGTTCCCTTTTAAAACGCTCCTGTATGGCTTTATCGATATTGCGTTTATAACAAAAACATATTTTACCTATAAGACTTTTTAATAATTTATTTGGGTAAAGGAATGCAATTTTTTAAATTACTAATGTTAGCTCAGCATATTGAACAAATCCTCAGGTAAAACAAAAAATATTAAAAGTGGTTAGTTTAACTTCAAATGGCCCACAAAAGCCGACACAGACACAAACTAATCCAAACAGCTTAGGAATTTAGCAAAGAACTATTAAATTGCTTCCCAACCAGACTTTCGAGCGACCATTTAAAATTGATATACATACATACAACAACAAGAGCACCAACAAAAAACGAAGAAGCAAACAATAATAAATCGAAAATAAAAAACGAAAAACCGAAAACGAAAACGAAAGAAAATTAAATTTATAACTGTGTCTGATCATAGCAATTAGTGTGAATTTGATTTTATTGCCCCGCACATATTTCGCTGCGGTTTTTCTCTGTGTGTGTGTGTGTGCGTGTGTGTAGTTATTTAAATTTTTTCGAATTCGTGCGAGTGTGTTGAAATGCGCCAAGAAGATACATCTTCCAGATACCAGACCAGACCAGATGCAAATACAAAATGCGTAACTAAAAGCGGCATTTAAAGTTGCTGCATTTTTACGATCGTCTGACTGTCTGTCTGTCTGTCTGTCTGTCTGTCTGCATTTGCCAGTCATACACAAATAAATCCTCACAATAAAATAAATAAACCAGAATATGAAGCTAAAAGCCAAAGTATCTATACTAAAAAAAAGAAGAAGAAGACGACGGCGGCGGCGGCGCACGCGTAAATTAAGAATTATGGCTTTTGCATGCAAATTTCGAAAAAATTCCCGATCAACAATAAATTACTTATACGAATAACCAAAAATTAGCAAAGCCGACAACAAAAATTGCTCAGGCCTGCGACTGAATGCGATTTTGTAGAGGAACGCGCGAATTTTTTCAATTGTAGCTTATTGAGCTTTTGTTTAAATGTGCAAACTTAAGCTTTAAGGTTTTTTTATCTGATATTTTCGACTATTTCAACAATTTTGTTGAAAGCGATCTTTTCATAGCTTAAAGCTCTCGAAAGCTTTTAACGCTTTTTTTCTAAAAATTTGCATTTAGCAGTAATTATTTTTTTAAATTTTACTTTATTTACTTTAAGCCTTTTTGTAAGTTTTAAACTAAATTTTTCTACAATCATATATTCTCAAAAGTTTTCCAAATAAGACAAGTTATTAAAAGTTTTCAGAGCTTTATTCACATTAAAAGTTTAAAGCTATCGGAAACATTTAACAAGTCTTGCCTTTAAGGTTGCATTGAGTTATACTGTTCTCAAAGTTGTAAGCTTTCAGATCATTTTACTTGTACTTTAACTTTATACTAGCTTAAAGCTCCCATAAACTGCAAAGTTGCATAAGACAATCTGATGATTTTTTTAACAACAAAATTTTACATAAAAAACTGAAAAGCATACGAGTATTTCGCGTAGACAAAATGTAAAGACACAACAAATAAAGCAAATGATTGAGCGACTAAACTTACCGCTTAAGTTAATAAGCTTCTTTGTTTCAACGATCAAAGCTTTGCTAATTTGAATTCTTTAACGAATGAGAAAAAAAAAGAAAAACGCAAATAGAAGTTATTCTGTATTAAACGAGTGCAATAATTCAAACGACTGGTTGACAATTGTGCTCAAGTAAACGTTTGATCAAGTCGACACAAAGGAATTCTTAGTCAAGAAATCGAAAGCACAAACATAAATAACCAATTGACACGCGATACCGTAGAGGCAATAAAATTATATATTAAAGTGTCAAAACAAAAGATCAGGCCAAATCAAAAGCACAACACACAACATGATCAAAGCACGATCAGCGATCAAATACCATTAAAGCCAACCAACCAACCAGCCAGCCAGCAATAGCAACGCCAAACGAACGGCAGCTACATCGATTGTTGTTGACATTACAAATGTCAATTCGTCTGAATTTATTGAAACTTTATTGGCAGCACAGTAAAAGCCAAAGTCAAAACGCGCACGGTCAAAAGATAGAAAAAAAAAGTTGATCGCAAGAAAATTTAAATAAAATCAAAATCTGATGAAGATAAAGAAATTAAAGCAGCTTAATGCATGTATACAATTTGTTATGAGCCAAAATTAGGCAAGCCATACATACAGACATATTGTTATACATATGAAGTATATATACAGGTATTCATTGTTATATTAAAAAATACGCAAATCAGGAATCTGCGGTCGATATGGTTAAATTATTTTCAAACTAAATGAATTTATTGAAATATACATACATACATAAGCTTATATGTATGAATTAGCATATTATGAGAAAAATGACAAAAATGGCAAAATGCTCTAAACTTTTAGGTAGTTTAACAACAACAATGACAAACAAATCAATAGTTACCACAAAACCCGATCAGAGATCGAAATCAAAAAACCGCTGATAAGTGTGAAAATTTATGAGTTTTCGATAATGAGAAGAGGACAGAGAGACAGACAGGCAGACGGGCAACTTAACACTTTTGCCGGTACGGTTCGGTTCGGTTCGGTCGGTTTTTGTGCTGTGATCGCCTTAGCCCACGAGAGGTCGAAGAGTGGTAGTCATCTGGGAGGTGTCATAAATATCGATAAACGCCAAAATGAGATTGGAAAAAATTCAAATTTAGACAGAAACAAGCATAACAAACAAATTACTTTAATACAAATTATGAGAAAATGTTAATTTGGTTAATAAATTAAATGTCGAGCTCGTTTTGGCAATTGTTACGCTGAATGTGGTCACATGCGAGTATGTGTGGGTGTTGTTTGATTTACCTAATGACAATTTATGCAACGAATTAGTGAACATTGTATTAGTTTAAATTATTAAGAAGGTATTTCTTTAAAAATTGTATCTTAATAAAAAAAAGATTTAATCATAAAAGGAGTAAAGTCAATGCAGGGAAAAACATAGCAGGGAACTAGTAATCGACTAGTTACTTGAGAACCAGCACTAATTCGCGTTCTATCTCTTTTACATGACAACAACTGGTGAATTTTATATGAGGATGTCTTAGGCAGTGTTAATAAATCCGTTCTGCATTACATTTTTTTACCAGTTAATAACTAAATAAAATTGCATTACATGCGAACTAGTTCGTTTGAGAGCAATAGGTAACTGGTTCAAAATTGGCACAAGATCAATGATCAAAGGTAAAATGAAAATTAATACTGAATCGTTTTTAAACGATTCTCGAATTATTGAAATTGATTTTATTGCATCTTATATTGAAGAAATGGTATATATATATATTATTATATTGAATATATTTGATACATATACATATATCAATTTGAAAATGAAGAAAAAAAGAAGAAAGAAATTTAAATATACATTTTTTTATTGTTCTTGATATTGTACAAAAAATCTACGGAGCAATCTTATATTTATATTTCTTGGATTACTATTAAACAAATCATTAACTAAATATCTTATTTAACCCTCAGCGGTCCCTGAAATATTTTACATATTGGATCCTAGGGTCAATTTTGACCCTATGTCTATCATAGGCGGATAAAAGTACCCAGTTTAAAAAAAAATTGTTTTTATGAGGTTGTCTTTACTTTATTTCAGTATTGCGTATATGTTAGAATATATTTGATATACGAAATACTTAAATAAAGTAAAGACAACCTCATAAAAACACATTTTTTTTAAACTGGGTACTTTTATCTGTTAGAATATATTTGATGTTATTTTTATTAGCATATAAATATTGAGCGTATATTTCAAAATCATTAACAATCGAGTTATTTACAAACAAAAATATAGGGTCAAAATTTACCCTAAGGGACCGTTGAGGTTTAATATGAATGTTATTAATTGTTCACTAGGCGCTATCCAACTAGTTAAATTTTCTCCAAGAATAAACCTACTAGCAGAGTTAAAACATATTCCTACAGGATGTACTACACACTTCTATCGCAAACAACCCGCCAGTTAGTGCAAAAGTGTTTCAATTTTCGTTTGTCTTTAATTTGACTTTTTAGTTGTTTACATTATCGTGATTTTACTGTACCACTGAAGCGACTCTTGCGTCACTTTCAAGTATTCTAATGCAAATAATATAATTTTCAAAATTTCCACATAAACTTTAAAACAGATGCAGATACTTTTCCATTTTGTTTATATAGCAAACTACGCAGTTTTCTTGGTTTTTTTTCTTCTATTTTTTTGGAGCAAAAGATCAAAAGAAATTTTAAGTTGCAGAAATGATTTTTGTGTCTACTCGTATACTTGCCAAGCGTTCGTTCGATGGCATTGCGAAACTTTTTTTTTTTGCTGCTACCGAATTAAAAAGAATTGAGCGAATCATCACAAGTGCGTCCGCGTCGGCTGCAGCAAATGTTGCTACTGATGATGATTTATACTGGACGGAGGCAATTAAGATTTATGCGAGATGAGTAACGATTTTAATTTGATTTTTTGCTGCATTCAATTATTTTCGAAAGCGAAATATTTTGCAATGGAAGTTCACTTGAAGCGGCGGAAAAGTTTGTGATTTACACTTGCTTCATAGGAAAATTAGAAAAAAAATTCGGTGGCAATAAGAAAAAACGACAAAACTCGATTCGGAAAGTGACTTTTTTAAATGTCGTATCAAACCAAAATTTGACAAAAATCTTTCACTTATTTAAACCGACAAATAAGCATCCCGTGGATTTTTTCCCTATACAAAATTTGAAGCACTCAAAAAAATTGTTTACTAACCGTATTCTTATAGCCACTGAAACCTGTCCGATGCCTTTATTTAAAATTGCTTTTCAAAAATTGCCACCTTCTCGAGCATGGGCACAAAATATGAATTATCAGCAATAAGGCTACATGCCAATTGCGACGCAACCCAACGCAATGCAACGCTGCAGCGTGTCAGCTCAGCACAGCAGAGCCAAGAATGTTGCTGGCAACAAACGGGGCAACAACATTATCTAAAGTGCAAAATATCATCTCAAATGCGAGCAAAAACAGCAAATGATGAACTTATGCCAATTTCGTGCAAAATAAGGTAAGCCAAGCAAAAAATATAATACAAAAAAAAACTAAAAAAAAAAAAAGCTGCAGTAAAGCGCTTGCAGCAGTTTTGCTTTGAAGCAGCAACAAATAAATACAACAACATCAGCAGCAGCAACTGCAAAAAATAAGAAATACGTCAAGAAGTGAAGTACCTTAAGTACCTGAGCGAATTTAGGCAGATACTTAGATACTTTTGGACAAAAATGCTGCATACAAAAAAAAAACAAAAGCAACAAAAAAAAACCAGAGTTGAACTGTTTTTGCGCTGCAATGATAATGCGGAAAAGACAACAACAACAGCAACAACGACGACGAAAATAATAAAAAGCGAAATGTGTACGGCAAAGTAGAAAGAAAAAGAACGAAACGAGTTGCCAAAGGTGAACAACACACACACATACACGTACATACAACGACGGGCGCACAGTAGTACTATAGGCAAGATTTTCGCGCTTTAATATTTATTCGAACAAGATTTTTAGTTTAAGTTTTTTTTTCTTAAAAGTAAAAAATTGTTTAATTAATACAGAAGCGAGTTTTCAAAGTTTACTACAAGAATTTACGAAATTTTTTTGCCAAACAAATTATTGAAATAATGTATCTTATGGATATACAAATTTGAAAGATTTCATTTTATTATTTTTATTTTTGACAAAAAAAAATATTAAGAAAATATTAAATATTGGACAAAGAAATTTACAAGATCGCGTTTTAAAAAATAATCATTAATAATTTATATTTTAAGCAAACAGCATTTTTTAAATAATGTATCCGATGGATACTTAGCATTTAGTATAAAATAGATTTCATTAAAAACTAGTCGACATTTCAATTTTCAAATTTTTAAAGAGATTTAAAAAACAATCGGTTTATTTTCTTTAATATTTGACTTCAGTGTTCTGTGCGTCGTCCTCCCCAGCGTCAACGCACATGCTGCATTTGCCTCTGCAAGCGTTTTCTTGGCGACGCTTGTGCTTTTTTCATTTTTGTTGTTGTAGATGTTTTTGTTATTGTTGCTGTTGTTGTTAGTGTTTTCTCGTAGAATAACACCCAAAGATATCAGCAGACAAAATGCTAAAAATGTTCCATGCCGCGCGGTAACTCACTCGAATGGTCGCATGCAGTTTTATTTAACTTTTTTCTTCTCTTCATTTTTCTGTTGCTTCTTTTGCTGCTTTCCTCTCGTTTTTTTTTATGTTTTTTTTTCTTTTTTATTTAATGGATCTTCTTCAGCACTTTGAGTGATTTATTTCACACGTTGATGAAATGGACAGCAATGGGCTGCATTTTGACGTTTATTGCAGCGTAACTTGATGAGCCGGTGGTGTCAGTCCACGGCTCATACAGAGCTACACACACGGCGACAGCATGTCCGTGTGTGTGTGTGTGTGTGTGTGTGTGTGTGTGTGTGTGTGTGTGTGTGAGTATGTTTGTTAATATGTCGACGTTTGTGTTCGGCCAGCATGTGTTGTGCGCATGCGCAACGATCGCATCATCATTTTACAATTGGGAGCGCACAGCAGCGGCGGCCGCGGCGTCATCCGCAAGCGCTATAATGAGGCGCTCCTCATTTGGAGCACTCAATGTCAGCGTTATTGCACATGTATGCATGTATACTCGTTTACTTACATTTGCATTAGTGTGTGTGTGTGTGTATTTGTAATTGTAAGCTTTTGAGTGGATCTGCTTTTTGACCATGTGCAAAAGGACTTCCTGCATGGGTTGTGAGAGACTGTGGAATTGAAAATTCTTTAAATAAAAATTCATATTATTAACTTTTAAAAAAATTGTATCCTAGGCGACCGATTTTGTATATAATATTCAAATATATTAGATACTATTACAAGATTTTGCATTGTTAATATACAGACATTTCAATACATTTGTAGACTATATCAGCTACTTAAACTTTAAATAGTCATTTATTGCTTAGATATTATATATATTTTAAATATTATTCTAAATAGGAAATACATATATATATATACTCGTATATATGTCGACTGAAATATTTCATAAACTTTGAGATACTTTTTTCAATATTTCAATCTGCATAAAATCGCTTTAAAATTGAAAATGTAAATACAAAACTTAACGCAGCAGCCTACATTTAGCTTTATTGCATGTACAAGATAACCCATCATTAAAATTACAGTACATATATATGTATGTATGTATGTATGTATATATATATATGTATAAACACACACACTCACACAATTTCGCTCGCTTTTTAGAGTGTTTATATTTTAATTAGTTGCGCTTCGAGAAGGGCTTGGATCCCATTTTAGCAGTTGCCCCCCATCATAAATATCCATTCTGCACTCCTTATGCTATATAGCCGAAATTACTGCATAGCACACACACACACACAGACAGACACACTTTTCAGTTTCAGTTGGATGCAAAATTTTGCCTAAGGGCAAATAAGGTATTTTCTGTGCGCAGCGCAAAAGAATCGCAACGCTCGGCGCTGAGGAGTTTTTGTTGTTGTTGGTTGGTTGGTTTTACCTTGTCGGAGAATCGTGTGGGTTGCCATTGTTTTTTGTCTCGCTGCAGCAATGTTTTCGCTGCGCGGCATGAAAGTGTTTTTATGCGCCGCCGCCGCCGACGCCGACACGGAGTTCAAAGAAGGTGTTGCTTGGCATATGCGAGATTTTGCTGCATTTTTTTTCCTCTTCTTCTTCTTCTTCTTTGAGTTTTTGATTTTTGCCACCTACGCAATTGACATTCACTTTTCAATTGTGACTTAACCCATTTTGTGCAAGTGTTGCAATTCGTGGTTTAAATTTAATTAAATTTTATATTTGAAATATTCTATTGAAATATTCGAAATTTTTAATTTTTATGATTTCAAATTTAAGTTTCAAAATTTTATATTGAAATATTGAAATTTTGAATTTTTTATTTTACAATTAATTTAACTCTGAGTATTTCAATTTTGAAATTTGTATTTAATTATGTAAAGACATTTTGAATTTTAATATATATTAGTTTTGATATAAAATTTTAATTTTTGGTATTTGAATTTTAAATTTTATTATCTAAGTTTATATTTTTAAATTTAGTTTTTCATTATTTGTATTTCGAAATTTAAAGTTTTATTTTGAATACTTGATTTTTGAGAAAATAAATTTTGAATTTTCATATTTCAGCCTTTGATTTTAATATGAATATTTGGATTTATATTTAAAATTTTGAAATTTATAATAGTTTTTAAATAATGAATTTAAATTTTGAAATTTCAATATAAAATGTTGAATTTTATTATTTCCATCTTGAATTTTAAAATTAAATTTTGAACTTCTATAAGTTCGTTTTTAATATAAACATGTTGAGGTTTAATATTTTGATTTTATTATTTAAATTTTGATTTAAGATATTTATATTTTGAATATTTCAATTTAAAAATTTTTAATTTAATATTTAAATTATACATTTTTTTTATTTCAGTCTTGAATTTAACTATTTAAATATTTTTATTTTTAAATTTAATACTTATATTTTGAATTTATATGATAAAATTTTGAATTGTAATATTAATATTTCGAAATTTTAATATTAAGATTTAAACAATGAATTTAAATATTTAATATTTAATTCTCAATTTTTAATGTTTCATTTGTAATATAATAATTTTAAATTTTATGTCGTAATTTTCGAATTATGATATTTTTTATTTTTAAAGTTGAATTTAAATATTTATTTTACTAATTTAAAGTTGTGAATTTTTTCACAATAAAGTAATTTTGAATTTAATTTGGTATTTTTTTATTTAGTTATTAAAATACAAATCTATAATTTAGAAAATATAATTCACAATAGTTGACCATTTTAAATACGAAAACTTTCAATTTGCAAATTTTTTGCTATTTACTCACTTTGACCAATTTGACATTGAAAATTCGCTAAGAAACTGATGAAAATTCTATGCATCAAAATTTAAATAAATTTATTAAATTTCGAAATGTTTACAACAACAATAAAACTCTAATATCCTGTTGCCTCGTTAATAGGTTAAACGATTTCTTATTTCGAAATTTAATTGCGATTGATGTACCTCGAAATAATGAAAACATTTTCCTTCTTTTTTTCTTTCATGTTTTCCAGTTGAACATTTCGCGTCGAAAGAAGAAATCTTTCAAATTCGGCGCTTTCCCCACACATTTCCTCCAAACAAAATACGAGACGAAAAAGAAAAACGAAAGAAAAAAGAAAAACGAAGGAAAAAAGCGTCTAACAAATGATCCCTAATTTAAGTCGCGCTTGATGCCGCAAATATTTTCTGTATTTTGCCGCGGCGTTGTCGACCCTCATACGATTTGTTTACAAACATGAAAAACATGCCGGTCGCTTGCCTCTTGCCACTTGCCACTTGAGCTGCAAGTGGCGAACGGCGAGCGGTGAGCGGCGAGCTGCGCTTCATTCCGTTCACGAACGAAGAACGTTTCGTTTATGCGATCATTTGTTAAGTGTCATCGCTCGTTGGGTTGCTAGCTGCAACTGCTTGCTTGCTTTCTTGCTGCATGCAACATGTGTGCGCATGCGCAATAAAAGATTGAAAAGCAAAAAATAAAAACGCTGAAATAAATAAAAATGAAACCTAAAAAACAAGATATAAACAAGAAAATCGTTGTCCGTGGTCATGGTGAATTTATGCGCAATTTTTCGCGCTTTCAAAAATATTTGCATCATTAATCGTTGCGGTCGTTCATTCGTTTGTACGTCTGTTTGTACGTTCGTTTGTTCGCTCCTTACCAAACAAATGCGGGCCCGCCGAAATGTTTTGTCAAGTTGCACTTCGGCGCTGCTCTGCGCTGCGGTGTGCACTTGAGTGCATGGTACTTCCTTTATGCGGCGTGGCATTTTTTTTTTAAATTTATTTATTTTGGTTTAATAAAGCTTTTTGCTTAGGTACATCTGTACCCGTATAGTTGTATATACTCGTAGGTACATATACATATGTAAATAAATATTTTAAAAAAAAATCTTGATTTAATTAAGTTAACCTTATCGAATAAATTTCGTTCGGTGTAACTCCAACAGTATATCACGGCAATATAAGACCACATTCGAGCACTTCCTCATATTCTGCACAGTTTTCAATTATAGTCCCACATGGAGCACAACAACAACAAATTGAGAAGAAAAAAAAAACGCCAAGCGAAAAAATAAACTCGAACCTGAATGAAACTGAACAATGAACTTATAAATTGACGCACCCCAAATCAACAACATAATTCGCGTCATTATTGCGCGCAGCGGCAGCAGCAGCGGCAGCAACGATAACACATTCGCATACAACGTGTACGTTGGCAACACTGCCAAGCAAAATGCGCGCCAATGCGCAAATGCTGCAAGTGTACAATGCAGCTAGGAAATTGTGTTGTCCGTGCACTTGTAAATGCGTGTTGCAACATATGCCGTCAATGCGACAAACGCAAGCACACACATACACACACAGGCACACAGGCACACAAACAGACACACATACAAGCAGAGAGATAAGCGGGCGGAGACGGCAATGCTAAACGCCTACGCACGAACACAACAACAGACACTTTTGCCATGACAATGATCATCATTAATAAGCGATGTTGTTGTTGCTATTGTTGTTGTTGCTATTTTCTATCGCACAGTAGTCTGTTGCATGTGCAAAAATTAAAATTTGATCAGTGCTGATTTTTGTATATAAAAGTTACTGATTGAATTTCAATTCCAAAAAAGTTTTTCTTTTTTAAGAATAGAATATTTTGAAGCAATTAATCAATACAATTAATTGTTTGTTTAATACAATTAATTTTTTAAACAATATAATTAACAGCGTTAATTGAAAATATAAATTGTATAATTGCATTTAACCAATGGTTGTTTTATATCTAATAAAAAAATAGTTGATTCATTTCAGACAAACTATGATGCTTGCTAGATATCGAACCTTGACCTTCCGCGTCAAAGGCGAAAGTCTTTTCGATTTTCTTTTTTAATTAATAAATTAATCAATACAATTTTAACTTTACTTAAATGTTTATCTTGTTTAAAACGTCTTTTAAAACTACAATACTTTTAAATAAAAAATTTTAATGTATTCATTAAAAGTGTAATTAGTTAAAATTAAAAACTTTACTGAATCAACGAAAACTTTAATTAAAAACTTTTTTCTGTGCAGATTTCAAGTACTGTGCATCATGCACTGTTGCAAACACATACAACCGTCAAATACAAAATTTAGCATGGCAAAACTTAAAAGGGGGCTTGGTCCAGCGATATCCACGCCGCCGCAGCTCATGTCAATGACACTGACAAAGCGTGTAACTGAACTTTTGCGCAAAGTGCAGAAACGAGAACGAATAAAAAATGATGTGCCGGTAGTTTTTACATTTCGTTGCGGAATTAGCCAAATAAAAATGATTCTTAAATATTGCTTCTAAGTGTGTTTGTATGTTTGTCAGTTCAAGCTGCAAGCTGAACTCTCCTGCATTCCGCGAGTGAAATGCCTGCACGCATGCGCACGCGCTCACGCATTGCAAACGCAAAACCGATTCGATTTAATTCTATTCGCTCGCTCGCTCGTTCGCTTGTTGCGTTCTTTTGCAACATTTGCGGCATTGCGCGAAATCGCGGTAAAATGAGCCGAAACAGCAGCAGTTGCTGTCCATCTCATTGCAGCTGCATCCATCACCAACATGAAATGCTGCGATTTGTTATGCATTTGGGAATTTTGTATCATACGAGTAGTTTAGTTTCGCAAAATTGTTGCTGTACTGTTGGCAAGTGTTGCATGCGGCACATGTACAAATATTTGACGCTTGGCAAAAACGATTTTTGTACTTTACTTATTTACAATATGTATATAACAACATATACAAGCAATATACAAATTGCATACAATAAAATACATATAACTAAAAACTTATGCATCTTGAAATTTGCAAGCCATTTAAATATTTGAAAGATATTCTATCTAACAGATAAATTAATATTTAATTGGGTTTGATCTTTTGCAAATATATCATCGCTGATTCTTCGAAAAATAAGATTTTTGAATGGATTATATTATATATTATAGTACCAACCAAAGCTTTATTTGAGACAAATTAAAGTAGGCAATCTTAAATGAAATTTCATTAGTTTTAAAAAAATATTTTTCTCTTGACTAAAATTGTATTTGCTGGAATATATTTGTATTTTAATGGAAACCAGATAAACTCCCTCGAAAAGAAAGGGTTTTCACGACAAGACAGTCATAAATGACCAAGTTGACATAGAAGCTTCCCCATTCGAAATAACATTGGCATAGAAGCTTTTCGTACAAAATACTAAGAGTATTCCTTTAAACACGAAAATGCCTCGAAAACCTCGAAACTTCCCAGGTTTTCAAGCCTTAAAAAAGAACTGTCAATAAATGTACATAAGTCTTCGCGTGCCGCGCAAATATACTCGCAAAATTTTTCCCGAAAACAAGCCTCGAAAAGTTCTTCGCATGTTAAAATCTTGACTATATATAATAAAAATCTTTTCGAGGTTGCACAAAATTGGAAATACCGGAAAGAGCCTCGCAACGTTTTGAGCTTTTCGAGTTTTCCAGTTCAAAGGAATACCCCCTACTATATTCAAACGAGAAAATCTTTTAATTGGCTTAAACAATAAAAAAAGTAGACAGCATTTCCACCAATTTAAATCATTGCCTTAACAGGCAGACATTGGCCACCGTTGCGCAGCCGCAGTCATAATCACAAAACAAAAAAATATAAAAAAAAAAACACCGACCATCCACAATAATGATGACAGCTACCGATACCGAAACCGTATTGGAAGCCAGCCAAACTACCTCGAGGCACTTGTAATAACTGCAACGAACCCATAAGGCACTTGACCGTTTTAACCGATACGCAACAATTTCGAATGGGGAAGCAAAATTCATGCATATATACAAAAAAAAGTTATCAAAACTGATTTTTTATTTTTTGTTGTTGTTTTTTTTTGCATGTCATACATAATCATTTTGTGGAAGCTGTTCGGCAGCGTTTTCACCTAAAGAAAGGGCGCGCATGCGTGCATGCGTGCTCATTATGGCGTACACCTTGTTGTTGGTTGTGCGCCTTTCGTTGCGGCTACTTTCGGCGGTGGGCCTAAATCGCATAATTATTATTGAGCGAGAGCCCCTTAAGTACTTGTTAACAAGTTTGATATCTGCGCGATTTACATGTTACTTTTTTTGTTTGCGATTTTCGGTTGTTGTTGTTGTTGTTGTTGTAGTTTGTGGTATACCGATAGCGCGCGGTTAGCTGGGAATAAAGAAAGCCAAAGCCATGCAAAGCCAAAGCCAAAGCCCAGTCAACGGCATATTTGATGGGAGTTTAAGATAAACTGCTGCGGAAAAGAGGTTTAACTTAATGAGTTTTGCGGAATGCGTTTGCTGTGCGTTTTTTTATGTATATACAATATATGTATATATAAATACATATATATTTTTAATTCTTTTTGTTGTTGTTTTTGTTGCTTTGAAATTTTTGATTTTTATTTTTCCGGAGTTATTTTTTATGTGCAGAAATTAAGGTTTTTATGAGCGCTGGAGCAGCTGCTGTTTGTTGTTGTTGCTGTTATTATTGGTGCTTGTACGATTTAGCGATTACAATTTTCTAAACTTCATCTGAAACTGAAGAGAACATCTTTAAACATTTAGGTCAGTTGGCAAAAAACAACAAACAAAACAAAAACAACCTCGCGAATACAAGAATTCGCAATCTTGTTTTCAGCTGAGGAAATCTACAATCATCAAAAATAGTTGTAGGGCAATACGGGTATCTGCATATTTCCATACTATATGACAAATGTTTTTCTTTCTCATGAAGACATTTTTTGATAGAAAGTTTAAATAACATTTGCAAGTTTTATTTAATCAAGTAGACAGATTTTAATGGCAAAAAGTTAGTTCTGCATTTTACTAAGCGCTTTATCGCTGAATTCCAGCATGCTGATATATTCCTATTTGAAGCTGACTTGGGATTTAAGCAGGAATAGATTCCAGGCCGCAAAAATTTTCATAGTGGAGTGGACAAAAGTCTTTTTTTCTTAATAATGCCAAGATTATGCTTCATAAGAAATTTGAATTATTAACACTTTTCTTTAAAATATTTTTTTAAATTAGTTGAGGCTGGTGCCCACTTGACCAAGTACTAAGAATACAAAAAAAACGTTAGGTTTCAATGAAGAAAAAAAGTCGATTCCATTAGAAAACGTAAAAATATGCATTGCCAATGCAATGGTTTCTAAAGGTCCCTGATATGAATCCAAACTTTATTATTATGGAAATTTTTGTATCAAAATCCGAAAAAAAAACACAAAGAGAAGTAAACAAATTGTAGTTGGAGGGTTAATATGTTCTAGGAAAATGTTCCTAGTCTAATTTTACTATAGATCACTGAATACAACTTTAGTCTCAGATGCATAAAAATAATGACATAACTACAAAAATACAAGCTAACTTAGCAACTCTTTATGAGTTTTGTTCCTCTGACGGCGATGAACCAAAATTTGTATCACAAAGATTATATTTTATATACAGATTTATTTAAAAAAAATTTATATATAACTACAATTTAACTGACCTTTCATATAAAAAGTAAATTTTTTGTTGTTGTTTCAATTTTATTGTATTTAAACATAAGTTGCTCTCTGAAAAATTAACCTTTAGTCTACTGCAAAATTCACTTAATTCCCTGTATAAGTATAAGATAAGTAAATTTATTTTAAGATGAAATCCATGCCCTACAACCTGAAATGGAAGAAATATTTATCGCTTAAAGAACCTTTGGCGCTGCGAATCGAAATAATATTTTATCAGCCCTAGTGCATCTTTACTGTTAACTCAATCTGAATCTCAACTGTGGGGTATATTTGCTTTAGCATATATTTAAAAAGCAGCAAAAAGAAGTAGAAAATGCTGCCATCACTAACAACAACAACAACAACTACAACAACAACAACAACAACAACAACAGCAACGACTACTTGGGCATCCGATGCACGCATTCATATGTAAAGTATCTGTGCATCTTATAAGCAGAAGCTTCTGCCGCGGCTTTTAGCTTTTAGCTTAGTCTTTTGCTTTTTCTTTTTCTTCTTTTATTTGCATTTTAACTTAAACTTTAGCTTCTGTTATCTACAAGAATTTTACGTTTTGAATGGAATTTTTTAATATGCATAAATATCTCGTAAATGCTTTTTTCTCCCCACTTTCCTCTCCCCTCCCCTCGCCGCGCCACGCCTTCGCTTGGCTTTAACTGCGCGCAGATCAGACAAAAAGAAATGCATATTAAAATTGATTCTGTTGGGATTTTCTGTGGACTCGAATTTATTTTATATTATTTTTTATCCGTTTTCTTCTTAATTTGTTTTATTCTTTCCATTTGTATAAAAAATGAACAAAATTTCCTAAATGCCTTTTTAATACATTTTAAGTTTATTTCGTGTTTATCTTCGTTTTTTTTCCCGCGTTTTCGAATATGCAGCAACGAAATTTGTATTGAAATTTGTTTTTGTGGTGATTTTAGAATTCGATCGTCTTATCGCATTCGTAACGTTAAAATGTCAAAAGGTCTGACATGCGATACATACAATATAGCGATAAGGTCAGCGCAGAGCCAGGCTCCGTTGATATTTAAGATAGCGCTTCGAAATGAGTGCGAGTATCTCTCGGATGCGTGCATTTATTTAGCTCTGGCGTTCGTGATTCTTTCTTTTTAAATTCTTTGTTTTACGAATCCGTATCTGTGCGTTAATTTATTCTAATTTTTTAATTAATTGTTAATGGCTGGGCACATACATTAGAAGTGCCTCTTTTTGTCCCTTTTGTGGCTACTGCTTCTCTGTTGGTTTTTTTTTCGTAACTCTCACCTACGAATATTCTTTTGGACGTAGGCTAAACGATTTTTCATGTCATTATTTGAATAATCATTTTGATTTTAAATTGGCGTTTTTGTTGTTGTTGTTGTTGTTGTTGTTGTTGTTGTTGTTGTTGTTGTTGTTGTTCTTCTTCTTCTTAAATGCTTAAATTAACTAATTAATGTGCACACAATTTGTAATCGCTTTCTTGACTTTCTACACTTGAGTTTATCGTAGATTTTAATTACAAATTATTTGAACAATTTTTTAACATAGCAAAGTTTGCATTTACATTCGAAAATTTTTTTTAAATTTTTTTAAATTATATCTCCAAACTTCTTCAAATTATAAGTTTCCTAAATGTTAATGTTAAAATAACATTTTGTCTTATGTCGATTTTTCTAATATACTTTAAAATTGTAGTGAAACGATTTTTTCCTCTTTCGCATTCCTAGTTTCATAAGCTCTAAGTTATTTTGTTAAGGCGCCAAGTGGCACACATATACATACAAACAGATAATATTGTATAAGTAGCAGAGAGAGAAGTCAAGAAGATGTTGTAAAATGCATTGATTAAGTGCAAACGTTGATTTTCGAAAGTGGCAACACTCAAATCGAATATCTCAAAAAAGAATTTCTTCTCATAAAATTGTCTATTTGTAAGTCCACCTACGCATATACACACACACACTTACAACACAAATAGATACATACGCAACTAAGCGCATTAATTTGAGGCACACAGATACAAGAAAATATTGTAAATACGCGCGAGGTTAAATACAGCTCAGGAAAATTAAGTATTCTCACAAATAAAAAAAAATAACATAAAATGGGATTTTAAATGTTGGTATTTTGTGCGTATGTATGTATGTATGTATGTATGTATGTATGTATGCTTTTTGTTGTTTTTCATTTATTTAAGCAAAGATATAAAATCACTTTAACGGCTTTTGAAATGGCTTTGCGAGCGGACCCAACTTGAACATGGACACATTCCGCCTACAGGGTAGTGATATAGTACAGTTAGCTTAACTACTGTTTGAAGGCGGGCGTTTGGGGCGTTTGTGTCCGCTCGTGGCTGATAGTTGTCGCGTTCGTCTATATAGATTAAAAATCAATTACTCCAACTTCTTTTTTCGGTAGTGCTCTGGTCACGTGCTCGGATACGCTTAAGTGTGTGTTTAAATTTTATAGTAGTAGGGAAATTTGTTAGTTTCCATCGCAACATGTGGTACGTGGGTGCAATTGTAAATTTTCTGCTCGCTGACCTTTTCGACATTTTAAGTGTGTGTGTGGATTCTCAGCGTGTAAGTTCAATTACCTAAGTGTTTGGAGCAGCGCTAATAGAGATGTTAGAATAAGTGCTTCAAGTCTGGACGATTTTAAGTATTATTTATAACAAAAGTTAAAAGATTTTATTTGAACACAAGATTTTGTATTCTTTTACTTTGGCAATTTTTTTACTACCTTTTTTTCGTTTGCTTAGCTCGGCAGTTTGTTGAGTCCGCCCTCATGTGGCCGGAGCATTCTATATTCGATACAAAATGTGCATACATCATGCATATGCAAAAGGTATATTAAAAATATTCGCTTGACCGCACAAATTCACTTTTAAAGTAAATTTTATGCAAAGGCATAACTCCAACAACAACAACAACAACAACTACTACAACGACAAAAACAACAAAAACAAAAAGGAAAAACAACATCGTTGCACTTAAAATCAGCACATTTGCAGTGCACTAAAGCGCCTTCAAACCTCAAGCTGACTGGAAGCGCTACCTCAACATGCACGCCTCACACTTACAACACCGCACCGCACTGCATCGCATCGCATCGGCTGGCAGCGCATACCACCGCCAACTATCGTCGCCCTGTAATTACGCATTCAGAATCGCGCTTCATTGAATAATGTGAATAAATTAATTAAATTACGTTGAAGAGTGGCGCAGTAGCGACGTGTGGTAAAATTTGCGCGTCGACGCTGCTAGAAGCGACATTGTACAGGGTCCGAAGAAATTCCGGCAATGGGTACTAAGTTAAATTAGTCGGGGGTTTGGAAACGCATAACTCAACCCTAATTACAATTAAAACCATCTGAGGAGATTATATTTAAATTAAGATGCGAGTTGTTAAATAGTTCACAAATTTGTTTTCATTGCAATATGTGATGAGATAAGTACGTTCTAATCCCAGGCCTTGTACTCCTAAGAGACTCAAGGTACCACACTCGTATATCCTAGAATCAATTTAGGGAATAACCCTTAAAGTGATTATTGCAAGACTCGAAAAACCTCAAACATCGAACGCAACTTTTCGCTTCCTCGAAATTCAAGTTATTTAACAGTTCAATCAGCTGTTTTCAATTAGTGTTGCCGATTGTAATTTCTAAAAATATCTGTCATTTTTGCCTGTCTTTTGTTTTTATTTTAGCCAGCCAATTCTTTTTTCAATAAATTTATGACAGTTCTTTTTCGAGGATCAAAGAGTTTCAAGGATTTCGATTCATTTTAAATTTTACAATATGTCCCCTTAATAAATATTTTATTTTTCGCAACACCCTGTAGTGCGAGGAGCGACAACGTGAACGAAACGTTGTCGCATAATTTTTTACGAATTTTTGTACGATCGATTGGGCACCTCTCGAAGGGCCAAGGGGAGTGTTGATTGGAAAATGTTGTTTGTCTTTTACACATGGCACTGGGCAGCAGCAGCAGCCCCAGCACCAGCAGCAGTAAAAGCAATGTGGGCCACCCATAAAGATCACAATGCGGAGCGACAACGACAACAACAACAACAACTACGTCGATGTCGATGTCGAGTGCCACAACACAGCTTCGGATTCGCAAATGCCATTCCATCCATCCTGCCAGCCAGGCAGTACAGTTCGGAGCGGTGCGATGCGATGCAGTTTCGCCAGACAAACTTGGTCGGTTGGATGGTGGACATGTCGTCCAATTACTCGAATGTTCAATGGTGTTTGCATTAAGTGGACGCGTTAATTACCTTTTAAGCTTCAAGCGTAAAAAAATGTTAATTAAGTGATATTTTCGGCACGTTGCTGCTGCCGATGTTTCTGCTGCCGATGTTGTTGCTGTTTGGAAGTTGCTGCTGCACAGTCAGTCACAATGTTTGACGCTCAGTCAGTGATAGTCTTCGTAGAGTTGCATGTTGGCCATGTTGGCGAGGGTGCAGTACGTACGTGAGGGGCGAAAACTGTTTCAAGTGCACGCATGCACCTGAATTGGCATTCGACTTGCATTTGGTAATTAAGTTGTTGTTGTTGTTGTTGTTTTTGTTATTGTGCATTTACTTGATTTTTGCAGTGGCGGCAAGTGTGGCTGCTGTTGTTGTAACATAATTAGTGTCTCTCATTTTTGTCAGCAGATTTTCATGTACTATGGTAATCCTTCTTTTTTAATACATACATTGGAACGCCGAGTTCAAGGTCAGTCTGAAGAAATTCCGTTGTTTTTTGTTGCACTAACAATTGCCCACAAGTTTCAGCTGCAGCCAATTTATTTGAGCTATTTATTGATTGCCAGTAACTTAACTAACTGGCAACTGGTAATTTACATCATCATTGGTCCGTAAGCCCAGATTGTCTTACCAGCGGATTTTGTTTACAATAATCAGCCAACACAACAGAGGAAACCCTGTCAAACAAACAAAAAAATAGAAATAATGGAAACCCGCAAACAACACGCATGGGTGTGGAACTGTTTAAGCAGCTATTTAAGCCGAGCGTCAGTCAGTCCCACTGACAAGTTCGATTTTCAAACTTTCCGAAACGAAAAACAACGAAAAGAAAAAAAACAAAACATGTTGACTTTAAATCAACAAACAAAACTAAACGAAAAGGCCGGCGGACATGAGCGATCAATGCGAACAAAAGCGGCCTGTGAACAAAGGCCGCGCTTGGAAATTGTCATTACGGGTGACATAATTGTGATTTCCTTTGGAGCGAGTGACTGGAGTGACTGCATGAGTGGTGCGTGCGTTTGAGTATTTGTTTTGTTGTGTCTTTTCTTATTATTTTTTTACTTCTTCTATTTTTTGTTTGTGTCTTTCTTTTTTAGTGTTGTTGTTGAAAATGACACAAGCACTGCGACCACTGCGTCATGTCACATGCGACAGCGACGGCGGCGGCGCGACCAGAAACGTGTACGAGGAGGCGCACTGTCAATAAGGCATAAAAGCTACAAATCACGTTTTAAGTGTCGCACTTAAGTACTCAAGCAGCACCACCCAGCCCCCCCACCCCCCCACACTGTCCGCGCCACGCCACGCCTCGCCACGCTCACCCTCCGTGTCCGTCCGACTTCACATCAAATTGTGTACTTGCTTAGTGATCGAGCGTTAAAGCGGTTGTGGTCCGCGATAATGTAAATGTACAAATTCAATTTAACAACAGATTGAAAGGGATTAGTTAGGGCGCGAGTAATGCAGTCAACTTGCAGTCATTCCATTTCTCTTCAAAATGTATTTGGAAACTTTTGTTTTATTGTAAATTGCGTTGCCATGTTCCGTGGCAGCTTAACATCGACCGACTATCGAAAGTTATCAACATCGAGAGTTTTGTTCATGTCTCGTTGATATTTGTAATTATTTGTAACTAAAAAAATTATTCAAAATTTTTTTTAATACTCTTTTGATATAAACTAT
The DNA here is from genome assembly GCA_949127995.1 of Suillia variegata. Classification (NCBI taxonomy): domain Eukaryota; kingdom Metazoa; phylum Arthropoda; class Insecta; order Diptera; family Heleomyzidae; genus Suillia; species Suillia variegata. The sequence continues at coordinate 4,054,742 of OX421842.1, forward strand.
GAAAGCAGTTAACTAAACCAATAAATCTTAGAATCAATCTTTTGTCCCGTATTAGTGGATTCTGTTATTTACAGTTTTTAGTTTACCTTTATATAATTGAAAAAAAGTAATGAAAAATAAAATAAAAATAGTTTTAATTAAAAAATTCAAAAGTATTGAAATGATTTATAAGTATAATTGAAAAGGTCAAAGTAATGAAAATTTGTTTAGCTTCATAATTTTCAATGAATTCTTAATTTCATTACAATAAATTATGGGGCACCAATGAAACTACGAAATTGTTATTTTAGCAATAATATTTTTAATGAAAATTTCTTTCATTATAAATGAAATCTTAATTCCAAAAGCATTTTCAAACCTTAATTTTATAAGCATTTTCAATGAAATTTTAATTTCCTTAGCATTGCCAATGGTATCTGAATTTCATATAGTTTTCAGTGAAATTTTAATTTCCTTAGCATTTTCAATGAAGTCTTAATTTCCTTAGCATTATAATATTGTATATAATATATTTTAATGAAAATAAGAAATCATTGAAAATTCTAATGAAATTAATCTTTATTTCATTAGCATTATAATATACAATATGTTATAACGAAATTAAGAAATAATTGAAAATTCCAATTATATCAAGATTTCATTGAATATATTAATGCAATAATATATACAATTTTCATTACTTTAGAATTTTTCAGTTGTAATTAAATTTTTTTTTTTTTGCATTACCTTTTTCACTTATAATGAAGAAATAATGAAAATGCTATTGGACAGAACATCGTGTTTAGTTTGGACTAATGACAAGTTTTACACTACAGTTCGAATTAATGCCCATTAATACACGTCATTAAACATTCCCCCGCCTTCTTTGATTTTCAAATGCGAGATTTTTATGGCATCCTAATGTGAATTCCTCGCTCCTGCCACTAGTCACAAAATTAAAAAGCTAGAATTTCACTCGAACATGAGGATTTCGTACTAATCTAATCAGCAGATTTTATTTAATTTTAGCGCTGCGCTATTTGCTGCATTACAAAAGCAACAACAACGGCAGCAACGGACTCTTCCATGCAAAATTCCAATGTATCGAGCTGAAAAAACAGAAAACAAAAACAAGACGCTAAAACGCTTTATGGCCCGTCCGCTCCACATGTTTAGCCATAACCGCTGCTGGCCGCCGGAAGGGAAAAAGGTGTCGTCGGTGGTGGTGGTTGTTGTTGTTGTTAATTCTGCCGCACGGTATGGTGCGGTCCGCGGTGATGCACTTGACCATTATCGTCGAGGCGCAACAAAAATATTTTAATTAACGCAATATTTGCACAAAATAGCCAACATTACAAGGCCAAGGCGCTAGATAAGACGCTTCGCAGGTCGTCGAGTCGACACTTGCCACCAGGCAACGCCGCACAACTAAAACAAACACGCAAACGAAGCGGCAAGCAGCAAGATAGACAGACAGACAGACAGACAGACAGACAGACAGACAGACAGACAGACAGACATACGGTAAGTTGGGCGAACGTTTAGAAGTTGTGGACGGACAATTCACAGTATGCTAACGAGAGAACAAGAAAGGGAAAATGAAATTTCTTTACTCTCAAAAGATCTTTAAAATTTTCAATGAACTCTCAAACAAATAAATATGTAAATGTATAAATAAGTAAAAATGTAAGTAAATAAATAAGTATAAAAATAAATTATTTAATTAATAAACACAACGAAGTACTGTGCAACTCCGTTGAGTGCTTGAGACGCCTGTTATTTCAACACCAGCGCAGCAAGAATCTAAGATAGACATGCAGATATCATTGTGGCAGCGGCAGCTAAACCAACAGCAGCAGCCGCAGCGAAGGGATGCGGATGCACTCGTTCTACGCTGACGACGGACAGTAGTGACGGTGTTGTCGTCATCATCGTCGTCGTGGTCGTCGTCGTCTTTGCGCCGCAATCAGCCAACAATCAGTGCTATGACACGGCGACTATGCGTTTTGCTTTTTGCCAGTTGCGCGCGAGCGCGTTCTCGCTTGCGCTACTTCACGCAGAAATCTGGTGTCGTCCCTTCTTCGACTTTTCCATGTTTGAGATCTCGAGACGGCTTGTATCTAGGTTATTTAGCACTAGTAGCGACCGCAACCGCAACGGCAACTGCGACCGCGACCGCGACAACGGTGGCGTTCCATTGGTGCGCGCCTCCTTATCGCATTTTAGTGGTGCGCAACGATTTATCAAAAAGTTAACATAGACTTTTAGCTACTCGCAGGCCGATAGCCGCAAGGCATGCGATGGCTGTTGCGATTGCGCGCGCGCATGATGCGCAAAGTAGCCGCCGCTGCTGCACTTATGCACTGCTAACTTATTTACTGCAAGTGCAAGTGCGTTCATTCGTTCCATCGTTCCTTCGATCGTTCGAGCGTTCCTTCGTTCTTTTGCGCGTAATAAATAATTTTTTATTTGTTTGTTTGCTGTTGTTGTTGGTGTTGTTTCTTCATCTGCAGCGATGCGTTAGGGTTCTACATTGCATGGTCTTATTGTTTTTGTTTTTATTTTGCATGTTTCGTATTGAAAGATTCCCATGAAAGCGTTTTTATCGCTTTTCGATATCTGCACCGCGATATTCAAAGGTGAGTGAGTGGTTCCGTGAAAAAGCTTTATGCATTGCTTTCCAGATATAACCAGAATATGTTATATTACTCGTTTGCTAAGGTGACTTTTAAGCTATCAAGCTTCAATGCCTGTTCTACAGAAACTTTTTATATGCATGTGGTTCTAAGCGAAGCTTGTTAAAGAATACTTCTTTCGGTAATACTTGGCATCCGCAATAGCGATCGGCGTTAAATTAATCCGACTGCGCCCATTTTTAGGGTGAAGTTATCAATAGTTACCCTACACAACTACCAAAAATGGGCGCGGTTGGGTTCATTTAACGCTGATCGCCATTGCCTCAGATACCAAATTATTAAATTACTCAAATAATTGTACTTAATTCTACAATTGGTGGGCGTGGCTTGTTATTCTATTCCGTGCATTCTAATATATGTTTCGTATATAGCGCATCAAGTTCCTGAGCTATAGTGAAGGAAGATATGTTGATCCGCCCATTTTTATTAAAGTTTTCAACAATGCCCCTACAAACTTAGATACAAAAATTTCAAAATATTAGCGAAATAATAGAATATTTTTACTTAATTTCAGAAATTGTGGGCGAAATAGGTGGGCGTGTTTTTATTAGCCCCAAACCTTCTCGAGTGTGAGCACAGCATGTTGAAATTTCCTCGCCATCGTTTGAGCGGTTTGAACGGGCACAAAGAAAGATAGAAATATACATTCATATACATATATAAATTTATTTATATTTACCTTAATTTTTTTAAGTAAAATTATTTATTAATGTATTTATATAAGCATTTAAATCAACTTATTTACTATTTGTTTATTCTTTTTTGAATTGTTGTATTCAATTTGCACCACATACTCGTATGCATTATCAAAACTCAAAGAATCAATTTGCCATCTTTGAAACCATTTCGCATAACACATACAAACGTCATTGACAAATCACATACATACACATTTACACGTTTACATAACCAACCTGGCACTGATGTTCCAGTTAAAAAAAACAACCGCCCATTTCGAACAAGCAAATGATTCATAACAAACTGACGCACGCGTCTAATCGGAAATGTGTCAAATTTCACAGATAAGATCAAGAGTAAAAAATGACATTCAAGGCACAACGAGTATTCGGTTGTTTTGAACAGGCACCAGTAGCTGCATCCGATGTTTGTAACTTAAACAAAACATATGTAAAAATAAAAATAAAAGTAAAAAATGCGACTTGCATTCTTTTGCATTCCTAATAAGTGGCCGACGTTAACGTTTGTATTTAGCAATTTGATAGTTTTACTTTTGCATTTTGATATTTTGTTGCTTCAGCTGTGCTCGTGCCGCATCCAAATGACGATAAGATGTGTGATACTTCTTCGAATAGACAACCCACATGTGCCACGCCACGCCACTCCACGCTACGCGACTCCATTCCATAAAAATGCAAGTGGCAGCCGATGTTGATTTTGTTTTTGTAGGCGCATGCACTACTTTTGGCGTTAGCAAAATCTTATCTGTGGCATGAAGCACTTCATCATTTTCAATACAAGCTCTGCTATTTATTCTAAGAATAAGAATTCGCTATTATTATTTTTTTGAGTTTTGAGATTGGGTATTCTTAAAAAGAATGTATCACTTCTTTCGATATAAACTTTTTAGAATAGATGTACACTTTGTTAAATAATGGGTTAAAGTTCAATTTGAGCGGATTGTTGTTGACTAACAAACGTATCGAAATTTTAAGAACTTAAAGAAAAGTTTCTCTGACTGACTGAAATATTGTTTTTACAAGGTTTCTAAATTCTAGACTTTATACATCAAATCCTCAAACGTCGCTTGGTATTTGATGTATTATTTTATTCTCTGCTTTTACCATACAAATTCACCATAAATTCCCCGACTATTACTCATGCTAGATTTGCACACATCCTACGAAATTCCTTCAGCTTGAGCTGTGTCATATCAGCCATAAGAAATCTCAATTCCATTGCGCACTCAATCCAACCAATTTCAACCAATTTACATCAATCCAGTCGAAAATTAAAACAACCTGAACTTCAAATGCAACTTAAGCAACAGCAGCAGCTTAATAGAGTACAGAGGCAACAACATTATCGATGGCACAAAAGTTCAGTAGAAACCTTCACCTACAACAAAATTAAATAAGATATTTAGGTCGGTCTTAGAGACTCGCACAAGTGTTACAAATCAACTTAAATATAATAAATAATTTGTTATTTACCCATTCTGCTACTAATTAACACGATAAAATGTTGGGCAAATATGACCCAATGTTAATTTAACATTTTTTGTCAAGATGATTTGTGCAAAATTTTTAATGCGTTACATTAATAAGTGTTAATTTGACACTGCGTCATGTTAAGTTAATTTCTTCTTTATGAAAATTTCTTCAAATGACTAAATTAACATTATAACTCATGTTAAATTGACACTATATCATGTTATTTTAACACTTCTTATAACTTCTTTTATTTTCTTGTGATACACTTACGCATACTAATATGACCAAAAAGTGTAGCACTCGAAAACGTTAAGTCACACACAAAATATGCGTAAAAAACCAAAAACAAACATTGGCGACTTGGCCGAGACAAGACAGGCAAAACACAGAAGAAGAATTATACGCCCCGATATGCCAAATCGATAAGCAAAACTGCGTGCGTGCCAAAGAAGCCCATTGGAACAGTTGGGACAAAGCGCTGCCCTACCCCAATTCGAAGTGCACTCTCGACTAGTCTTAAATAGATGCGAAATTTCCAGCAAAACTGGAGTAGCCATGCAGATATGGGTCCATCTGGCTAAGGCTAACTAACGTAAACTAAACTCAGTGGGGCTGGGGGCGGGGGGAGTACGGGTCAAATTTTTATTAAAATGTTTGCCCGAAAATGTGGTCGACTGCATGCACCAACTCCAAGGCGAATGTGGCAGTTGAGGTAGTTAAATAGTAGGCAGCCAAACTGAGGGCTGATATGGGCGAGATTAGCGCGAATGATGCATTCGGTTCATGCAACAACACCGTGAGCAACATCTTGATAACATTACACGCCTACAGAAATGAATAATAAAAAAAACGTTTACAAAAAATTCACAATTCAGTGAGGAAAATATATTCGGCTTTGTCGAAGTTCGAATGCAGCGCACTCAGGTAACCCTTCAAAAAATTACTTCAAACTATAATCGTGTAATATCCAAAGAAGTGATTTTGTCTATGAAATTAAAGAGTTGATGAAGATCCACCAAAACTTTGATTTATATACCCTTATATAGAGAAATACGTCCGAATTGATATATCCTTTGAAACTTCGACATTGGGTGGTATTAAATAAGCCAACGAAATGAAACCACTTGACTGCGGTTTCGCCAAATCCTGTGTATGGTCAAACAAATGCGAACGCTGGCAAATGTGCATTTAAATGGGCCTTTAATGCCCCTCCTACTGCTGCGTCGGTTGCTGCTGCTGCTACTCCTGCTGCTGTTGCTTTTGCTGTTGATGAAGATGATGTTGCTGCTGCATTCTATGAATAGTCCAAATTTGTAAATAAGAACACAAAATAGAAATAGACCGAAAACCCACTCGTACAGGGCTCAAAACAATCTGCATGCCGCATTTGCATTGTGAATGTTGCACAAACAAATCTCTGCACTTTATCTCGTTTATATACTATATATGCAATTGTGCGTCTGTTCGACCTGCGGCAACTCTACGTACAACAAATGTTGTAGCAGCAGCATCAGCAGCACTGGAAGCACTCTGTCCGCTTTTGTTTCATTCCGATTTAGCTGATAAGCATTTAAATGAGCGATGAATTCGGTTGTTGTTGTTGTTGCTGTTCGTTCGTTCGTTCTTTGGTAGTCATATTCAATAGTTGGACTACTTTACTTTTAGGTACTTACATATACACTTATAGTTACTATGTGCCTACAATGTGAAAATTTGTGTAACCGCATATTGGCCAATTGTAATAAGGGCTAATGGCACAGTGGGTGCAAAGGCTCACGAACAATTTTTTTATTGTGTTTATAAACAAAAATTTGGTAGTGAGTGGGCGTTGTTCTTAACCGATTACGCCTATTTCTGTCAGTAATAACAAGTCATTACTAAAGTGTTAATTATTGAATTTTAACTTGTAATCTATACTGGCACTATTTGTATCAATTTTGTATTTAGTAGATAAAGAGTGTGCTTGGATGGACAGACGGACGGACATTTTTAAATCGACTCAAAATTCGACGCTGATCATTTTTATATATAGTATAGCCTTCTATGGACGTTACAAATGTTAGAATAAACTGAATATACCCTTCGGTAAATGCTTTCTCGTGGCGAAGAGTAGAAAAATCGTTCATCCAATATTTAATATTTATTTAACAATTATTTTACATACATAAATTATTAATTTGTTTTCATAATAATCGCTCCTTCGAAATGGATCACAAAACCGCTCGAGGTGTCAATATTAATTATTCCTCAATTTTCAATTGCATAGTTTTATTGAAAAACCGGATACCAATACAAATGAAACATAAATTTTCAGTCCAAGATTTCCGAAGTCACAACAACAACAACAACAAAAATGGCATTTTATTCCACTATGCCAACGGGTGCACTTAGCATTTCCTTTACAGCGCGAAAGGAAATAGCAGCGCACTGCAAAAAGCAAAAGTAAATCATATGAAGGTAGGCAGCAACAGCGCACAGTACTCTAATGTTAATAAGATATTGATGAAATATTACTTTTTAATTTAGTTAACTATTTAAAAAAAATAAACAAACATTTGCCTAAAAGTATGCAATTTAAAAATAAATTATGAAAAGTTTATCGCTGTCAGGCCTTCATTGTATATCCTAAAGCCTATAAAATATAACAAGTCTGATATCTAAAAACTTAAGTTATTATTTTTCTTTTTCTCGTCTTTTTTTTACCCCCCACAGTACTGTGCAGCGGTCACTACTAACACAATCACGAAAGGCGAGCGCAGTATTTAATGCAACCGCCGTACACACTCACTGCCAATATTATTATTATATTATTATTGTTATTGTAGCCAGAGATCAGCAACAAGCAACAAGACGGACAATAAATCTGTAGCAACTTCTTTTCAACGCCGACCAACAAAATGAACACACACGGGCGAGCGAGTGCACGCGCTCTCGCACAGATATGCCGCCAGATTGCTGGCTATGGTGGCAACAGCAATAGCAGTAACCAACGGTCGCAGTTAACAGAGCAACAAAAAAAAAAACAACAGAAAAAACAACAAAAAAATTAAAATGTTTTCGAGCGCCTTTTAAAAATCGCTCGAGGTGCACAGATGCATTCCAACTGATAAAGAACACCTCATATACAATATTCTTTTGCAGTCGGAGGCAGAGTTCCAACTGCGCTCGCAGAGGCACTAGTTTGCTAACAACAACAACAACAGCAAGCAACGAACAAGCCCTTAAAGTAGTGCAACTGCTGCTGTAAATATTACATGCAGAACATAGGGTAAAGTAGCTCAGAAGTTAGTTAAAATTTATTTTTAATATTGTCCAGGACCACTTAGATTCATAAAATTCAATAAAAGAGTATAAAAGAGCAGAGAATTTTTTAAACTTGCAAAAAAAAAATTTTTTTTAATCCACCATGACTCCCGCATGAAAAGTTCATCCCATTTACCCTACACAATTCCAATTCTGATGGCGACGACGACGACGTCGTTTCACTTCTAAGCGCAAAATGTGCGCGTTATCTCGGCTCGCGACCGCATAAATAATGTGGCTTAAAGAGCAGGTTGACGCCTACAAATGCTAAGAATCTGCGGCGTATCCACTGTCAATTTGCTCTTTGTATCTGTGGTTTTATGACTGCACTAAAGTTCTGTTCGACAATGTTCTGACTTGCTGTCTGTCTGTCTGTCTATCTGTCGACTGACTTGGTTACTCTTATTAAGGAGGCAGGTTGTTTGTAACTTTGGGTGTTCGAGATTTGCGCTTAAACGTGGTGATTTGATTTTCAAGTTTTACGAATGTGGAAAGTGTTTCTTCGGTTTGCAAATTCGATTCGAAGTTTGATTTCGATTGCAGGTGCGGATTTACTCTTAAAATTAGTGAATTTTTTATGATGTTTGGGTAATCAATTCGCTTGAAGTTGGAGAACCTTTATGCAGACAATTTAAAAGTTGTTGGTTATGTGAATTTTTCAAATAATTTTTCATATAATTCCTCTAAATTCGATAAGGCCTGGAAAACTGCGAAACTTCTCGACCATCAAAAAAGAATTTAAAAAAATCGTATGAAACACAGTTTTCGAAAGGATCGAAAAATATTAAAATAATCGCAAAAACAACCACGAAAAGTTTCTCGTATGTTTCAGTGTTGCAAGCATATACAAAAATATTACTAATGTCATGAAAAAAGTGATCTTCTTAACTTTAAGCTATAAAATTTTTTAAAAATAACAGTAAATTTTTTTTATTATTGAAAACGTCCTCGTAAAAAATGTCCCAAAAATAAAAAAGTTGTTTTGTATCAAAATTTCCACAACTTAAATACTTACATACAAAAGAGAGACAATACTAATAAAAAAGATTACAAAAGGCAGCACTAAATTAAAAATTACATTGAGCAACATTAACACAGCTGTAAGTTCAAAACAGCTGACTGAAGTTTTATAATTTCGAATTTCACAAATATTTTCAAGGTCGCAAAACAAAGCATTCCCGAAAATAGTTTCAAAACTTTTCGAGATTTCTAGTTTCCGCGTTTAAGGGACTTCCCTTAACAAAAACAATTTGTTCAAAATCTTCAAAATTTCAAAGGCACTTTTAATAAAACCGCCACTGTTCAACCGTTTTCTAAGCGGAGCCATAACAATAAAATTAGTACAAAAATGCGCCATCAAAGAACTCTGCCAAACACCAAAATTATATATAAAATTGCGTCTAAAAAGGGGTTTGGCCTCAAAATTCCACCACAATTATTATGTAGCTTATGTATGTATGTATATATGTATGTATATTTATAGAGCAGTCGTATGAACATTATCATCTTTGGCCAGAGTAGAGAATGTGTGGATTGCAACAAACGTAAGCCTCGGCTACATGCACTACTACCGGGCTTTTGTATCGAATTAAAGACAAAACAATTCAATGCGATGAGATGAGATGCGTTCTTAAAGTGCGTATTAAGCTTAAGCAAGGGTTCGGCTTTTGCGATAATTTTGATTTAATTAAACTACATAATATTTAGGTTACTTGTTTTATACTACTTATATTAAATAAAATTATTTTAAATATGATTTAATTTTATTTAATATTATTTTGTATTCTTTAAACTTTTTTTAAATTAACATCCAATCCCTTGATAAATTCGAAATCGAACGAGATGCAATTGGATTACAGTGCAGTGGCGTCGACTGGCAGTGCCAGCACACATTTAGGCACTTGTCGCTCGATGCGGCACTTCGATTCGATACCGCGACCGACAAACGACTGCGACGACGCCAATGCAAGTAAAAAAAACAACAAAAACAAAACAAAAATGTTGCTTGTTGCATGTTGCTGATGGTCGATTAAATATTATTGCAGCGAATTGTTGCAAACGCAGATAGAGCAATGTGTTGATGTTTTATTTAATAGTTGCACATTAAGAACAACAACAAACAACAACAAAAAAATCACCAAACTGGGCGTTATCACTAGAGCGCGGCGCTGCCAGGCTATGCTTGTACAAGTTTATTTATTATTAGTTTAATATTTATTTTAATGGCGATATTTTTATTTTTCCATTTCCATTTCAGTTGTTGTAAATTGCAATTAGAGGCACATTGCAATTGGACAGTGCTAGACATGAGCTATTTCGGTTACGCCCAAGCCCAGCCAAGCCGACCGACCGACCGACCACTTTAGACATTACACAATGGTAATTGCAAAACTAATAACAAAAATTTCTGCTTTTTTTCAATTTTCAATTAAAAAGTCTTAAAAATAAGTCGACATTTTTTTCTCCTTTTTTTCTTTTAATTTTGAATTTTTTAAATGCCGCGCTTTAAAATTCATATTCATAACTGGTTGAAGTTGTTTTTGTTTTTGTCTTTTAAAGACACAACTTAAGTTTTATTACACGAGCACAATCCTTGAAAGCTGAAGGAAATTAAATGGCACACAAAATGTGGTTAGTAGAAATGCATGAAAAATGAGGTGTTGCCGATCAATAACGGATAAGTGCATTTTTAGAATTTTTAATATTTAATAAATCGTATTTGTTCAATACTAAAGTTGTTAGCTTCGAGTTTTAAGAATCTATTAATAAAATACAGATAGAATTTATATAGTAAAGTTTTCTTAAATTTCAATTAAGGACGAAAGTTCAATGTTCTTTCCAAGTTCGAATTTACACAAGAAACTATTAAATATTTAAAAAATAAAAAATTTAATTTCAGAATACTTATTGCTAACTCTTATATCTTTAACGGATTTCTATTATTTCCGCTGATAATACTGAAGTAATATTCAACGAATTTCTAACCAAAATATTTCGAAATAAAAATTAAAAAAAAGAGGCGTGATCGGATAAACATACAGCAACTTATAATAGAGCCATATGGTACTTATGTGCTATAAGAAGCACATTTTTGGGTGCCTCTAAAATGACGGTGGGTATTTGAACTTTGACATATCCGAAGATATTACTAGTGTGCAACCACATTATTCAGTTAACAAGTTGATTTGTAGAATCCCAGTGCCTAGGTAGTCAATATCCATGTCCTTTGGAGGCAATACACAGCATCCAAAGAACATGTTCTGCTGTTTTCTGCTGCTCCTGGCAGAGTCGACAGGAATCGTCCTCTGCCCCACATATTTTCTTCAAAAGGTTATTGAGTTTGCAGTGCACCTATTAAGAGTACAATATAGAGTAGAGCTATAGAATTCCTCGCTGCTAGGAAACTGAGTAGTTTACTACACTTCCAGATCAGCTTTGATTGGAGTGAGAAGTTCATAAATGATTTTAAAGCTGCATGCATTCAAAATTCTATAACTCCTTTTGAATTTCACGCACAAAAATGGTCGATTAGGATTTTTAAATTGTAAAGGAAGATTTCATCATATAAAGTATAAACAATCATTGTTGTTGCCTTACAAACATTGAGTAAATTTAAAATTTTGATTCTATAGCAAACGACTAAATTATACACTTTAAAATATAAACAATAAAAAACGTAATCAACAAAAAGTATACTACAAATATCTTTTTAACGATTAACAATTATTACAGCACTTGTATTTGTTGTTTCGCTCACAAAGTTTCTCAAATAGATTTATCGGCTTTTCTTTCAGAGCTACTAAAATATGCTTTTTTATGACAATATTTATTTTTTAGTTCATTTTTTTTTTTGTTCAGCAAGGTTCTTGCGCGCGCACAATTTTACGAGACCGCCTATTCCATACCCGTCAGCAGCAAAGTTATGAAAGCTTGCTGCATGCAGCAGCCAACAACTACAACGACAACAAAAATACCAACAAACAGAATATTGCTGAAAACTCTAAAAACAATTATCTTATTTTTTATGGGCAAGGTTTCGTGTTGAGTCGTGTCATAAAATCAATTTAGCATTTTAGCACCCATTCGACACATTCGTCAGTCGCCAGTCTCGACTGTGGCAGTGGCAGTGGCAGCGGCTGGAATACGGACTAGCGATGCCCTTACTCTATTCAGCCGAACCAGCCAAACAACAATGCCAAATGTTTCTTTCAAGTAGAATAAGGCAAAACTTTTACGAGTATGGTAAATTCTATAGAAAAGCGACGGCCGACAACAACAATAACATCAACAACAACAACAACAACTTCTTTAATGAGCCTATTTCTGCAGGGCTGCATTAAATTGAGTTGTGTGTATATGTGTGTGTGTGTTTTGTAGTCGTGTGGAGTTTTATGTAATGTAGTGTTGTGTTGTTGTGTTGTGTTGTAGACTGCCTGCAATTAGCTTTTAAATTAGATTTTTCGCTGGCAAAATTTAACTTTCACTTGTTCTGTAATTGGCTTCTCTTTATTTTACTTCTAATGGGAGTCTTAAAAATGAGTTTACGAAAGTTTCGCCCTTCCAAATAAAATTCGAGCTTTTAAATAACAAAGAAGTTTTTACCAATATTTCGTATAGTTCTTCAGTTCAGGGACTAGTACCTATACAACATTAGACAAAGGCAGACAGACATACAACGTTGAACTGATTTCCGAAAATGGATGATAGAAGAATGGGGAAAGGAGTGCGGACTAATGGAAATCAATTTGGTGAAGCGACGATTTAGCGAGGAGAAGCTGGAAGAAGTGTAATGCCACTGAACTGATAGAGCCAAGCTTAAATGAGAGATCGGGACATATGAAAAATTTATACTGCATATGAAACAAATTATCTTCCACAAAATACTCATCAAGGCTGCTGCGCAAATTAGCTTTTAAATAAGCTTTTGATATATTGCTAAGCAAAGACAGAGCGAAATATTAAGATACAATTTAATAGATACAATTAATTTTTCGTTTAAAACAATTAATTTTTTAACTGAACCCACAACGGTTTTAATTATTACAATTAATAATCAAATAATAAAATTGCTCACAACTCATTTTTAATTAATATTTTAATCAATGCAATTAAAATTGTTTTTCAATGTTTAACTTGTATGAAAAATCTCTCAAGACTTCAAATTTTTTTCCAATAAAACATTTCGTTGTATTAATTAACAGTTTTATTTGTGAATTCTTAAAATATTTTACTTCGCAAGCTAAAGCTAACCATTAAAGCTGAGAATGCCAGATGAAGTTATTAAACGTCAAGAGGAAATGGACTCTTAAAATGCTTTCTCAAAGACATTTCTTAATTGCCAACAATGCCTTTTATTTTAATTTATAATTGCGAAAACTGTACTTACACTCGAGAGGCCTATCTCCCAATGAACATGTGGAAAGCGCATTAAATCCATGGAGTGGAGGGGGGGGGGGAATATAGCTGCGGGTGCAATTTTAATTTATTTCTTTGGCAATTATTGCAAAACGGTGAAAATTACGAGCAACAAGTGTAGAGAAATGCATTTCAAATGCAATTAGATTAGACCACAAAACAACACAGAATAGCAACAACAAGAACAACAACAACTAATGCTAAAAGGCACAAGCGTAATAAAATTAACAGCAACAAATAATAACAGCAACAACTGCAAAAGCAATAATAATAGAAAAAAATCAGCGGCACATAACCGCGGGTGCGAAATTTTTTTAAACTCGCAACTTGAAGTTAACACGCAGTTGGTGCCGCAAGTTGCAAGACGGCCGTAAAAAAAACCAACTACAACAAGAACGACAGCAGCAACAACAGCAACAACAGACAACAACCGCTTCAAATTCACTGCAGCGCAAATTAGGCGCAGAAAGAAAAGCACCTCAAGGAATACCCACTTTTCCTCGTAGAAGAAGTGCATCAAACGTTTTTGCCACCCACCTGTGTGCGGCGCATGCGCAAAATATGCGTAGTGAAAATTAGAAAGTACGCGCAAACAGGCACATTGACAGCGCATATGTGCGTGTGTGTGTATATGTGTGAATGCCAACTTGTCAAGAGGAATTGTTACGCAGTTTAATGGTTTTTTTTTAGTGTCAATTGATTTTAAGCGGATATGAACGAGTATATATATACTTAAAACAATAAGAAGAGATCCCGTGATAAATTAAGGTATCAAAATTATTAGAATAACGGATATTTTTATAAAATATAAACTGATTTATTCAATTATGAAGTAGCCCATAACTGACCGAATACTCAGAATTCTTAAAAAACGTTCTATTAAAATTCTTAACTGAAAAATTTCGATTCCTTTGGAAAACGAGTTCATAATTTTCCAATCATTGCCAAAAACATTTCAAAAACATTATTCCAAAAGCTTAAAAGCTCCTTAGAATGAATAAAAACTTCGTTTTTTATACAAACTATTTTTAACCACTCAAAAATATTTATATTTTTTACGAATTTATTTGTATGTTAAACTAATCTACTTAATTTTCGAAATTGACTTTTCAATCATTATCAAAATAAATACAAAAACAATGGATACAAACTTTATTTTACCCAATTTAAAAATATAACAAACAATTAACATGAAAAATTCAATATCTTTAATTTAAACATAAGATTGAAAAGTATCTAGATACAATAGTTCGAACTGAAATATTTATTTCTGTGTAGAACCGGACAGCTCAGTTGAGCCAGCGCACAGCGTCTTGCATTTTCAATTAAAAACTTCATGCCTTCATTTCCGCTACCTCAACTGGTGCCTTGAGCTCCTCCGCTCCAATTCATTTACTATGGCAATTCTTGAGCTACACAGAAGTAGCGTTAATAATCGCGCATTATCTCAGTTCTTCTTTTTCAATAAGCCGCAATTACTCGGCCGGGTTTTATATTGTCTTTACTGGAAGTTTTCTGTGCCCAAGCAATTTATATTTAAATTAATAAACGCAATGCGTCCGCTTGACTTTTACGTCATTAGCGCCGCCGTCGATTCTTATCAGCGCCAGGATCAGATCGATCAAAACGCTGCGAGTTCGTTTCGGTCAAGCAATCTTTAGTGGGCTGTCAAGAATCTTTGCGGCATTGCGTTTGCATATCTTTATTTATTTTCCATATAATTTTTTCGTTTTCTTTTTGCGCTTTGAAAGAAATTTTCCTCGATGCGCGCGCGACTTTTGTGGGGCGTGGTCGTTTGCGCGATGATCACTATCAAGATTTTTTTTATCATCTTCTTCTTCGGTTCTGACGCTTGTTTGTTTGTTTGTTGTAGAATGTGGCCAGTGCTGCTGCTGCTGCTGCCTCAGCCGCCGATCGTGTCGATCGCGATGATCTTTTGCATTAAGTGATTCTCCTTGCACATGGCGCGCGTTAAGTGTGTTTGCTACAAATGTCGTAAAGCATAATTACGCTAACAGGAAGTTTGTGTGAATTTAATTAAGGATTTTTTATAGAAAAAAGTAGTTGGATGTAAATTATGTGTCAATATATCATTTGTTCAAGTGTGCTTAAAATAAGAAGTAGCAATCAAAGCCCTGCATGATCGCACTTAGCTGAAGTTTAAGAATTCTAATCGAAGTTAAGTAAGATTAAGTCTAAATAAGTTTAAATATTTTAAACAAGTAAAAAAATTATTGATGAAATATTTCGATTTTTTGAGGTTTAACAAAAAATTTGTTTTACTCGTTTACTGACGATCGAAGGATACAATTTCAAGATTATTCACTTTTCTTGATCACTTGACCACGTATTCAATATGTTGAATACTCCCAAAAAAACTTAATTTAAATTTTATATTGACTAAAGAAATTTTACTACACATAACGAAAATTATCCTGGTATCCAGGGCTTCCGAAAAACTGTCGACATGACGATCAAAGGAAAAGTGTCATGGCTCAAGTTTGTTAAGAAAACTTTGAGCAATTAAAATCAATAAATTGATGATAAATTCTTCTGGATCACTTGATCAAGTTTTAAATATTATTAAAATACTTCAATCTAATTGTTCTATTGACTTAGAAAATTTACTACAAAACCGAAAATTAACCTGTTATCCAGGTATTCAGAAAAAGTATCGTCATGCCGATCGAAGGAAAAAGTGTTAAGACTCATGTTGGGTAAGAAAATTTTAAGCAAATAAAATTCATAAATTTGTTGATGATCACGAAAAAATACGTATAAAAATACCTAATTAACCAAGTATCCTGGGTATCCAGGTATCCGAAAAAATACCAAGTATCCTGGTATTCAGAAAAACCTTCTATTTCGAACGGCATGAAGATTAAAGGAAAAAGTGTTAAGGCTCTGACTTGCTTAGGAGATGTTGGGAAAATAAACTTTATCAAATTTAAGATGATGAATGTCCTTCTTCTTGATCACTTGATAACATATTCAACATTTTAATTTCCATTTTTTTACTTAAAAAATTTATCTACAAACCCCAAAAGTGAACCTGGTAACCAGGAATTCAGAACAACTATCCGCAAGTATTTTAGCCATCTAAAGAACAAAACAAACTCTGAAAAAACTATTCACATTCTTTTGGATTTGTAGTCCGAACAAAAACCACTTAAACCTCAACTAGTACACCAAACACTGTGCAACAAGTGCACAACACGTGACGACACTCGACTTCATTCATAAACGCAAAAATTGCCACTAATTTTCTAAAAAACAACAACAACAAAAACAAAAAAGGGAACAACAAAACAACAAGTATCTACTCGTATATGTCAGAATGGGGAAAAATAAAACCAAGAGCGCCACATAAAATAAACAAACATCGACCGACCGACCAACAACATTACAAACAACAACAACAACAATAAAAACAACAAGAACCTCGTGTTGCTGCAACATTCTGCTGTTGCTGTAACTGCTGCTGCTGCTGCCGCTGCAAGACTGCGGTTGCGCGCAGCAATTAAAGTCACAGAGCAGACATAAACATGCTAAAATGCTTCAAAACAACAACAACAACAGCAACAACAAAAATTATGCTGGCACTGGACTAGAGAAAAAAAAGAAGCAATGTTGTCGGTCGGTTGGTTGGTTGGTATGGTTTAATGCAGCAGTGGCTGGCATTACTTGTTCTTCTTTTTCAGTTGTTGTTGTTGCTGTTAAAGGGTGCTGCTGCTGCTGGTGGTGGCGGCGGCGGTGCACGCAGCCCATATCCAAACGTAGGCGCAATTCATTTGTTTGTTTGTTTTTATGACTTAATTAATGGTCGCGAGTGAAGGAGGGGGCGAAATGTGCTCTCCATACGTCAGTTTCGCCTATGATTTAATTTTGCTATTCGCCGCGTAAACGTTGCAGCCCGCCGCCGAGCCGCCCAGTTAGTTGGCTCCAAGCTGAGTAGTTTGGGCGCTCGTTAATTTTGTGAAATTCACTCTGCTAGTCTAGCAGAATATTTCGGAGACGTTCGAAAAGAAACATTTCGAAATAGCTTTGTTTTGAGTTAGTTGCAACATGTTTTGACCAGTGGCGGTACATGCAGCAGGAAATGCGTTGTAAATGGGGCGATGCATTCTTTGCAACGCGGTTTGTGTTTGGCTATTAAGTGCAGGATATTATTGGAGTTTTAATCGTTAGCTATACTATAGTGCACAAACATTATTGTTGTTATAACAATATATACATATTCCTATATTCGGTGGACTGCCCGGAACTTTGGGTCGATTGATTGAGCCAATTCTATAAGTGGTGGTAAAAAGTGTTCCCATACAAATTACAATATACATGAAAGAAATGTTTAACCCAGATACAATGACGGGTTGTTAAGCTTCCGCATAGCCAAAGATTATTCTCTTCAATTTTAAGTTTATTGTATTTCGAAGTTTACTTTTTAAAATAAAAACATTTTATAATTTTTGTACTTAATTGTATTGTATTTGTATTGTTTGGTATGGTATTGTATGGTATGGTATTGTAATTGTGATTGTATGGTATTGTAATTGTATTGTATTGTTTGATATGGTATGGTATTGTAATTGTAATTGTAATTGTATGGTATTGTAATTGTATTGTATTGTATTGTTTGGTATGGTATGGTATTGTAATTGTATTGATTTTTATTGTATTTGTATTTGTATTGTATTGTATTGTATTGTATTTGTATTGTATTGTATTTTACTGTATTATATTTGTATTTGTATTTGTATTATATTGTATTGTATTGTATTTGTATTGTATTGTATTTTACTGTATTATATTTGTATTTGTATTTGTATTTGTATTTGTATTGTATTGTATTGTTTGGTATGGTATGGTATGGTATGGTATGGTATGGTATTGTAATTGTAATTGTATTGATTTTTATTGTATTTGTATTTGTATTGTATTGTATTGTATTGTATTTGTATTGTATTTTACTGTATTATATTTGTATTTGTATTTGTATTGTATTATATTGTATTGTATTGTATTGTATTGTATTGTATTGTATTGTATTGTATTTGTATTGTATTTTACTGTATTATATTTGTATTTGTATTTGTATTTGTATTGTATTGTATTGTATTATATTGTATTATATTGTATTGTATTGTATTGTATTGTATTGTATTGTATTGTATTGTATTGTATTGTATTGTATTTGTATTTGTATTTGTATTGTATTGTATGGTACTGTATTGTATTGTTTGGTTTGGTATTTTAATTGTATTGTATTATAATTGTATTATTTTGTATTTACTTTAATTAAATTTTATTTACTTCAGAATTTTTTTTTTACAAAATTCTTAAAAAATTTTAGCATCTTTCCAAAAAAAAATGTGTCATAATTTTTGCTTCATAACAGTTCTTAATAAATCTCGCATCCTTGGGAGACATTTATGTCTGTCTTCCGCTTATCAGCACATGTCGTCTTTCTTTACGGCTGCTTCTGCTGCTGTTGTTGTTGCTGTTGTTGTTGCTGCTGTCGCTTTGTTTGCTTGCTTGCTGCTATCTAACTGACCCTTTCTGCGCGCGCGGCGAAGACGAACGTCGACGATGACACATTTACGCTGCTTGTGCTGCGGCGGTGTTTGTCACATGCAGCACTGCAACAGTAAGCAGTTAACGGCATGCATGATGCAGATGCCGATGCAGACACAGCCACTGCAACTGCATCCGTGCATCAAAAGTGTTGCTGGCGTTGACACTTGTAACACTTTCCAATCATAAATTTTCAGATTGTCGCGCGTCACTTAAGCAAACGAAGATTTGTTTCTCTCGAACAACTTTTTTTTTTTTTTACTTTCGGTTCGGTTGGGTTTTTTTTTTTTGTCATCCGTTGAATTTAAAATGAGAAATGCAAGCGTTAAAAATTATAATTGAGCATTTCGGTTTTAATTTGAAAAAAACGAAATACAAAATAAAAAACTTAAAAAAATGTTGTTGTTTAATGGTGTCAGCGCTTATCTTCAAATTACACCCGAAAAATGAAAGAAAATCTTTTACGAAATGAAAAAAACCAAAACGAGAATGCGCTCAAATCCGCACGATGAAGTCAATTTGAAAGCAACAAAACGGAAATCGTTATCAACAATTTCGGTTATTTTTTTTTTATTTTTTCATTATTATTACTGATGCATCACTTCATCGCCGCAGAGTCAAAGTGGCACGTTGAGCAAGTGGCACTGAGCTGCTTTTACATGTGTAAAAAGTAATTCTCGTTGGCTGTAAAAGCGTTCTCAACTGAAGTGTAATTTTTGTAAATTTTTTAATTTTCATATATTTACTATATGTACATATTTATGTGGATATTTGTATGTACATTGCCACATACGAAAAGTGTTAATAAAAATTTGTTATCTCATAAATTTGTTGTGGTTTACAAAATTTTAATGTTTCAATAAAATTGGAAATGTTGAAAATGTCTTTCAGCTCGTAATGTGCTTTTGCCATTACCCTCAATTTAGACAATTTCTGGGAGATTATACAATGAGGCAGACCTACAAATACATACATACATATATATACATCATCGCATATTATTAGAAGAAGAAAACTTAAAGCTATGAAAATTGTCTGGAAATTTAAATAGAGTTGAATTCTTAAGGTTTACTTTTGAAAGTTTTTTTTTGTTTAAATTATGCCAAGTGTTCCTTTCGGCGGCTGCTTACAAAAATATTTTCGAAAATATTCCAACATTTTCCCACAACAATCAATCAACAAATCAAAGGAATTGCAAACTGCAAACTGCAACTGCTGAAAAATTAACATACGTGTTGTTGGTGTTCGGGTACCTTAAGCTGAACGCTCTAAGCACGGTCCGGCCGCAAAGCAAACCGCTTCCTTTACATTGCTTTACGAATATTAAATTGCACATTAACCTTCGATGGGCCAAGAAGGATTTAAAGTGATGTTTGTGATTTCAAATTTTTAAGTTCTTTAAAGGAATTTAATATCAAATTGAATAAAATAAATACCCGGAAAGAGGCTCGGAAAGGGAATTAAAGGGAATTCCCTTAAAGTTTAAAGCGCTGGATCAGAGAAATAACTAAGATATATAATACAAAAATTTGGATCCCCTCATCCAAAAGTTTTGGTAACTCAAATGCAGTAGCTTAAAAATGCAAGTTTTTATTTTATCCGAAGGTTATTTTAGCCTCCCTTGCTAACTAAAGGTTAATGCAATACACTCACACACACACACACACACGTGGAGGTAGAAAAATATAAATAAAACCTAAACGAAGAATATTGCTAACAAATTCAATTGTGTTATGCAACATCTGTTGCTACTGCAACTGATGCTCCAGCCTATGGGATGCAACGCAAACTTATATACGAATATGTTGTTAGGTATTTGCAATATCTTGTTGTTCCTGTTGCCCGTGCTGATGCTGCTGCTGCTGGTATTGCTTTTGTTATTGTTGCCATCAATAAAGTTATGTAAACATGAATTCGCTTAGTTTTCTGATTGTTGAAAACTTGCAACGTTTTTCTCCTTTTTTTCTGATTTTTATTTTTATTTTTTTTAATTTTTTCTTTTTCCAATGCAGCATACGACGACGCGTCCGATATGCTGAGCCGCAGTCAAGAAATTTACATGAAGTACATCATTGTTCGGATTGTGTTCGGCGCAAGCGAGACCATGTGAAGCGACACAAAAACTGAAAAAAGTTTTTAGCAAATGCCATTGGAGCAAAAGAATATTTTGTTGCTGTTGCTGTTGCTGTTTGTGTGTTGCAGCAACAAGCCACTAACATTAACAACAACATAAAAAACAGCAGCAAGTGGTGGGCACATGCATCAACATTGGGCCACAGTACAGCACAGAAGAGTAAAACCTTTTTTTAACTTTTAGCCATAACTTAAGGTAAAATAATTTCAAATGTAGCTGACTTTTTTCATTATAAAAATTTTGTTAAATTTTTAATAAATGAAAAATAATTTTTTTAAATTTTTAGTGCCAAAATCAATTGTCGTTATGGCCTCGACTGTCTGTGGGCAACAACAAAACGTCAAATGTTGCATGCCAACTAACACATTTGCATGGGTTTCCTGCATGCAGTACGAGTATACTAGGTACGCGTATGTATGTATGTATGTATGTATGTATGTATGTATGTATGTATGTAACTTTGCTTATTTTAACTCTGACGTATGTTTTGTTGTTGTTTTGTTTCAGAAAGCAAACAATATCGCTCAGCAGCAAACCCATTCGCCACTGTCTACTGCCATAAAAAGTTATATAAATCTCGAAACCGTTTCGAAATCCTCGGAAGAGATTTACAGCAACGCTTTAAGGGTTTCACTAGGAGCGGGCGCGAGCTCGTACTATTTTGCTGGTCGACTTTGTAAGTTTTTCATGATGCAAGCAACATTTGACTAACTCAGCTGTTTGAAGCAGTGATATATTTAAGTCACTTTTCAACTGTTGTCTTAAATCGTTTTAGTTATAATGAATATTTAAAAACCAAATAAGTTTGTATATATACAAAAACAAAAATGGTGAAAGACTCGTTTTTATTTAAATGTGGTTTATAGATTTGTTTCTAGATTCCATAATTATTAACTTTTTACATCATCCTGTACTATGCCCATTACAAAGGGACTAAAACCAAGAACTTAAAATCATAAGCCAATAAATCCATTAGAAATTTTATTGAGGAATATACGAAAAAAAAAACGATTACACTGTGCCACAACTTTTGGTTCATCGCTTTGAGTCTGAATGGCACCAACGCGTTGTCAAAGTAGACCCTAAGACGAACAAAACCCATAAGTTATAAATCTGTATCTGAGACTAGGGAATTCAGTGACCAATAGTAAAACTGAATAAGGAATATTTTCCAGCAACATGTTAACCCTTTAACTACTATTTTTTGGGTCTATTTAGACTGTTTTTAACAGAGCCTTAATATATCGAAAAATATATATTCTAGAAAAAAACCCTCCATCAAATTTTCATTGCAAAGTAGAATTGTCAAAAATGGAAATTTCTGGTCATTTCAAACGACAAATTGAAAAAAGTTTCGAAACACGACACTGACCAGTAGTCTGAGTACTCTTTAATTAATTATGACATAAAAATAAAAATAATTACCATTATTACATTTATCAGTTATAGATTTAGAGCTCCTTAACTACTAAGAGTGGCATCTCAATTTTTCCGAAAAAGTTCTTTTTCCAGTTAGACTGCTTTAGTTTAAAAGCATTCATTTGTACTTACGATAAATAATTATCGATATCAAACTAATGCGCCATTACAAAAAACACAACAACTTTATCGCAATAAATAATTCACATCTTAACAAAACTCTCGAGTGTAAATCTAGCAAATAAAAACGAGACTTTAGATGCGATTCTCTGCCGAGCAGTTCCTTCAACTTTCGAATCCATGAAAAATCTGTAATTTCGAAAGAATTCTCCTGCCAGCCAGCACCAGTGCAATCCTGTTCGCGTCTAACCGAAACCAACTGGTGATTTGCGCCAACACAAGCAACAACAACAACAAAAACGACAACAGCAACAACAGCATACAACGATGCGACAAGCGATGCGCGTTTATACGCTCATTAATGGCAGAGCGTGTGCTTCTTGTGAAATGCTTGTGCCACACATGGCAGCCAGGCGGCAGCAATTGCTGCTGGTGCTGCTGCCGTTGTGCTGTGTATTGCCGCTTCATCGGGTTCCTTTAAACAGCAATTTAAGTAGTTTTGTTGGCCCGTTGACAACTGCAAATGTTGATGACTTAATCTCAGCAGTTACTAACGCGCAATCGAGTCAGCCAGCCAACAACTGACAACAGTTGCGACTGCTGTTGCTGCAGCGCAGCCACTATTTTCATCATCGACAATGACAGCAGCAGAAGAAGAAGAAGACGCAGCAGCAGCAGCAGCAATAGCAATAGCAATTTTACCAAAGTGTGGAGGATGGGATTAACAATTCTGGATGCGCTTCTGCTGCTGATGTCGCTGTCGCTGCAGTCATCGTCAGCAAGCGGCTATTAGCATTGACTTCTTAACAGCAAAAGCAACAGCAACAGCAGCAACAATCATTGATGTTGCTGCCAACCAGATTCCTACATCGTCTTCTGCTTCTTTTTCGTATTCTTTTAACGAGTCAACACAGTTAATCTGCAATTTTATTATAATTTGATTTCTTAAGCAGACTTGAAACTGTTTGTTGTTGTTGTTGTTTTGTTTGTTGTAGCCTTTTTTAATAAGCATTCTGTTTTGATAATGCCACCTTTTATTTTTGCTATAACTTTTGTCTTATTTTTTTAAGCTTTTACCTGATTTGCTTAAATTTTGTCTTTTCCAACTCGTAAAAATTGCCCGTAAAATCGTTTTTACTGCTTATTGCGGAAGTGATTTTTGTTTTTATATTTTCTTGACATCAACTCAAAGCAGAGTTTTAATGAACATGTGGAAATTGGCTATTGGCATTTCCCACTTTGGGCGAGATTCGTTTAATGAGCTTCCGATGACTTTGACAGCTTTAATAACCAAAGCTAGGCTAGCTTTTGTTTAAGTAGCTCTTGTTTAATTTTAACTTTTGAAATTTATTTTCTAATTTAGGGTCCTGTGAGTCCTGTAGAATACGGCTATTTGGGTTCCAAAAGGTAGGGACCTTAATCTAAAATTCAATATTATTCGATATTAAATTTGAATAGTAAATTTTTAAATAAATTTAAGAATTATATCCTTTATTTATTAACTAATAAAATCTGGCCTAAAACTAAGCTTCAAGCTGACATTCTTCCTGATTGACTTGCCTTGTACTAATGGCGAATCTTTCGCTTTAAAAAAATCAACACTTCCAAACATATTAAAAATATCGGCTAGCTGATATGTCAGAGAATAAGTATAGAAAATAAAATACACCATGCCACCCAACGTGCACTTGCTGCATACAGCAACTGCCGCCTGCTTTAGGTAATTAAACCACATATTCGGTAATTAAAGAATCTTACCGCGACTCGCTTCAGCACAAATGAAAAACAAGGAAAAAAAATAACATTTGTATTCTTCGGATTACACATTCGAAAACATTCGGTGAGCAAAAATGCGCGCGAGATGCGCGAGTGCAGCAGAGTTTCCTGCTGCTCGACAAGATCGCTGTAGATCGGTTGCATTCAAATTGGGTGTTAATTATCGCAACGCTCTTGGGTGTCGAAATTTGTCAGTTTTACACTTTGTTTCTGCTGTTGTCGGTTGTTTGTTCTTTTCTCTTTTATTTCTTTGTTAGAGTTTCGGAATTCTGTGGTTTGTACTGGAAATGATTTATGGATTTTCTTTTTTTGGTTCGCTTTATGCGTATTTGAAGGAACATGGAAAAATACAAATAGCTCATAAAAGTTCAGTTCTATAAAGAAAGTTGTTGTTCATGTCAATATTGACAAATTGAAAATGTTCCACTAAAAATTTAAATCAAAATTTTATTGAAAATTTAAGAGAAGTAAAATAATTTGGTAATTTAACGGTTCTTAATTAAAAATCGATAAATACATATCGAAATTTTGGAATTAGATATAAATTTATATAAAATTGCTCGAAAACATGACACAACTATTTCAGGTACCTGCAGTAATGATAACTCTTTGGCTCAGCTAGGAACACTTATGGTAGAATAATAAGTTTAGGAAAGTAGAAATGAGAACGCAAAGAGAGCGAACTCACCTCGACTTCGGCCTTAACTTGAAGTTTGTTTTCTGACAGCAAATTATGTTGTTGATTTTATTTACTTAAAATTTTTTTAGAATCCATGAGAACTACACACATATTTAATTTTTAAAAAGAGATACAATACTGAGGTGGAGAAGGTTATTTATAAACTTTTCTCACCTTATGTATATATATTACACCATAGGAACACTTATCAAAATGCTTTCAAAACAAACACAGTCAATAAAAACAACAAATAACACCAAATGAGAAATTTCCTTTTTGAATTCTTATTTTGATAAGTCTCAACTACTCAATTGAGAGAAAGCTGCTCTCACTCTCACCATTTTGACAATTAAACCAAGCTGCCAATTACCGCAGATACCTTTAATTGTTTTGCCTTACACGAAATTGAATATATTTCAAATAACATGAAGGGTATTTGATATATAAATATTATATCATATCGATAACAAAGAAATTTTTTTTAACTCTCCTACAGTTGGTATTAAATTTATTAAAAAAAAAATTTTGAATATAAATATTTCAAACTGTCACACCATTTGACACATTCAAAATTCATTTACGCGATGATGCACAACTTTTCGCAGCAAAATAACTCTGATTTATTGCACTCAATTAATTTTTGGTTGTTACATTTATATTGAAATTTAAATTAACTTTATGCTAAATGCTAAATACCATTTTAAATATGCATAAGAATAGCGCTTGTCTCTCGCTATTCAAAGAACAACATAAAAGCAACCAACGAAGATAATACCCCCAACTTGTTTTATGGATGGTGTCATTATGCGAGATTTTGCTACTGCGTACAACCGAACTCATAAAGAAAGAAATGCTTAAAAAAAACGTATAAGAAAATATTGATCAGATCCACGTCAGAGTGGACTAACAACTTCTTACTAATGAATATTTATGGACCTTTATCGTAAATAATTTCGCATATATCAAACGCGATAAAAGACAATTTATAGTTAATTTGATTGATTTTATGGCCAAGCAACAACAACAGCAACAACTCAGCTCGATGAGGCATATATCAGATAGACACCTACGGCTAGCGAAAATTAAAAAGAAATGTTTAAATGAAGTCAAAGTAGAAGAAGAAGTGGAAGTCGCAGAAGACGCAAATCAAGTTGACCACTAACTAGAATTAATGAAGAACACGGAATAAAGAAATTCATTAAATAATCATTTGCGAGCGGCCAAAAGAGAAAATTCATTATCCTGCGAACGAACACTTCTCACGGTGCAAACGACATTTACTGTCCAACATAGCAACACTATCGAATTACTATACCGAAGCATCATGCCCAAACTGATTAATGATTGCGTTGACTGACGTCCGCCGGATTGCTTAGACGAGCCAAACCGCACCGAGCTGAGCTGAGCCAAACCCAGCCTCAAGTGTGATTTCTAACGCCTGATTTGTGCGCGATCATTAGGCAGCTGCCTCAGCCGCCGCATTTATCCTTGCTCAGTGAGTGATAACGCTGATCAGCAACATAAAAAAAGAGAAACATAACGAAATATAATAACAAAAAACAAAACACGAAGGATAAAAGAAACAACACCGCAGTCATTTTATTGTTTGACGGCCAAACAACAAAAATTTGTAGTTAAACAAAACGAATGTTATTTTTTTGGGGTTGGCTCAAAACATCCAAACAAAACGCAATCAAAACACCTACTGTGCAGCACCAGCGGCACCAACCCAGCGGCAGCAGCGATCGAGCTAGCGAGCGAGCGTGATCATTAGTCAAACCAAACAGAATTGTGCTATCATCATTAGATTGATTTATTCCTGTGGTGATCGAAATGATCGAAATGAAAACTACGAGGCTTTCTTTCTTTTTTCTTTTTCATTGTTTAATGGAAGATTTTGTTATAGTTTTTATTTCTCTTTATTTTAAATTAAAAAATCATTAACTATTTTTCTGAAATACAAATCATAAAGGATTAAGGTGGGTAGAGGAGCAAAACTGCAATTAGTACGTTTCGCTTTTCAAAGAAACAAAGGAAGCAAAGTTCCTGGGGAATCTTGAGGAATTTTTACATTTAATAATGCCAACGTCATGTTCGTTGCATTACATATTTACATGCATAAAATATGTATGTATTTGTTTATATATGTAAACTTCATTCTTATATAAAAAAATATATAAGAAAAGATTTATATATACCTGAAAGTGTTATAGCATGAGGAATGTGACTTCAAAAGGAACACACAACGCAAATAATTGTAATACAAATTGTTTTATTATATTAATTCAGACAAAGTTTGTTGATTCAGCAAAGTTTTTAATTGTACTAAACAAATATTTAACTAAAATTTAAAAATTTCAAATGAAAGTGTTTACATATAAAGTACAATTAAATTTTTTAATCGTAGTTTTCAGATAATTTTCATACAAGGAAAACTTTTGTAAAAAAATTTAATTGTATTGATTAATTTAGTAATTAAAACAATCGAAAATTTCTACTGAATAAAAATTTGTGCTCTAATTTTTGTCGTTTCTTCTTTGCTTATCTACAGGTACTGTGTATCAGTGGTACAGTCGTAAGATTCCTGCCCAGGCTTCTCTCCAGGGCAATCCGATTGCGTGGTGGATGACGTAAAAATCGTAGTATAATCAAAATTTTTTATTCTTCTACGAGTATCTATTGAATAAATTTAATCTAGCGAGCTTTTTCTTTTGCTTTTAACAAATGTTTGTTGATTTTTCTTTCCTAAATTCTTTAAATAAAAAAAGTTGGGTTACTGGTGTGCAACATAAAAAATCGAAGTATAAGTAGTTTTGAGCACAATCGGAATGCCGGAGTAGATTTAAAAAATTGTCTTAAAGAGTTGTAAATTTTCTTCGATCGTAGCAAGATCCGAACACTGCTCCTGCCTCTGCCGCAATAGACCCACGTTCGATCCCTAGTAAGAACAAATATTATCCTAATTTGAAAAAATATATGATCTGTTTTTATTTTATAACTTATATCGACAGATATTTGAGTGCAATACCATTTAAATTTTCAATAAGCGCATATAATTGTATTGATTAAATTTGTATGGTTTCAATTAAATATTAATTGCACTAATCAAAGAGTGATTCTTTTAATCACAGATTTAATTATATTGATTAATTTGTTCAGGATATTTTGTTATTTAAATGAATTATTTGCACAATATACAAAAAAAATATCTTACGATTACATTAATACTTTTTATTTTTACTCTTTTAATTTAAATTAACAAAATATCTTGTTAACTTTTGTTGCAACACACATACACACATACTCATACATACTCGTACATATGCAAATTTGCTGCTTTACTCCAGCGGCTGTGACACGGTTTCTTTTGTTTTTAACAGCCATTATAATTTAACAACCCAATAGATACGAGTGCGAGTACAGGGGATCACAGGCGTGTAGAGGCGCGAGCGTGTTCTCACACTCCCGATGATTTCGATACAGTTTTAATTAACCAATAAATTCGTTTTATGGACCCGAAACATTTTTTATTGCTCATCAACGACAACAAATTTCGTATTAATTGCTTGTAAACCATAAAAACCGAATTTGCTACTTTGTTTTTGTTTTTGTTGTTTTCAGTTCGCGTTCTTCGACACACAAATCGGTTAATCTTAGAATTCCTAAGAAGTTTTGCAAAACCTCCGAAAGAGCAGAAATAAAATCAAATTCCACAAAAATTGCGCAAAAATTCGGCGAAAACTTTTTTTGCGAATCAGTTCTGTCAAAATGAGCGCGCTGTCATAAAGATCAAAAGCAGCGCAGGCGTGTGATTAAGGTGTGGTCATATTTTTAAGGTAGTCCGATATGACAGGTTTCAAAGTGGAAAGGTTTTTCTTTTTTTCGGAGTTATTTTGAGTTATTAGTCATAAGTGCAGCTGTGCTTGATTTGAGTGCTTCTCTTTTCGTTAAGTCTCGAAATCTTTAAACCCTGCTCCATTGAGTTATGTCTCAAAATTAATTTAGAAATTAGTTAAGCAAACGTTTATCAGTTTTCGGCCATTAAAATAATGAACTTGAAAAAGCATAAACGCAATAAAAACAAACTAGAAGTTATCACTTTTTCGTGTGTTGAATTTCGAGAAAATAACAACAACAACAACCAAAAAGCCATCTCAATCGAATATGCCGAAAAATGTCCCACACCATCGCAAGTCAAAACAAATTAAGACATTCGAGAGACAAACCAATATAATATCTGTCGGTGTGTCGTCAACCAAGTGGGAACCACAAAATGTTATCAAGCGGTCACTAAAAACGAACGACAGACGACACAGCCGGATAGCAGCAGTCCAAAATGATTTGTCGCTCTATTCCGCCAGCGAGGGATACCTTACGCGTACTCCAATTTCAAACAACAACAATAACAACAAAAAAGAATTTGCCCCCCCCTCTCTGACTAACATAAATCTATTAGATGCAGTTTGGGACGCGACGAGACGAGAAATTCTGTGTGAGAGAACCATTAAAATCACAAAAATGAATTCCAACTGGACGGAGACTGGCGACTGGAGGCGATGTCCAAGTGTGGCTCTGTTGTTTAGGACCAGACTTACAAACTCACACATCATCCGATGGATCGTGTCGTTACTTTTGAATACAACAACACCACCAACAACAACAAAGAGTCATTAATATCGACTTTCAGCCGCGCATTGTATCGTTTCTTTTAGTTTCGAATGTTAAGTTTAAGTTTCGATTTGTCTTCGGGTTCTTTTTGGTTTTCTTTTTTCGAAATCGGTGTTAAATGGAATTCAGTTTCAATTTTCACCAATTGAGATAAATCGGAAGTTGTTCTGCTGGTAACACTTGATTTCTTCTTCTTCTTCTTTCTTTTATTTTCAGATTCTTTTTTCCAGCTTTTTATATTTTTTTTTTTTTGATTTGTTGTGTTGCCGTTGGTCTGCACCTTGCGGCGCCTTCCATTATCGCTTAACTCATAAATTATTTCTTACCTTTACTTTGAGGCTCCTCTTAAAATTGTTTATTTTTTTTGAGTTTTTAATTTTTGTTTTGTCTTCTTCTTCTTCTTCAAATCAGAAAATCGCGTTTCGATTTCAACATATTTTGAACGCTGACAGTCGCTGTTTATAATACCCAAAGTGCTTTCCTTAATTTTTATTGCCAATTCTCTGAGTAGACGATATTGGCCACATTTGCGAGTGTTAATCTGGTATTTGGATTAAACAAATCTTTGACGATTATTCTGCTCTTTGCTGTCATTTTATTGGCCATCTTTTGTTGGTGAATAAGTTTGTAAATTGAAAGTTAATAAATTATAAGAATACAGATCAAGGAGCAATTAACGTCAGACATACAGAATAATGTAAAATTAATATCAAATTAACATTTAAGTCTCTTTTTTTTTGGCAAATATTTGTCAACATTTTTACATTTCAAATATTAATCATTTTATTCAGTTTGACACGTTCTTTCAATATTTAACAGTAGAAAATGTTGAGCCAATGGGACATAATATTAATCTAACACTTTTTGGTTGTGTTGATTTTTGGATACTATGGAAATGGTTAATTTGATACTATATCATGTTTGATTAAAACTTTCTTCATACTAATTTTTTTTAAAATGGCTAAATTAAGCATAATAATTCATGTTATATTAACACTCTTTCATGTTAAATTTACATATATACTGTCTTGTTATAATATTTTAAGACTTGGACGCAAAGTAAATTTCACATAAACAATTTTATTTTTGAAATTCTCTTTTTTTGTGACTAATACTATAATTTATAAGAGTATTTTATTGTTGTATTAGGATGTTGTTAATCATTAAATAAATAAATAGAAGGCAAACTTGAGCCTAATGCTTCAGAGGAGAGAAACTTGAGACTGTGCCACTGACGCACAATACCAGAGGTTGATTTTAGTGCACAAAAGCAACCACACAACTCTGCGTACAAAATTTTCGAGATTTATTTTTTTCAATTAATACAATTCAAAATTTGTTCAAATGTTTATCTTGTACAAAAACTCTTTCAAAATTAAAAGTTTTTCAAATTAAAAATGTTGTTTGGTAATTTTTTTAGGTGTTACAAATTTCTGAATACAACTTTTAACCTACAGCACTTTATAATCCGATCTATGGATATCAACGTCCAACTTCGATTTAAAAACAACAAAGCTTTGCTATAATTTAGTTCAAAGGAATTGATATTCTTTAAAAAAAAAATTTATGTAAAAGTTTACATTTCGAATTTTCAAATTTCAAAGATTCGACTTTTTAAAATGGAAATAAATTCCAACCAATGTTTTATGAATTCTCCAAATCAAATTAAAACAAGATTATATAGTTTCCTCTCTATTTATTGGACACTAACCACCACCAACAGTTGCTGAAAATCACATAAATTGTACATATGTACATACAAATAAAATTTATTCTCGATTTAATAAAAATTTTACAACGCATTAATTCCCAAGACGCGGGAGACCGCAGTTAAAATTATGTTACCGTGGCAACACTTTGACATGTATGAATGTATGTGTGTGTGTGCGTGTGTGCGTGTAACTGTCATCCAACCACAACAACATCACAAACTGTCCAGTGGTATGCCCCTAAGCGCGGTCAGTGTGTTGCCGCTCATTAAGCTGCAACTTGTACAATTTTAATTTAATTCATTTTAATAGAAAAAAACCTCAAATGAGCAAAAACTAAAAAAAAAAATATGAAGTAAAAGAAGAAGAAAAAGGCGAAACTTGAAAATTGCCACAAATACTGCCAAGTGCTGTTGTTGCTGTTGTTGTTGTTGTTGTGGCAGTGGCACGGCGCTGGCAAAATTTTCAGCGCGACGCCGCGTCAATTTTACTGTTCAAGTTCATGTTTTCAATTTATGCTTTTTTAGCGTCATTTCTTTTTGTCATTTTTTGTTGTTGTTTTTTTGTTGTTGTTGTATTATCGTTTTTTGCCTTTGCTGCAAAATTATGTTATGTGACACGCATGCAACAGTGGCGGACAGACATACGTACAATCAGAAAGATACACACTCAACACACATGAGCATATTCCAGCGCCGGTAAAACTTGCCCCCAACTTTTGCCCATGGGCGATAATTTTTGTTTTTGTTTCTGCTGCTGATTCTGTTGTTGTTGTTGTTATTATTATTGCTGTGACTGCTCCTTTTGGTAGTCGCTGTTGGAAACCCATTATTTGGACACGTTTCAATGTGAAATAATTTTGTCTGTTTTAATGTGTCGTCATTGAACACGTTACTTTTTGCGTTCAATGAACGGCGTTTAAGTACAGGGTGATACGCAGTTTTTTTTATTTCTTTGGTAAAACTTTTAAACTTTTAATCTTATAAATTTTTAACAAATATTTCAGGTACTCAAGGGAATTCATATCGTCAAAAGGAATATATCAGAATTCTTTTATGATGTAGTTTACTCTAAAACTTCACTTAGTAAATCTCACCTCAATGCGGCTTAAGTTGGAAATTCATCCGATAGGTTGTCTTGACAAATTGTCCTCCGATCCCCATATAACGATACCTAATATGATTGCTTATTAGTGACTTAAAGATCATGACAACTTTAAAATTTATTTTTCTTAACTTCTTCCACTTTTTACTAAACTTTCCAAGTTTAGATCCGATTTGAATAAGTTTGGTGTCATTTAAAAGTTGTTGAAAACTACTTTTAATTATGTTCGCCATTTAGACTATCCTTTATAAATAATTGAGCTGTAACTGATTAAACATAGCGGTCAACTGCGCAATTGGTTAGTGCGTTTAGTCTACTGAGCACGCTAGCTGCGTTTAAAGTCAGGTTCAATTACCACTAAAAGCAAAGTAAAGATTATAAAGTTTTCTTTTCGATCGTCATTGTTTGGTAATATTAATTTTCGAGATTTTGATTCAGTTTTCAATTGTATCTGCCGCCATAGATGAGCACGCACTTTCAGCAAAAGCTATTGAGACCAAAAAGTTGAAGAAGTTATCGGCGAATGTCCAGCAGCTAAGTTTATAAAATGGAATACTAAAATTTTGAAAATTTATGGTACCATTTAAAAGGTAATTGGATGCACCTTCGACATTTATAGGAAATCAAAAAAAACGTTCGAATTGATACTTCGAATGCGCCTGTGTGCGGCGCTCGAGTCATATACGGACAATAGCATTTATTAAATTGGACACTTCACTGACAAACCGAACGTTCGACGGACGGACGACAAGCAGGCAGACAGGCGGGCGAACATTTCGGGTAGTATGGGTAATTTTAAATTTTTAAAAATATGTAAAAAATAAATGCAAAATTGTTTTTGTTGTTGTTTTTTGAACAACGAATTTTCAGAGCGCATTCGCATGTGTAATTGATGATCGCTCAAATGCATGGACAGGCAGACGCACAGACCGACAATCAAACGAATGCGAGTGGACTCAGATAGACACACACACAAACACACACGCACACACAGTCAGGACACGCACATAAACGCAACACACCGAAACGTCAAGAATTTTTTTTTTTTTTTAATAATATTTTTTTTAATGTTTTTTGCAAAATTTAAACATGTATGAATAATTTTGTGTGTGTGAAGTGTCGTTGTTGTTGTTGTTGTAATTGTTGGTGTGAAATTTACAAGAACCAAAGTGATAGTTGAACCATATATTCAAAGGTGCTTGTAATGTGTGCTGCGTATGTAGCATGCAACATGCTGGCAACATGGCATCATCGTCATCATGCATGCATGCACTGCATTGCACTGCACTGTATACTGCAGTTGATCGTTGAATTGTGTGAAACAAAACAAAAAGTACAACAATAAAAACAACAACAGCAACAACAAAAACAAGTGCACAAAAGTATGTTTTAATTAATCACCTTTAACAGCGTCCGCCATTAACGCAACGAAATGTCAAACAAATGTCAGCATTGAGTAGTTTTAATGGTGAAATTTTTAATTTTAACGTCATTTGCATTTATTCTTTTTTTTTATATACTTTATATATGTACGAGTATATATTTAATATAAAATTTTTATTATTACTTAATACTGGCAACTCTTTTGAATGCGTTGACCTTTCGGTGCAAAACGCGGCCAGCCACCGTTCAGCAATGACACCATTTGTCAGTTTCTTAATACCTTTTGCGCACTTGTTCTTCGCCTCTTTGTACTCTTTGTCCTCATGATTCTTTCTATTCTCTTCCACCTGAGCGCTGGACTGGAATAGGCCCACTTTAAAGCTGATGTAATTTATTGACGCCGCACACAGTTTCAATTAAATGAAACGCAATTATTTATAAAATAAACGGTTTTTAATTTGCATGTGTGAGTGCATGTGTACATGTGTCCATGCTGCATAAGAGCATAGTGCAGCAATATGACCTTATGACAAGCTCATCGAAAATTGATAACAATTAAGTATATAGAATAGTGTGAAGATACTTTATGTGGATAGCAATTTTGAATATATATAATACACAGTTATTTTAACGAAAAATATTAATTAATATCCGGCCGATACTCAACAACAACCTTTGCCTTTGTTGTATCTCTTAAGCCAACAACTTTCCGTTGTGCGAACTATTGCAACTGTTAACATTCATAATTCTGTTGAGACGACGGAAAAACCGATTCAGGTCAAGATCAAGATAAATTTTGATATGGACAGACACTGGCCGTTGTGGAACTAACAGAATAGGAAAATAGTTAGCAAAAACTCTCCCTAGTCTTTAGTATGACAGAGTCACAAGAAATCGCTGCACCTTGTTAGCAACTCAAAACTCAGCAGCGCAAACAAGAAAGTAACCGACCGCGCGACGACATGCAGAAACAAGTGCACCATGCATCATGCACCGTCGTACTATGTATACACTAAGTAATATAAAGACTTGTTACAGTATAGTAGATAGCAAAACCGCGCTAGCGGTGCGGTTACCCAGAAGACGTAGTAGAGGAAGAGAAGAGAAGAAGAAATGTACGCCAATTAGCGTCTGACATTTTATGACAATTGGAGCGTACCATGGACGAGTTTCGCTTAGGAAAAGCAACTGCCATTAGACTAAACTGAACTAAACTAAGCTAAAAGTAATTATAATTATACGCTAGAAGTGAGCAGCGAGCAGCGAGCACAGGTCTCAAGAAAACTAAATAAATAAATGCACATACATATATACATATACATAATGTATATACATATATATTTGTTTCTATGTTGTGCGGTTTGCTCTTTTGGCAGGAGTGACATTAGTGACAGGAGTGACAGTGACATTTAACATTTGAGACCGTTATTAATATCATACGTTGACAAATGCAAATGACGTTGGGGATTGGCGTTGGGCTTGACTTGAATGGAGGACAGAAATTACCTACACTTGACCTAGTTGCAAATGTTTAAATACTATAATTAAGAAGACTTCTAATAACCACCAAAGATTTGAATATTTGAATTAAAAATTGAATAAATATGAAAGTGTTTGAATAGCACTAGAAATTCACCTTCGATAATGTTGATCAAACACAGAAAAAATCATGTGAAATTAACACTATTCCATGTTAATATTTTTTCAAGCTAGTTAACATATTCAAAATAACATTTTAGGAGTGATTAAATTTACTCAATTGTCAGAAAAGAATTTTGACATACTCCTCTAAATATTACTTGACAATGTAAAATGTTGTTCCAATAGGATTTAACGTTAATCTTTGACACGTTACCTTAAAAAGTGTTAAATTCACACTTTTTCATGTTAAATTAATTCATTTTTGCTAACCTTTTTTTATTAAATGACAGAAGAAGAAAATATATAAAGTACAGTCGTGTCTGGATATAGTGAACACCCAAATTTTTTCATGAAGTACTCTAAATAGTGAACAATCGAAATGCTTTTCAAAATTTGTCTCACTATTTGGAGGTTAGTCAATAAAACTTTGAAAGCAACTTCAAGCAGATAGCTATAAAAACTCAAAATCAACTCTACTGATGATGCTGGTATACTACGAAAGCGTGAAGGAGTGACAACCCGTATATAGTGAACAGTCCTTGCAATAATTAGTTTCCTATATCCAGACACGACTGTATATCTATTGAGAATTTCATTATTAAATATACCTAAAGTTTCCTTCAGTGCCTCCTTTTAATCCAATTCTAATTTCCACAAAACAAAGTTTCAATCTACATATGTATGTTAATTAAAAAGATTTGATATACTTTTTAATGTTAAAAAAAGATTTAGACATTTTAAAATTATCTACTACTGATATGATTATTTTTTAGTCAATTTAATCAATTTTAAAAATAATCGATTTATTCAATTAAATTCATAAATTATTGAAATAACGTCACAAATTGCGAAATCCATAATTCAACAATTCTTTTCTTGTTATTTATAAAGTAAAACTTTTAAGGCTTACTTACATTAAATGCACAATAGAATTTAAAATAACTACATATATACAGACATTAATATATACATGAATATTACAAGCAGTAATTAAAATAATATGTAACTTTTTGTTGTTCTTTTTTTTTAAATCAACCCACAGCAAAGACTTCCTTTTGCCACAGGTACGAGACGAGTAACTAACTTTATAATTCACTTTTAAAATATGAGATTTTTATTATACCAATCATTGTGCTGCACGCTTTGTTGGCTTAAGTATCCTTGTGTGTGATCCTGTTCCTATGAAAACATACACACACACACACACACAGATACATAAACACACACTCGACGTACGTGTTTGCTTGCGATGCATCGTTTAATTTTAACGCTCAATTTAAAATGCTCGTATGCAATGCCGTAAAGCTATGCTCCGATGACGTTGCTTCTGTTGCTGTTGCTGCTGATGTTGTTGTTGCTGTCGGTGCTGTTGGTGCTTCATATGCTCCTGCAGCTGATGGTGTTGCATGCTTTTTCACATAGCCAGCCACATACGCTCGATACCATTTGTAAAAAGACGAAGAAGATGCGAAAGGACCCCTCACATAAGTATCTAGGTGCATGCACACGGGCGTAGTCTGAAATATAATTTAATAAATATTTGGGACATTAAACAAATATTGTATATTACAAAATTAAGAATGACTTAAAGTGTTTTCTTAAGTATTTTATCAAGTTAAAAAAAATGCTTCCCAATTCTTAATATTCTTACTCTCCGCCTATACGAAATTTTAGCTACGTCCATGTGTATGCATACAATTATCTGGGAGAATGCATTCGCAACTTGTTTTTTTTATATGTATTGTATATATTTTGCTAAAAGTCTTTTTATAAAATAAATTAAGATATCAAATGTCCTGTGTGCAGGACACCGTGCAGCAGTGTGGGAGTTAAAATGCTGAGCATTAAAAATGTTGCTTATGCGCTGAAGTGATTTAAAGCGCTGCATGCGAATGAGTTCAAGGGAAGATAACAATTTTTTATTTATTTCTTGGACCAATATAATTAAACTTTAGTATATGTATAAAAAAATAAAAATAAAATTAAAAATCTCAGTGAACTGCAGCAGGTGTACCGAAGTATCCGCTCGTTTAATTTGAAGCAGCGCTAAACATTTTGCGCTTGTTGATTTTGCGTTAAAATCTTTGAAAATTTAAGATTCAATATTTTTGGTAATTTAATCAGTTTGTCAACCTCTTTTCGCATTTTCGTGTCGTGCTCAGTTGTCCTTGTCGGCTCACATGTAATGCGATACTTTTTTTGGCGTATCCTTCGAGCGACTGAGCGAACGAACGTTCGTGCCTTTAGTGATTTCTTAAGTGCATTTCTGCTCGCTTTTATCTCTACCTGCGGATAACAGAAAAAAAACAACAAATATTGTTGAAGAAACACTCGAAATGTGGCGTTCCACATTTTAAAATCGAGTTGACATTTTTTCCCTTCGTTTTTCTTTTTCATTTTTGTTTTCTTGTCCGTCGTCGGCAAGGTCCTGTGTCACGGCATTCTGTCAAATGTGGGAAACAAACGATTAAATGTCAAATTATTTTGAAGTGTTTGGACAGATTTCGCTTAAAATTTGATACGGCAACGCCCCAATTTTAGAATATTTTTTTTATATCTTTTCAAATTGCACTTTTGTGCGCGAACTTCTTCAGCGAGA
Source organism: Suillia variegata (assembly GCA_949127995.1). NCBI lineage: Eukaryota > Metazoa > Arthropoda > Insecta > Diptera > Heleomyzidae > Suillia > Suillia variegata. Next base: position 4,093,109 of record OX421842.1, read on the forward strand.
AATGCATTTGAAAAGATTCAAGAAAAGCGAAGGAAAGAAAAGGCGTTTCGTAATAAAATTGCAGACATTTATCGAATGCCATAATATGAAATTGTTGCAGGAGCTACTTCCGGTTACATGTTGGTAAGGAATTTGTACAGCTGACAGTTTCTATCGTTTGTTGTGTCTGTCTGTCTGTCTGTCTGTCTGTCTGTCTGTTTGTCTGAACAAGCGATTACACTCGTAGTTTAAGAGATGCCGAAGAATTTGGTATATGAGCTCCAAGCGGAGGTTGCAGTGATTTCCTCATAAACCGCTGGAGCTAGTTTGGTGATTTTAGGTGGTAAAATAATTCAAAATTCTGGTGATCTAGAATGACTTAGATCGGACTAAACCACACGCCACACACATGTAAAGAAAATATATTAATAAAAAATAGTTCCAGTGAGTTTAATCAGTTCAAATTCGGTATTTAAAACTTCAGTATTAATACGAAACTACTTATGAAAAGTGGGCGTAATCTGCTAAAAACAACGCCCACTTATAATAGAGATGTATAGCATATATGTGGTACAAGAAGCACATAGCGGAGGGTATATATATATAATTCTTTCACTACTTAAAAATATGTTTACCAGAATTTCACAAGTAATTTTCCTTAATAAAACTTACCAAAACAAATAAAATGTTGTAATATATTTTAAGTTCAGTCCCCTTCGTTTTTTTTATTGCTCAATGAAAGCATAAATAAAAACATCCGTTATTTACGGCTATAATTACAAGCTTATTTAAGAAATTCAGTTGCTCTCGCCTTTCTATCAAAAAAAGATTGAAGAAACCATTTCAATTTGATAATAAAAAAAACAACAAAAACAACGCGACTATTAAATATTTCAACCAAAACTATAACAAAGTTAATTATAGGTTGTTACAACTACAACTACTACAACAACAACAACCACAAAACTACGACAAGAGCTGTGGCTGCTCCAGTTTTGCAATCGACCGCAGCAGCACTATCAACAACAACAACGACAACAACAACTGGAGCTGGTGCTGCCGCTTCTATTGCCACAAGCTATTGTGTAAAACATTGACCTAAAGAAACAAAAAAAAATGGAGGTAAACTAGGAATTTAAAACCATGAACAACAAAATTGAAACTAAAATTATAATTTTAATGCAAAACATTATGCGAAAGTATAAAATTATATACATACATACATACATATAGAAATGGGAAAAAAAGAACAACACAATTCGAGGTTTAGGAGGCAATTCAAATGGCTGCAATGCACCATGGGATGGAACTCACAAAAACTATTCATTATATCGTATTACATTAATATTTGGGTCATATAAAAAATCTGATATAGATCTGATTACGTCTGGAAGCAGATTATATCTGGTATTCGAATAACCAAATCTTATATCAGCAGAAAATTAATCTTTTTTCATCAGATTACATCTGGAATCAGATTTGTTTAAATCAACGCCTTAGTCGAGTAAAATCGTATCTAAAATCTTTTATGTAGTTAAATTCTTAATTAAATTAATATCAAATCTGATTTAGATAAGATTACATATGGAATCACATTACATCTTGCATCAGAATAATCAAAACGTATTCCAGATTAAAACTGATCTGTTTCATCTGATTATATCTGCAATCAGAACTGAATATATCAACGCCTTAGTCAAGGAAAATCGTGGCTGAAAACGTTAACGAAGAAAGTCTCATTATTGGACACCAGTTGTAAGACTTTTTTATCATAGATAGTTCACCTTTTAATCATCGGTAGATCACTCTTTGATTGTTTTTTTGAACCGCGAAAAAAATTTTAAGATATCCGATTTTTTTCCGTTAGCCTACCCATTGTGCAAAGTCAGGGAAGTAAGATGTGCGGCAGCAAAAGAAACGACCGAGCTCAACTGTCATAATGACAGTTCTCCATTTTCGATGTCCGTCTGTCTGCCTGTCTGCCCAGTCTAATGGAAATTATAATGTGCGCGCGCGGAACAGTGGCATTCAACAGCAGCCGGAGAGGTGGAAGCGCTTGCTCAAGTTGATTTTGGTGGTGTTGTCTCGCTGGACATGATGGTTCCTCAATTGTTGTTGTTGTTGTTCTTGTTGCTGCTGGTACTAGCACACATAAAAATGCATTCAAACTACCGTGAAAATGTTTACGAAAACGAAAAACGAAAAAAAAACAAACAACAAAATCGTCTCGTTTGGTATCTCAATTGACCAGCAAAACAATCTGCAGCAGGAGCAACAAACAAAGCAACGCAATGCGGACAGTCCAGTGCAATGGTGGCTCTGCACTGTACTGCACCGCAGCTAACAAGGTGGTGCCGCAGCGGATGTTGCGCCGTCGAGTTGATTAGACTTGTTCACTGGACTTTGCCACGAGAGTTGGTAAACTTGCAAAATTGTCAATAAAAGTGCTTTTTGCTGTTGTTCTTTGCCGCTCTTGACGGTTTTGTACAGCCCAGCTCAAGTGCATCTGGTCGAACGCTGGCAGGCGGGCAGACAGACAGACAGACAGACAGACAGACAGACAGGCCTAGTCGGCAACTAAGTCTAGTTCGTCAGTCACGGGCAGTAACGGCAGCAAGTTTTAATATTTATTTTGATGTGAGTTAGATTCGCTTAGACAGGTGAAAGGCTAAATTGTCAATTTGCAAAATAAGTGGGTCGATTGCTCTACGCTGGCTCACTCGCTCGTCGTTTTTTATATTTAAAATAGGCGCTCTGCACTAAGGCACTGGGTTTCGCTGTAACTTTATGTTACCTATAGCAGATAAAAGTATCTTGGCTTATTATTTGAAATAATTTCTTTGTTTTTTTTTTTTTTTTTGCTGGCAAGCGAATATTTATGAATATTATTCTTAAATGATTGGCAAAATGAAAAACAAAACAAAAACAAAAGCAGAATTGAAGAGAAGAGAAGAAAAATTGATTTTCAATCAAGCGCTGAAAAGTAGCTCAATTTCGAAGGTTGCACCGTCTGATTAGGAAAATTGGTCACTTCTTTTTCTTTGTTTTTGTAAACATTATTTTGGACTTTTCTTTTAAAGCTTGTTAAGTAGAAAGTTGCAATATTGAAATAGTATCTTAAGGACTTCGAAGTTAAGGGCAAATTAGGCGACTTTAAAGATTTAAAATGTATTTATGTAATACTTTATAATAATTCTTAAATAAAACCGTGATGACTTTCTGTTGTTAGTCTTTATACGACAGCTGTAGGGCAGGGGAGCTTAAAAAGCGGAAAATATATTTTTTCGAATTTTTATCAGATAACAACTTTTTTATGCGCTCAAACTTAATTTTTTATTTTGTATACCTTCCGTCCAAATACCCTTAACATTAATCTATTCTCGTTAGTCGAAAGAAGGTGTTTTTATAGCGCATGAAGCAGCAGCAGCAGCCGCAGCAAGTCTGCTTAGGGCACTCATGCAAATGTTGCAGTGTGAGGCCAAAGCGAAATCCCAACACAATAGACCCACTTTTGAAATTTATGCAATTTCAACTTACGAAAATATGCATGCACATACATACATACCAACCTACCTACCTACCTAACTGAAAACGGAAAAATCCCACTGGAAGGTAATAAAGCTTAATTGAATTTTCATCAGCGTGGCCAAAGGAATCGTTTCACGCACGTCCGCTGCCAAAGAAATTGCAAGCAAAATTCAAAAGAAAAAAATGTATTACAACAAAAACGAAAAAAAAAATGACAGCATAAAAGACAATTTAATGAAAAATAATTTCAATATTCAATTATGCAGCATGCAGCATCTTCTTCCCACAGCGCAAATGCTGCATGAGACCGCGCGCTGCTGCTGCCGCTGCCGCTGCATGAAAATGCGCAATTTGCTGCCTTTGTCATGCAAATTCGAGTGGGAGTTGTGTGAGTGCGTGCGTGCTTGTGTGTGTTCGGCTGGAATCTAAGTAAGGCGCATTTATGTCGTCGTTGACTTGCCTGTTAGTCCGCCCCTTTTGGGTTTGCCACGCCCAATAATAACAGCAACAACAACAAAAACGAAATCATCGGCAGTTTAGCAAGTCTAACACTTGTGTGCATCGAGGAGGGCGATGATGCTTGATGGTGTTTTCTTTTTGGTGTCTCTCAAAGACACACACACACACATCACACACATCACACATCGCATTCAATCCACTCTGTATGTATGTTTGTATGTATGTACACTTTCGAATATCATATGCAGCCGAAGATACCGCACAAAGCACCGCATCAAGGCATCGAACCTTTTCATTAAAGCAGCGCGCATCAAACAACCTCAGAGTGTTCTGTTCAGCAGCATCGGGTGTCATGTGTTTGTGCTTGTGTGTGCTTTGAGTGTTCGTACGGCATCAAATGACGCGTCTAATAAATCATTTTCATCAGCGCCTTTTTTGCGGTTTTTTGATTTATTTAACTCTCAGCTCTTAACGGAGTCAAGTTGATTTTAAGCTTAGAAATTTTTGTTTCCATTGTCTGTCCGAAATTGCACTTGCGAAATGGCATTCAAGAAGACTTCCCAGCGAATTGTTAAAAATATATAAAAATAAGCTTAGAAAATGTATGGCAAATTATGAAAGAGTTACCATATTTTCTACATACGAAGTGACCCTGACAGTGGAGTATTTTATATGTATATATCTCATTTATTTACTTTTGTATTGTTGATAATTTCATTAAATATATTTGATGTATTTTTCTACAGTTTCTTCTTCTTTCGAACCAAATATTTGAAATCCCAATTCTGACCACATGCAAAAAATGCAACTCTATGAAATACTTTAATTTAAATTCATTTGACTTTATGCAATTTGGTTGCCGGAGCCGACATAATGAACCGGTGGTTTATTTGCAAACTTGCTTTGAATGCATTCTCTAAACGTATTTATTTGCCAACATTTTATGAACCCGGACAGTTCTGACCAGTTTGTCTAATTTAATTTTTGGGAAAAATTCCGTTTTACCTTCTTCCGACAAGGCAACGAGTGCTGCATTTTACTTTATTTACAGAGCACACACACACGCAAACCAAACACCAATACACACATTCACTAAATCAAACACACACATGTAAAACAAATCTGATATGAAATGTGCTCTACACACACACGCGAACACACACACACACACACATGCAATTTAAAGGCTTTTTCGGTATTTAAACTAAAATTTTTTTTTCGTTTTTTCTATGAGAAAACTATGCAAATAAAAATAAGCTTAAATGGAAGTTGTTTGTGCTTGTGACTTGTTCGAAGGCAAACCCACCAACTCGTTTCGAGTTCGATTTACATGCGAGATGGCAACTCTCACAGGAGCATTTAAACGCAAAAATGCACTTAAATATGTGAAAATGTTGTGTGAGAAAATTGTTCGCAAACATTTTTGGAAAGGACAATGCAGGACGATAACCACAAAATACTGAATTTTTAAAATTTGATTACAAGCTGACATAGTCACAATGTACTATACACATGTACACGCTGGTGCACGGCAATCGGTGCATTTGCAATTTATTCTCATAGGATTTATACAAAATAATTAAATGAAAATATTTTCAAAGAAAATTCTTTGCAACAAATTTTTCGAGTTACTAAATTTTACTTCAAAAAAAGAGCATAATTACATAAAATTTGTTAAATAAAAAATATATATTATATAATCTTAGTAAAGGACTAAACCATGAATTATATATGAAATCTCCAAAAACCAAATTCCCAAACAAGTTCTCACATCAAAATCCTCCAAATCAAACTTCTCAAAATCAAAACCCTCAAAAACTAATACTCAAAATCGGAATCTCCATATATATATATGAATCCTCAGCAGTATTCTGAGTGGCCATCCAACGGCTGGAAAATTGATAAAATAATCCTTTTATAGGACCTTGAGTCAAAGCCCGAATAAAAAAGTCACCCTGTAGTTTTCTTCATGGAAGGTGCTCGGATGAAAGCTTCGGGATTTTGTGCTTGATTTTATTTTTTTTTGTTTGGATTATGTTTCTGAGGCTTTTGCTTTTCGGAATTAAAAGTCTGGAAAATTTCCTCAAGGCTGGGGATTTTCTGTTTGTGGATTTTATAAATGGTTATTTTGCTATTTGGCCCTCTCCTAAACGATTTCAGCTTAACTTGAAGTTAATTAAATTATACAAATTCGCTGTTTGACTTATAAAAATTTGATTATCCTTAAGTCGAACTCATTATATTCCGGATGTTATGGATAAGTCGAAAGAATTTTTAAAAGATTTTCCAGAAGTGGCTTAAGTCAATTTATATTTTACATAAAAAAGTATTGGTTACTTAAATGGTATTTAAAGATTTATAAAAAAAAAATTTTTAACTAAAATATACTTAACAGCTTTATAGAAATTATCACAATAACAACATTAATTTTTTAACAACTTCAAAATTTTGTTTTGTTAAAATCGAATTTAGTAAAAAAATTATCAATTATCTTTCTAGCAAATCGCTTCAAGTTAAAAGCAGGTCCTATTAAAGTGCACCACAGTGTATAATTGCATTGTATGCACGTGTATTGGAGAAGTGCATCTTTGTCATTTTGTTGTCGGTTGCGTCTGTCAAACTGTATTCAAATTTACAGTTGCAGCGCCGGAAATTGTCGAACAAACGTGTTGAGGGTAAACCAGCAAAATGGTTGAGTTCAGTTCAATTCAGTTCGGTTCGGCTCGGTTCGGTTCAGAATACTGAGGGTATTGGTAGTAAAATGCAAACTGGGTCAATTTGTGTGACACAAGTAAGCAACCAAACCAACCAGCCATGCCATGCCATGCCACACAGAAGCCAGTAAGAAAATAGAAAAGAAATTTCGAATGCATATTAGGATGGTCCATGGTTTTGTACTGTATTCCAATGACTTTTTATGGGTTCTATTTTTTTAAAATAGTTCTTAGTGTAAAATTACAACAATGGAATAATTTTTTTATGTTATAAAATTTTTCATCTACCGCATCCAATGTACACTTAGATAAAAATCCTATAGGCTGCCAAAACTTTGAGCCATCCTAATGGAATATCCTGCTGTGCTTATTGCACACTTTGCTACCTTTTATGCAATTTTCTCACATTGTTTTTACATTTTCTATTTTTTTTTTTGTTGTTGTTTCTCATATTTGCATACACTTACCCAAACACCTTCTTCCGCTTGACTATTTGCCAAATGTGCCACATGTGCACATTTGCAGCTTGGTAACTCGTAAACTCTCTTTAGGGTGCTTACCAACACAAATACCGTCTTCCTTGCTCTGTACGGGCGAGCGGCGTCATCTTGGCTTTGTTTGTATTTTGGGAGCAACGCTTATTAGAAATTCATTTGGGAAATAGAACGACAGAGTAGAAGAAGAAGAAGGTGTGCCCAATTGTTTCCAGAATGTGTGCTATTTTAGCCTCATTTATAGCGACTCAATAATAAACTGGGTATACAGTGAGTGGAACTGTTGCACGTTCCCTACTTCGGTTGCATTTATTAGGGCCATTAACTGTCTTTGACGTTTATTTACGGTGCTCGTTTCCTTCTCGATGTTTTGCTCCTGCCTGCTCTTAGGAAATTTCTTTATTATTGGCCAAAGTGTGTTTGGCATTTTATTGTTTCGGACGCATATAAAAACTTTCTGAGCTATTATGCCTGAATTTTTGTAAATTGAAATAAATTTGCTCTCACACTCGTGGAGCGTTTTGTATAATTCTATCATATCTCTCGATTTTTTCTTGTCTACACTTAAACTTTCACTGATTTACATACATTTGACATGTTTTAACTTGCAATACTCTACAATTCCACTACATCTTTTAAGTCTACAAAGATGATGTATTTCTTCAAGAGAGCACTGAGATCACAATTTTTCAAAACATTTCGCTCTGATAAATACTCGTCTGTTCTCACTCTTCCATGGCACATGCCCTCTCCTGCCCCATTTTTTTTTTTTGTCAAATACTTTGCTTATGAAATAACTCCAACTAATGAGCCACATATCTGAAAACATATCAAAGTATTAACCAACACAGCTGGATAAATTTTGACAAAAAAAAGACCCGAACTAGTAATTAATAATTCAATATCAGTTGAATCCAAAACAGAGTACACAAAAAAGTTCGATTCATTATCATTCCAGCCTAACAAAACTGTTAATTACTGCACGAATGTCATAGCAACGAAATGATTCAGAAGCCTCTGACAATACTAAATTGATCGAAGATCACAGTCGACTAACATAAAGCATGAATCTGTCTGTCAGCGAATATCGCAAGCACCAAACGAGACTCAGCAGGCAGGCAGGCAAGCTCGCTGGCTGACAGAAAGACCAGGCCAGGCCAGACCGATCGATCGATCGACACACAGTAAGACGGGAAGACTAAAAGACATGCTGCCCGACAACGAAAAGAAATGAAATGAAGAAATGACAATTGCAATTGCAATTGCAATGTTTTTAACAACTAGTTAACTAGTTAACTAACCAACAACCAAGTCATCAGCGCTTGCGACAGAGAGACAACACACGAAGCAATTATAGGTTTATCTCTCCTGTTGTGGATTCTCTGTTTGCATAGCCTAGATTTGTACATTCGCAGCATGTTAATTGTTCATGTAAAAATTCGTTATCAATTTTTTTTTATCGAAGAATTTGAAAAATAAAATAAAATTTGTAGACTTGAAATGCCAAAGCGCTCAGTCCATAGGACCATTGTACTTTATTCCTGGATAGTAAAGGATTAAAATAAAAGAAGGATGAGAAAAATATATTTGGCAGGAAAGGTTAATAATATATTTAACTTTATTGTTTAAGAAGCCCGAGTTTTATTAATAAAGACACTAGATATAGGTCTGCAGATCTATAGCTCCATAAGTCCCTGGTTATAAAAATCCATAAATCATTAACTTCTTATACAATATTAAATTAAAAATTTCTACATTTTATAAAGTGAACTTATAATACATTTCGCTACTTTAAATAGTGACATGAAGACAAAAGCACAGCCTAAGCAAACATACATACATACATATAGATATACCATATTTGAGGAAGCCAAAGATAAAAGTTAGATTTCGTAAATTTCGAACAAGCACCAATTAGAAAAATATTCCATGTCGTCTTTTGGAAATTTCGATTTTCATGTCAATTGTACCAGAGAGAGAGAGAGAGAGAAAAAAACAAAAGCATCGAAATAGTTGCAGTTCAACAAACATACAGACAGACAGACAGACAGACAGACAGACAACAAAGATGGTAGATAATAATATTGAATTGGTTAAATTGTTCGTAGCGACATTGTTGAGCCGCGGTTAGCTATGACGACATTTAAGATAGACCACCCTGAGTGTGATTGTCACAGCGAGGCATTCCAGCGACGTCGTCGTTGTTTTATCTTAATTTTGATATTATTTGCAGTGCCACAAATTAATTCGATACAAAACTCACTCATGACCGCCTTCAGGAATTTTCATATACGAGTACATTTGAAACTTTGGTGGAAATTCAAAATGACCAAAGATGCAGATCGAATTTGTCCGATTATTCGGTTACACTGTGCGACAGTTATAAGTTTTACATAAAATTGTTTACGAATTAATTGCATTTTATTCTATAACTAAGAATTTTTATAAAAAAGATATTTCATTCTAAAATGTCGTTAAGGGAATTCCTTAAATGCAAAAACTGGAAAACTTGTAAAACTCGAGAATTTTCAAACCATTTTTCGCAAACGTTCCTAAACGCTAACTCGAAAATAGTTGTCATATTCGGCAATTCAACAGTTCAGTCAGCTGTTTTTAATTAGTGTGGCATATTGCAATTTTTTAACTAGTCTTGCCTGTATTGTCTTGATTTTAGAATCATATAAGCGGTGAAATATTAAATACAAAACGCAATTTTTTATTTATGTGTTATTTTTAAAGTGTTTTAGAACACAAACCAAAATTTACTTTTATTATTCAATATTTTAATACAAAAAAAATTTACCTTTCTCATGGTATTAAAAATATTTTTTTAACATAAAGCAACACTGAAACATTCGAGAAAATTTTCGAGACTGTTTTCGAGACTGTTTTCGAGACTAATTTGCCTCGAGGTACGCAAAAACTAATTTTCATAAAATTTAGACAGTCATAAGAGTATACAAGTTACAAGGGTTTCGAAACATTTTCGAGGCATTTTCGCGTTTAGAGGAATCCCCTTAGTATTGAAAATTAATCGACAGCTAAATAAATTTAGTAAACTATTATTCGATTTTTTGTGTCGGTCTGTGTAGTCCATAAGTATATTAAAAATGGCACATTATCTAGAACTGAACATCTCTTACATGCTTTCAAGTGCAATCTTAGATTGCTTCTTGGGTTTCTTCTCGATTTAAGCGTGTTTTAACATGCATTTAGCCAAACAAGCACAGATTCAAGAGTGCAGAACATTTTCCGATTCGACGCGGTGTAATCATGTAAGTTATTAAATGTCTTCAATAGTTGTTGTTTTCTCGCTGCTTATCTATAGCCCAGCGCACAAACAAGTTCCATAGTGTGAGCTATTCCATGTGCAATCCATTACTAAGTGTAGCATTCCACTTTAATAACAATATCGGCAGATCGGACTTGAGTTTAACTTACGAAAGAGACGATCATAATTCGGGACAGCGCAAAAAGTATCAACTCCATTATTGCATTTGCAAGAACTTTTCATTTGCTATCTGCTGCTTTCCCGACGAAAGTATAACAAAGCGCGCTCACGTCGCTTACAAGGAGTTGCGCGCACGTAGTAAGGTCAAATGCATCGAATGCCCACATATGTCATCGCGAAGGAACAATACACATTTCATCCGAAATGGTAGTCGTTGTACATTTCGCGAACTACTTAAGCCACCCACTGCTGGCGTTATTAGGGCGCTCCTCCGAACGATTTAAAGGAAGCATTTAAATATTTGTTCGTATGCAAATGAGAGGAACACATTACGTGATCTCGGCACATTTCGAGTCGCGGTAAGCACCGAGCTTTAGATCATCACCGATCAGCTACGGTTGGTTGGTTGGTTTATTAAGACGCCAGGCGCTACCATACGTCGGTGTACGCTTAAGTGAACGCTCGACTTTACTTTAAGGCGAGCTAATTTAAAGCGTTTGGCATAAGTTTAACAAATAATTTAGTTTTTCACCGGGTAGAGTATTCAACGTCACTTAGTTAATGTCACTCAGAGGCAGTCAGTGATGGAATGTCAAGGAATCATAATATACATTTGTAGTTACACGTAAAATTTGACATTATATACAAATATATTTACATACTAGCTTATAGTCTCCCAAGTTCTAGAGCACAAAATTTCATCGCAATCGGAATAATGGTTTAGAAGTTTATTCATGGTAGAAAGAGAGATATAAACATTCGATTTCATATATATTTATTTATATGTATATTAGATAGATTACCAAAGAGCCACCACTGAAGTCACTCTACACTCTAACGAATGCAATCGAAGACACAGACCTGGTGAAAATAAAATCCAACTTGAAGAAATCAAAACAGAGTGACCTCTGGCCCTAAAAAGCTCCTATGACTCCTTGCCACGGCAATCGCGAAATACGAGTAAGCAGTCATACTCGTATGCCCTGAGTTGGCACTGCCACATTTCGGGATTTGGGATTGCTCTGGTTATTTTTTTTATTTTTCTATTTATTTTATTTGTTGCTTTTGCGGTTGCTACGAGTTGGCAGCCTAATGTCGTGATGATGGCAAATTGTAAATAGCTTAAATGGTTTAAATGGTACCGAGTTATCACACAAACAAATGACATGAAATTAGCAATTGCTGCCTTTGCTTTGCCAATATCGCCGAATTCCAATGCGGTGATTTCGGTTTTATCAAATAGTTCGTTTTTTTCTACACTTTTTTTTTTGTCCACTATTTTTTATTTTTTATTGTTGTTTTTTTTTTTTTTGTTTTGTTCAAGCGGATCTGTGTCGCGAGTCTGGAGTTTAATATTGTTTGATTAGTAATACTTATGGTACATGGGAGGCTGTCGGTTGCATTTATTTTAATTTTTTACTGCACTGAAAATGTTTTTAGAATTTTTGTACTTCTTTATATAGAGTTGAGATTTTTATTATATATAAAATATATATTATTTTAATGCAAAAAAGTTATATGAAATCATATAAGCCTGTTAAAAGGCATGCTAAACTATATAGCATATATAAAGCTTAAAGATTTATAAATAATGTTCAATTTAAAAGTTAAATTTACTTTATTTAAAGTTAATTTTAAATTTTTGGTTAACAATAAAAATTTTTATTTGTACTTTTATCATCATAAGATCTTAAGATTTGAGCATAGCTTTCGAAGATCTGCAAATGTGCTGATTGCATTCAAAGCATTGTTAAAAGGGATGCAACATCGACCAAAAAAAAACGATATTGCTAGTATCGATATTGATAAAAAAAACTATGGTTATTGAAATATCGAAAACTATCGTTATTGAATTATCGATATTTTAGTTTTATTTTATTTTCAAATTCAAAGGTCAATCACAATGAAATGTTATTGTTTCGTCATTTAAAATTGAATAACCAACCTTTCTAACATATTTTTGTACTCGTAATTTGTAATCTCTAACAAACTTTTGTTAAAAGGAAAATTTTTAATTGTTCAAAGTAATCGATAACACATTTTAAGAAAATTCTAATAAAAACTTAAATATCGATTACAAAATATTGATAGCATTGTTATATCGATTTTTGAAAAATCGATATTATAATACAAAAATATCGATACATCAATATGCCGATAAATTTTTTTTCATCCCTAACTGTCTTAGTAGTAAAAGACCAAACTTAAGTCACCTTTATTTTCCTCTAAATAAGCGCTTCTTGACCGAATACTTTATTGAAAGAACTAACAATTTTTCCAAGTGTACTTAGGCAAACTTTCTTCGGCACAACATTGTTGTTGTTGTCGAGACGCTTATCGCCTTGCCACAATAATTTTAACAATACGCCATAATATTGTAGCCATTTAACCATTATTGATTTTTGCTACCAAAATATCCTACACAATGGCTGACTAGCTGGGCTGCCTGGCTGGGCTGCCTGGCTGGTTGTTCGCTTGGCTGCAAAGTTCATGATCTTCAACATGTTTTCGCTTTTGTTCGAAATTTCTGTGACTTTGAGTTGAACATTATTTCCTGGTGAAACTACCAAACAACAACAACAACACGGCTTATATTATTATAATGGAACAAATTATTATGGACTAACATGTAAACAAAAAAAACAACAACTATTTGCTTGTGCATTTTAATAAAGCAAAAACAACAAAAACAACAACAAAAACGAAGCAAATATCAATTTAGAAAACTTTGACAAAGTCTTGACTGCCGCGCCGTCTAAACGCTGGGCTCACCTATTTTTAATTTCCTGCTGACTGCCGCCAAGACGCTTCGGACTCTTGTAATTAATGCTGTAATGTTACGAGTACTTCTGTTTAGTTATTCGTAAATATTTTTAAATGCGCATTCAGCCCTTTGCGACCGCTGCAGCAATTAATCTGGCCAAACCCTCTAAGCTGGAAAGCTAGTTAGTTGCCTTCTCGGTCGGTGATTGTTTGTTGCGGTGCTGAGTGACTGACGCTCCCAATACAATAGCTCAGCTCCGTCCCATTACCCAGTTACTACAAGAGCAACGTGCGCGTCAGTATTGCTTCTTCGGAATGGTCTTTCTATAAGATTTGGCTTAAATAGAACGCTTTACAATTTAGTTCGCAACTACTGCGGAAACATTTTGTTAAATAACAAACAGAGAGACCAAAAATAATTTAGATCACGAATTTGTTGTCGTATGCAAATTAATCAAATGCTAAGCGAAATTTCATCTACAACTGACGACAGTCGCATTCTCATTCTCGTTCTGATAAATTGTTTAACTCTCGCGGGAAGTTGGAAAAGTCATACCTTTAAAGGGAAAAACCAATCGAGCTATGTACCACTACTAAAAGTGATCTTTGGTTGGCCCAAAAGAAAGATCTTTCAATAAAAGTATCGAATAAATATTTCGATAAGCAATTTGACTTTTTTTGATCGAATGTTTGGAAACGTTATCGTCAGAAAGTGATCCTAGTGGTAATCTTCTAGGGATATTATTTTGCTATAAAAAACAATGTTCTATTTAGCAAATACAACAATTAAGGCATAAAATGAGAATTTGTTAGGCAAACGTCGACTAGTCCATGGTGGAATAATAAGGCTAGGACATTTAAAGTAAGAGCATAAATTGAGCGAACTCACCTCGATTTCTACCTTATTATTAATGTATTTTTTAATGGTTTAATAAACAAGGAAGGTTTTTTTATGTTATTGTTGCAACTATTCATAAAGATAAACAATATTGTGGTCATATAATGTAATACTATATATGTACTTATATATTGACACTTACCTATCTATTTAACGTAAAAAAATTCTAAAATCAAAAGAAGACAGCCTATCGGAAATTTTGCATTAGTGTTTGAATACTTGTATATTTGTAAACTAACATACTTACATAAGAAACTATCATATTAATCCAGTGGCGATTAAGAAAAATAAAACCGTATCTTAATAAAAAATCAATAAGTGCTTTGCAATGTTGAAAAGTTCGTTTTCAAATATATATAATATAATGATCGATAAATGTATTGGTTTATTTTTTCACCAAAAACTAAATTTTTTGAGAATGTTTTTATTGACGCCACTGACATTTTCGAATGTTCGATTGTCAGTTATGGTACATTCGTCTATCGGTTCTCTAGCTCATAAACTATATTTATGTACTGTAATGTTGCGACAATGTACCTTAAGTTCAGTAGCATTACAGAGGTATTACATATATGATTGTGGAACCATGAGGCAAATATCGATCAGGCTATTGTTATGCCCTTCGACACGCGCAAGCACGTATCCAATGAAATATTCAGTTTTTTATGGGAAATTTTTTCGGCACATAACTTTTCGGTTAACTACACAAGTTCCTCCCATATATACGGAAAATACTTCATGACACTAAGAAGTATTCTATTTACAAAAAACTATTTTAGAAATCATATTAAAATATTTATTCAAAAACTTAAATTACTTTTGAATGGTCGATTTTCCAAAAACGAACTTTTTTCATTTATCTCTCTTTTTGTTTGGTCATTTTGTGATTTGGCAAATGACACTCGTTCATTGTTACCGTTTGCAGCGCCACTGTAACGCTGAGTATGGTGCAATGCGGGTACAGGCCTATCCGAAAAACGCAAAGCGATTGCTGCAACAATTTAAATCGTTGGTTGGTCGGTTGGCCGGTCGGTCGGTCGCTCTGTGGTGTTAAATATTTCACGGCGGCGACCAATTACCATTTTGTGGAGCTGTGTACTTCGGTGGCTTACACCTCAGCGCATTTGAATGCGGAAAAAGAATATTTTTCAATTTCACGCATGAAGTCATCTACTAATTAGATTTGCATATGATTTTTGGCAACAGCAACCAACAACAACAAAAACAACAACAACAAATGAGCAAGACCAGCATTTATGATTGGATATGGAAACGATACTGTAACTATTCCGGATAATGCGAAAGAGTCTTTCATTTAAAACAATTTATAACTATTTTAATTTAAAGCGTTTTTAATGCTTTTACTTGGTAGTTGAACTTCTCGTTGAACCGCCTAGTTGGTTGTTGTAATCATAAGCGTTTAATAATGAATTGATAAAATAAGTGCAGACTGCAAAACTTAAATTTTGAATTTTTATTGGAAACTGTTCCTGTTTCGATTGCAAAGACTAATTAAATCTTTTGTTTAATTTGTCAGCTTAATGGATTTATTTGCTCAATGCGATCATGACCAATTTCGGAATTGTTGCCAATGCAAACAACTCCAACTGTGAAATTGGAAAATGGAAATCCAAGCAAGCAAAACAAATATCATGATACGCTGGGGGAGTCGGTCGGTCGTCCCCCACTCATTGTCTTTAATTTATCAAATCGCTGAGATCGTATTTTTCAAACTGCAACAACAAAACGACAATAAAAAAACAACAACAACAAAAACAAAACGTTGCATTTGTCTCCAAGTCGAGCGCGTTTTAATTTTGATTGAATTTTGATGCATGCAGAAGAAGTTGAAATGATGCTGCAACAAGATGCAAATGTGCGCCCCCCTGTAAGGCAAAAAAAACAGCAACAAAAAATTACAAACAACAACAAGAACAACTGCATCTGTCTGCGCGACTGTGTTGCCGAGCAGTGCAGCTCCAGATTGTGCACGCTGCGCACGCTTTTTGGCCTGAAGTTGATTGAAAGATCGATCGAAACGATCGCAAATGAATTTCTTCGCTAAAGGTTCTCCTTTTGCAACAAAATTATAAAACAAAACAACAACAAAACAACAACAAAAACAGACAACAACAACAAAAACAACAACGTATTTAAATGCAAAAGTTGTAAAAACATTTTTTTCTTCTCGTCTTGGTATCTTAGATTTTTATGCAAATGCTGCAAAAGTCAAGCTAAAAATAAATGTAAACGAAAAGAAGAGAAGTGAAAAAAAACCAAATGCTGGAATCTCAATTGCCAGTCGTAGTCGTCATCGTCATCGTAGTCATTGTAGGGTTAAATTGGCTCTTGGTTGAAGCGTTACCGTGATTCTACCCATGGCCAAATTTTAATGCAAATTATGATGGGAAAATCTAAATTACCTTCGCTAATGAATCGCTGACATTATCGATTGTTCGTGTCGAAAATAAATGTGCCCTTACTCTAGACTTGTTAGATTTCCTATTTAATACTACGATCAGATTTCGCAGTTGGCTAACCAATACTAAATAATGTTTGGGGCATCACTCTGCAGCCGGTATCAAGATTATCGACTTGAATTTCATCCGCGATTGTGTGATATGACTCTTCCGCGAAGCTATCCGTTCGATATCTTCAAGTTGTTATTGTTGTCAACGGAAAATAGTTTCTCATTTTAAACAAAAATCTGTAAGTTTGTTTATCTCTTGGGCGGTAATAATTCCATTTAACATTTTTGTATACACTGTCATTTTGACACGCTTACGCACAATTTTAACGGAAATGCTCGTCTGTCTGCATATATTAAAATATTTTATATTTTAATATGTATATGTATATATATATATAAAAATTACATATCCACGAAATGCCTTTTTCATCGGCTCGTCTGGACTCGCCTCGTCCATGTGGAAATTGTTGCATTCGGCTGTATTATTAATAACACTTTCATTATATTCACTTTTTTAATGGCCTGGACAAAAGTGCAGAGGACAAGAAATTACATTTACTGCTCAAATTTAATTATGTCGATCAGTTTTAATTGCTTAATGGCTATTAAACTCGGATGTTGTAAAACAACAACAACTGCGCAACTGTAATGGATGGTCTTCGGTAGGTGTCATAGACTTAAGTGCTAAAGAATTGCATTAACTTCTGGAGTAATGAATTGCACAACTTTAAATCCAGTTAAAGTTTGTTGAAATTTACTCATTTGGCAAATCAAACGTAAACAAAACTCAAACTTAGTATTAGACAAACTGCTTATTAAGTTAAGAAGTTATTGGCAAGTTAATTTATATGTTTGGTTTAGAAGACCGATAAAATTCAAGAACCAAAAACGTATTTCTATTCAAAAACTGTCATTCATCGTAAACAAATTTAAAAAAATCTTTTTAAACACGATTTAAATAATTAAGTAGAATCGTTACTTTCATTTGCTTTAACCTGACTTAATTGTGACAAGTTTTCGTTATTAATTTTTGAATTTTACAAAAATATGCTCGAGCTTACGGAAGTTGTTGTTATGTGGACAGAGGTCGAGAATTTCCTCGATTCATCTTGTAACTAGATCGCGATAACAAGTGACCTTAATGGACCAATTAACTGATCTGTGTTTCCCATATCTCTAAAATAATATATTTACTCGATTGATAAATTTTTACGAGTTAATTTCATTGATTTTATTTAAGTACTCGATGCAATAAAAAGATTATATTAAAATAAATACATTTTATAGATTTCTTTTGATGATAATAAAAACCTTATAATTAGCGAAAGGAATTTTTACTGGGAATTTAAAAAATTTAATGATAAAGTAGTCGTTCCGAATAGTGAAATTTCCTTTTTAATGGCATTTACTTAATCGCTAATGCATATTTTTGCATTTTTTAAAATAAAGAATGGTTTTGCATATGTTTGGAAACTGTGCAAATTTTTGCATATTTGCATATTTTTAAAAAACTGTGCATATTTTTTGCATATTTACAATATATATATGAATTTGCATATTTTGGAATAAAAGCATATTTCTGGAACATTTTTTATTTATGCACTATAATACATTTTTAATTTAGATAACCTTTTACCTCTTAAAATAGCAAACTTTCTCTCTTGTATTTATTTACTGCTACACCTTTTAGCGAGAAACGCTTTTAAAATTAGTTCTCAAATACTCATCAGAACTGAACAGGTTGTATTTATTTCAACTTTTTACTAGAGAACCGATTATCGGCATCGCTAAGTATCAGAAGAGAAGAATTTCAGCATATTCTAAATATTGTTTTAAAATTAATTGTTTTTCATCGCTGTCTAATTGCATTAAATATTTGATTTTCGTTTTGTTAATGAATCATTGGTGCATATTTTGCATATTTTAAATGCATATTTTGCAGTTTAGGTGGCTTATTTTTGGTTCAGTTTATTCGCACATAATATGCGCATATATCTCCAATATTTTAGTGTATGCCTATAATACCTAATCATAAAAATGTATACACATAAATTTATTTTGTCTATTGGCTTAATGCGATGTTGGATTAAAAAAACCTTGGCGAAAATTTCAACAACTCGAAAAAGTGTTGATTTGTATATAAATTAAAAAGTTCTTGTATTTTGTATTTGAAAACCAAATTTGATTTTCGAATTATTAATAGAAAATTGCTTATGAAATCTATTACAAAGCTCAGACTCGTGTCTACTGACATTGCGACGAAAGCGTTGTCGAGCAATTTTTAAATTGAATTAAATTTGTTGTGAAAAAAAAATTTAAAATGCACAACATAAACTACAACAACAAGCGGAATAAACAAAACATATGCCACAGAAATATAACATGCGCTTAAAAGTTATAACGCCACCAATAAAGTTAGTATTATCGTATATCTTAATATAGTATAGTATACAATTTTTGTTGGTTTTATTAATGGGAAGGGTCATTGTATTCTGCTTTAATGATACCCGACTTTCTAACCCATTTGAAATCTAAACTTTAATTTTTGAATGCATATAAAAAAATTTAAATTTTTTAAATTTTAATGTTAATACTGCAGAATAATTTTTATTTTTGTTTTATTTTCCACTTGACAATTTTTGTAAAAGTGAATGTTAATTGAACTTTAAATTCCATCAAAATCTTAAATGCATTTATAAATATGAAGCGCACATTACGCACTTTTGCACGCATATATGAAGATCATGATCAAGTAAGCTAGACGCGGCTACTACCGCGCTTTTATGTCAAATTGTAGGATGCAAATCCAACAAAGTAACATCAGTAGCCAGTTAAAACATATATAAAAAAAACAACAACAACAACATTAAATACAAAATATTCCACTGTAGGTAGCAAATTGGTCCATTTTAAAGCAGCTACAGAAAATTCGTACATGGTGCAATGTGGGCTGTGCCAAAACAACAAATGCAACAAATGCAACAACAATAACAAGAGACGCGTTGATATATTTCCACTATTTTCAGCACATCGCTTCAGTATATCATGCACGTTTTGGTTGTGGATCATCAACGAGGACAACGATGATGACGACGACAACGCACGGTGATGCAAGAGCAACAATTGCGGAGGAGATGACAACATAAACAATCCCAAATCCAAATGCAATCGCAATTGGAATCGCAATTGCATGCCAAGTTCTCTACACTGCGTACGCTTGGATGCCAACAGTGTTGGCACTTTGAACGCGTAAAACTAATTAATTTCGGTATTTGACATTAAGTATGGAAAAATAAATTTTATTTTTTTAATTAGTTTCGATAAGATACATTTCATAGATACTTTAATTATAAAGTTTTTTTTTCAAACTTACGTGTAATTTTTGACACTTCGACATTGCTGTCAAATCGTTTTCTGCTTTCATCACCCACCGAATGCATCGCATGACGGCGCAGTGCAACAACTCAACGCGTCGCAGCAGATGCAAAACTTCACAGAGGCGTGCATTATGAGAAATTCAAATGCCTCACGGCATATTTCACAGCTGTCGGGCGCGTTCGCATTCGCATTCGCGTCGTCTGTTGTCATTCGCGTCGTCGACGTCGTCGTTGTCGCCGTCATCACCGACACTCCCCTCCATCCGCAGATAGTCGCTTTGCTGCCGCCCTGCATTATGGAGCATAGTACAGGGAGACCCTCAACTGGCCTCGCTCGAAAATAGAAAAATTGCATATTTTTGCAGCACAATTTCATATCTGCTGCACAAATGCATATTGCATGCATGCAGCCAGGCAACATGCAACATTGCTGCTCGTGGTGTTGCCTTTGTGCGTCTGTTGCCAATTCATTGGAATCTCTCCTCTGGGCTGACTCCACGCAGTTGTCGTGTTTTGATTTAGTTACGTGCGACGACGAGTTGTGCGTTCTTTCTTTTTTCTCTCCCTCTCTCTCCTCTTTTGCATATTTCATGTCATTTTGTTGATCTCATTGTTGCTGATGTTGTTGTTGTTGTTGTTGTTGCTTCTAGTGTTGTTGTTATTGTTGTTGTTGTTGCACTGTGTTGATACGTTGTTGAATTAATTGAAAATTGCGTGCGTCGGTAGTCGGACTCACTTATCATTTTACATGATATGCATGTGATTATGCCAACTTTATGGCACTGCATATTTTTACAGGGTGTTTGCCAGTGTTGCCATTTAACTGTAAGACTCTATTATATTTGTTATACCCAGTGGAAGAATTTTTATTGTCGTTTTAATTAAAACTAAATGAAAGTTTTTCCATGATAAGCTTTTTATTCGAAAATTAACTTATATCTTTTTTAACTTTGCACAGTCTTGTTCCAAAATATGTTCTCCGTGTTGTTCTCGAGAAGTACGCTTTGAAAGGTGCACTCCGGATGCTGAAAATTAAAGCAGCGATCATTTAAACTTTACACATAGTACACAATAACCTTAAAAAGTGTTTCAGACTACCTGAAAGAAAAATATATAACAGTAGCTAATTTTCGTTGCGACTCCGAACTACCACGGAGCACTCCTGAATATAGTTTTATCTATATAGTACTTCTTTTTGATTTTTTTTTTATAAGAAATTTTAAAGGATAGAAGTACACTTTCACTTAAATATCGTTTTATCGTGTTTTGTTTACTACAAATGTATTAAGGAGCATTTTTTAGTGTTCCATAACGGGCCGAAACGAGGTTTCGAGGTTTATCTAAAATCAGGCGGTTCCACTTAGAAGGTCGAACAAAATTAGTAAATGCGAAATAATTTATTTTAAAAGTGAGTTTCGAGTTTAAAAAAATTATGATCTCCAAAACAGTTGCACCCTGTAGCCCGCCCACTTGTACCTGCAAGATTGCGTGTGACAAAAGTGCCATGGGTGGCATTTAGCATGTGCAATACAACAAAAACAACAACAAGAAACATGCACACAAACGCACACAAACCCACAAAGAAATGCAATCACCGAAAATAAGATGAGACGATTTAACAATAATTTCGACAACATTACAACAAATCCAGCGAACAACAACAACATAAAGAGCAGCAATGCATTTGCATCAATAAGCGACAAATTTACGAGTGTGAGAGACACAAACGCACACACATGCACATAAACCACTTCAAATGCAGCAGAAACTGCAGATACAAATATACAAATGCATCTTTCGAATACATTTGCATGCGCTGCATTTGATATGCCAAATTCTAAATTATTTGTGAGTCTGCGTGCGTGTGTGTGTGTGTATGTGTATTTATGTGGCGTTCGTTTGTCAATGCAGGCGGCGACTGGCCACCCATTAACAAGAGCAGGCGGTATTTTAGCCAAAGGCATTTTACTTTAAGTACGCGTAAGTAACTAAAGACATTTTTTTTTAGTTTATAAATTTTCATCAGCAGTTTTACTTCTCACAAAATACACTTCGGAGGAGGCGCTTTAGACCGAAAACGGTTAAGTCCATTAGCACTGAAATATGATGACAATTTTAAATACATTTTTGAATTATAAAAGTTTTATTTTTTTCATATATTTGAAATCAAAAAAAAAGAAATCTTATAAGTAAAAAAAATTCGAAATATATTTTGACCAGACCCGCTAAATCTAATTTTTCGTAGTCATGGAAGTCGTTTGACACCCATAAAAGCAGAGAAAAACAAGTCTTTTGTGACCAATGTTTGACTGACCACTTTCAAAAAAGATTTCAAAAGATTTTTTATGTCCTATAACAAAGGTTGTAAAAAAGTTTACATACGACTCACTTACTCAGCTCATTCTACTTGTTAAGTTGAGCTACCGAGCGAGTCGTAAGTGAGCATTCTACAATAATAGTCAAAGAAATCTTTTTCTCGAAAAAGTCAGTAAAATATTGCTCACTAAAAACTTGAATCCAATGGATATTTATTTTTTAAATGTATCTGAAAAATGATTTTCGGTTCCGTTGTATGCCACTTTGACCAAACTTTTCAAATACAAATTAAAATTTTTATTTTTTTTAAGAATCAGTTCAGGGACTAGAACCTATACAACATTACACAGACAGACAGACAGACAAACAGACATACAACGTTAAACTGATTCCCGAAAGTGGAGGATAGAAGGGTGGGGTAAAGGAAGGGGGACTTATGACAAATCATTTTGAGAAGCTGAGAGAAGTGTAATGCCTAAAAAATTTTTGAGCTAACTCATAAATAGAGCGAGTCGATTATGAGCTATTTAGAATTTTTTTATTGGAACCGCTCAGAATTTTTTTCTTTAGCAAAAACTTAAACTTAATTGTTTAACCCTTTTTCCCAATATTCTTTCAAGCATTTGTAATAAATCGGAGTATGAAATGATGTAGGGCCTTATTACCACCAAGTTTCTTTTTTTTCGAATATAGATTCACCGGTATTTGAGCAGAATCAACGCATAAGTTTAAAAATGAATCTTCAAGAATTTAACACGCGTTGGGGAAAGTCATTATTATGCAGACAAGAGTATCAATTACACAAAATTACTTTGGCAAGTGACAGCGACAGCGACACACAAAAATGCTCCAAAACGCTTTACTTTGAAGCGCTTTTCAAAAAGAAAGAAAGACGTCGTCGACGTTGAGGGTTTTTTTTGTTTTTTTCGTTTTGTTTTAATGAGACATCAAAGCACCACGCATAAATGCCGCATTTCTTATTTGCCGCGCCGTACCTGCCGGCTTGCCTCGACTCGGCAATTGGAGGCGCAACCGAACGAGTGCATTTATTTTTAGCGCAAATGTCTCCTTTAGTTGCTGTAGCAGCTTGCTTGGTCTCCTCCGAAATGGTTCAATATCACATATAATGATTGAATAGCTCATAAAATACATATATACAAATATAAATTTCCTCCTTTTTTTTCTTTCTTTCATTCTCTCAAATTGGTTCAACTCAACTCCCGCTTGATATACTTCAAATTGTAGATTGTAGCAAATCTCTAAGCTTCACTTCACTTCGACTCGACTCGATTCGATTTGCACACAGTCGCTGTTATAGATTCTGCGCGACGAAGACATAAATTTGCCAACCAGCCGCCGCATAGTGTTCATAAATTCTGACTCGTATTTTGTGTCCCGGATTTTACAAATGTGATATGTGCATTTGTATGTGTGGCAGGAGCGGCTGCGACGGCAACGACGACGGCGGCGGAAGGCGCACTTGGAAATGTCATCCTGCTGCGTTCTAGTTACTTTTGCTGCTTATCTTAACGTACCAGTTTGGATTCTGGAACACTTTTGCATTTATCTACATGCGACCCGTTGTTGGTACTGTGGAACAGATGTCCCTAATAATTAACAATAATCTTTCGTCTGTCCAAATTTTTTTTAAATTGGGATGAATTGTTAAAAATTAACGCATATACCAAGTGTCCAGTAATGGAGCGTCAACAAGATCGAACAAAATTCTTCAAAATTAAATTGATATTCCTTTGTGAAAAAGTTTTAAATAACTTTAACATCAGGAAGTATGGTCTCTCTCCGGAGTGCTCTTAAAAACATACTACCAAATGGAGTATTCTGATTGGATACTTTGCAAGCGCTACATAGTAGTAGTATAAGTGGAAGCTGATGAAACAACACCGGGACGAGTAGGACAATTAATGCCGTTTTGATACCACATTCTCCTAAATGAGAGAATAAGATCAGTGCCGAAACCCTCCTGATTTGTTAAGAAGCTTCAGAGTGTTAAGTAGTAACATATCGGAGAATTCTTTCAGAGCGGCTGCAAAAACGGAAGGAAGATTTTGAAGCCAGACTCTTGTTAGAACCGGGCACTCACAAAAGAAGTAAACTGACGTCTCTGACAAACTAAAATTTGTTAAACTTCGTTAGTGGACATTATAGGTAATTCCCAATCTGCGGGAATCCAGAGGCCAGTGTCCAGGGCAGATATACAATATGTATGATTGAAAATAATCAGGTGTAAAGTTATTTAGGAAAAAAAAAGGAGGACATCTCTCCCACGAAGCCATTTTGATTCCACTGTGCGTT
The DNA here is from genome assembly GCA_949127995.1 of Suillia variegata. NCBI lineage: Eukaryota > Metazoa > Arthropoda > Insecta > Diptera > Heleomyzidae > Suillia > Suillia variegata. The sequence goes on from OX421842.1 coordinate 4,117,871, forward strand.
TGCGTGGTATCCGTCGTATCTGTAACTGCAAATCTTTAACGTACCTAAAACAAAAAAAAAAGTGCACTGCTCGCAGTATCGAATGTATTGCGTATCTCATGGATGCGAGTGTGATTTGTGATGCCAGAGCTCAAAGTATTTTTTATTTTTTTTCTACCAGTCGTTTGTTTTTTTAAATTTTTTTTTCAGCTGACTGCTTTAGATTCATGCAGTCGAAGGAACCTGAAATCTAGCGCGACTGGGGTGGCATGCAAACATTAATAATGTCAAAACTAAGACAGCTCAAATGAATCTGGTGTCGCTCGTAATTAAAGACAGCGACCGAGCTTATAAATTTCCAAATAGTTAAAGGGCGAACGCATCCAACGACGACACATTTACATACGTACGGATTTAAGATTTTCTTAATATTTTGTTTGTTTGATTGTTCCGTTGAGGCGAGATAAAAGACCTGTCAAAATTTTTACAAAAGCCCAAAACAAACCAAAAAAAAACCGAATACTTTCTTAGCTCTTAACTGCTAAATTGAAAATCTGTTTCGAAAGTTGAGGTTTTACATGGAACTCCTAACGCAAAGCCCAAACGACAGATGATTGAAAAATATTTTAGCTCATGTTGACATTTATCAGCGTGAGTAAAGTTTACATGCTCCAACGCACACGTCCGAAATGTGTGTCACCCATGTGTCAAAATGTCGCGCCTCAACTAAGACAACACAAATACAACAATAGAGATGCCATCGCAAGCGACTAAACATTGTCGAGATATAAACATTTACAACAATGACTAATTGAACATTCAAATTTTCGTCCAACTTAAATTAATCCGAAATCAGCTTTAAGTCGCAACATTATTCACATCATTCACCGTTCATTCGTCTGTCCGTCCGTCCATCCGTTCATTCGTCCGTCAGTTGCCATAAGTATTGTCTGAATTTGAAATTTTGAATTTCGGTTGACATTTACATTTACATTTTACATTTTACAATTCTATTTTGAGGCTCGCATTTAACACTTCATTTCATGCCAGCGTTAAATTCCCATTGAACCGTTTAGGCCGGGGTCAATTCATTTTGCTGTTGTTGTAGCTGGTTGTTGTAAAAGTTGTACTATGTTTTTTTGTTTTTCGTGTGTGTGTATGTGTGTGAGTGTGTGTGCTTAAATGTCTCTCTTAGCTTATTGGTGATTTTACACTAATGTGATTTTACAATGTTCAATTTTGATTAATTTGGGGCGCGTTGACTTGTTTATGGTCGGTTTAACGATGCGTCAAAGTTTCGCTATAGACAGGTTGATTTTTTTTTCCTATTTTGTTTATTGAGTTAACTGGGCATGCAAACTTTGTAAATGGCTGACAAAGACGAAACTTTGGAGCAACACCTTTTTTTATTTCGTTTCAAAAACGTTCGGCCTAATTGGTTTCTTTGAATTGGACACATTATAAATTTTTTTGTGACCGTCAACATCTTTTTGTTATGTTGTAAAAAAACAAAATGTTAATTACACCATTAATTCGGGCACCACAATGAAAGTGTAGTAAATGGCTGAAATCCGATTGAAAATTAAGATAAAACATTTAAACACATTTTGTGCAAACGTATGAATCTAATAGAACAACCGCAACCTCAGTTTGACATTTGAGCATATTCTATAAAACTAACTCAGCCTCAGTTTGAATCTTCTCACTTCGAATTTCAAAAACGATTTTTTTAAAAATGATGCTTATGATACAAAAAGCGTAACTACACAGAACGAAATATTCTGAAAAACTTTAATCAATACAACAATTTTTTTGTTTAATACAATATTTGACTGAAACTTCATTCACAACCATTTTAATCAATAGAATTAAAAACGTTTTGATTAAGATTCGAAAAAAGTTTTTGCAAAAAATAATGCAATATGCACAAAAACTTTGATGCTTGTAAGAAATCGATTCTGGACCCACTGCGTCAGAAGGCGAGAGTCTTAAGAATGTGCCCCTGATGCACAATACCAATTGTTGATTTTGAATATCCTTTCGAAGAATTTGTTTTTGAATAAAATTTAAAATTTGTTTTCAATTAATAAATTAATCAATACTATTAAAATGTTGTTTAAAGATTTATCTTGCAGCAAAAGTTTCAATAAAAAATTTAATTGTATTAGTTAACTTTCATTTGAAACTCATAGTTTGAAATTTATTTAATACAATTAAAAGCTTTGCCGATTCAACAAATTGTCTCTCAATTAATACAAAAAAAAATCGATTCAACAAATTTTTTTTCGTAAAAAGATTTTTCTTTGAAAATTTTGTTTAATTTACAGCGAATGTTTATCTAAACAAAATTTCAGCTCGATTTGCAAATTTGCTGGAATTACATTATCAATTGATACTGCCGGATGTGCTTACAGTCGTCGACAACAACAACAACAACAACAACAACGACGATCCTCACAGCAGTTGGGTCTACGTACCGGGATCGACGCGGGAAATACTTCCCCGCCCAAAGACTGCAAAACCTCGGACACTGGAATCATACATGTATGTACCGAGACCCCTTATCTTTACTTCCCTCTATCTCTTTTCTCTAACTGATCAGACAATGCCGGCTTGCCTGATCAGACTACTAATAACCCTTGCCGGTGACGTCGAAACTAACCCTGGTCCTTTGACCAACGTGTGCAACAGGTGTGGGAAGACCCTTACCAAGAAGGCCAAACCTATTCGATGTGCTGCATGTGGAGAAAATGCCCACCTCCGCTGCTCGGGACTAAGGAATTCGAATCTTTATAGACCCGACTTCATTGGTCCCTGCTGCAGGAGGCGGCAAGCTGACCCCACACGTGGCGCCCTCGAAGGTGGAGCATCTGGTCGGTCCCCTACACCTGTAGACCGAGCGACAATAGAACCACCATTAGTACAGTCGGCCACCAATGACATCCCGGAGCAACCGTCACCCACATCGGATCTCGAGTTTAAGATTCTACAGTGGAACTGCAACGGACTAAGCAGGAAAATAACGGAGGTTACGGATTTTATGGTAAAGAGAAGCATACCGATTGCGGCCCTCCAAGAGACCAAGCTAACGAGTAGGAATCCTCTTTCCTGCTCGTCTGGCTACAGTGTCATAAGACAAGACCGCGAAAAAGACAAAGGAGGCGGTCTTGCTTTTCTTATCCACGACTCCGTAACCTACCGCCCGCTAACCATTCCGTCTAACGACGATCACTTGGAACTCCAGGGGATCGCCGTACGGTCTGGGGAGGTTGAGATTGAGCTCTTTAATGTGTATATCCCTCCCACAGCGGCCTGCCGTCCCGGATATCGTCCTTCCATTGAGTATTTAATGGAGGGCGACCACAGAATCTTGCTCGGGGACCTTAACGCGCACCATGATAGCTGGCATTCTGAACTAGAGAATGACGCGAGGGGTAACTCACTCGTCGAACAGATTGATAACACTAACTTCTGTGTTATCAACGAGGAGCACCCCACACGCATCACTCCAAACTGTCGGAGCTCACCAGATCTTTCGATAGTCAGCCCTGACCTAATTGCCTATACCACCTGGCATGCCGACATCGCCCTTAATTCCGATCACATCCCAATCACCATCAAAATCATGCAAAGTGCGGAATTCATATCTGCTGAACAACGCACTTTCGTGAATTTTCGGAAATCGGATTGGATCAGATTTAAGGAGATAACGGAAGCAGAATTTGGTCAACTGACACCCCCCTCGTCAACTTCAGAGGGGGAGAAAAACATCCGAAGGATCCTGGTTAGAGCCAAGGACCGTTGTATTCCTGCCGGACGCATTCCTAATATGCGTCCCAACTTTCCGGCTGAGGCATCCCGCTTGGCAGATGAGCGTGATGCTATCCGGAGGCAGGATGCATCGGACCCGCGTTTGAAGCAGATGAGCGCTGAGATCGACAACTTAGTCAGCGCTCACCGCAGAGATCTGTGGTTACGGCACCTGGAAGGGTCGGATAGAGGTTCAAAACGACTTTGGTCGACCATTAAGAACCTCTCAAATCCCCGGAGAAGTGCGAGACCCACTCTCTCTTTTGAGAGTGGCACGCCACTTGACCCCCACAAGTGCTGTTCTGCCTTAAACCGTCAGTTTGTTGAGCACCCAACTAGACCGAACAAAGAACGCCGAGCCATCCGAAGGAGGATCAGATCCCTTCCCCCGTCAGACGATATCATTGATATCACTGCAGAGGATGTCCATGGAGCTATCAAGGCAGCGAAAACTTCTACAGCAATAGGTCCGGATGGGCTTGCAATGATAATGCTGAAACACCTGGGGAGGCAAGGAGAGACATACATAGCGGAAACCTTCTGCTTGTGTGTCAACTCCATGGAGATTCCAGATATGTGGAAGCTAGGGAAAATCATTCCCATTCCCAAACCTGGGAAGCCCCTGAATAGGGGTAGCTCCTACAGACCTATAACACTACTCTCACCAGTGGTTAAGGTCCTGGAATCTCTTCTCCTACCGTTCTTAAAGGAGAACCTTCCCTTGGCAGACCACCAACATGGCTTTCGATCAGGACACAGCACTACTACAGCGCTGTGTGAAATGACGACTGCCATAGCCGGAGGCCTAAACAGCAAAAGACCTCACGAGAGGACCATAATGGTCGCTCTTGACCTGTCTAAGGCCTTCGACACGGTCTGCCACACGAAGCTATTGCAAGACCTGTACGTATCCGAGCTCCCAAATGTCCTTAAAAGGTGGCTGGCCAACTACTTGGCTGGCAGGCAATCGTACGTAGAGTTCAGAGGTTCCAGGTCGGGACTTAGGAAAAATAAGCAGGGTGTACCGCAGGGAGGTGTTTTATCCCCCTTGCTGTTCAACACTTATATTTCCAAAATCCCGACCCCTCCTCCGGGGCTGAAACTAATCTCTTATGCCGATGACTGCACTGTCCTGTGTACAGGCAGAGATATTGAAGCCCTGGAAGAGCAAATAAATAATTATCTGCCAGTGTTACGCAACTATCTGGTGGATAGGAACCTCCAACTCTCCACACCCAAATCTACGGCCACCATTTTCACCACATGGACCAAAGAGGTCACGAGGGAACTCAACATCCATATTTCTGGACAAAGAATTCCCTCGGTGAAGAACCCCAAAATCCTTGGGGTTCACTTTGACAGCCTCTTCATGTTCTCCAAACATGCGGAGGTGGCGGCCAGTCGAGTGAAAGGGAGAAATCGCGTATTAAAGGCACTAACGGGCAGCACTTGGGGCAAAGATAAGGAGACGATCCTAACGACTTATAAAGCCATAGGTCGCCCCCTTATCGACTACGCTGCTCCCGTTTGGTCGCCTTGTATAAGCGACTCACAGTGGAGAAAACTCCAGACGGTCCAAAACGCGGCACTAAGGGTGGTCACTGGTTGTCATTTCATGACACCTGAGGATCACCTGCACGAAGAGACCAAAATTCTTCCCGTCCGGAGCCACTGCTCCCTTCTCACGAGACAATACTTACTAGGGTGTATGATGCCTGACCACCCTAACCACGCCATCGTTACAGGTTCGTCGACCCTCGGAGTTAGACAGGTTAGGCACGACCTACGAGTCGAGAAATCGGCAGTAAGTCACCTGCTAAACCTGGTGTCTGAAGGCCTTCTTAGAGATGCCAAGGCCCAGCTCCATACCGAAATGGTCTCCGAGTCCATTAGAGCCATGAAGGACAATGTGGTACTCGGTGGTAGACCTCCACCAATCTCATTGTTTGAGGAGAATCTACCACGAAAAACGCGTGCCACACTGTCCCAGCTCAGGTCAGGTTACTCCAAATATTTGAATAGTTACCTGGCCAGAATGAACCCGGAGACCTCGGAAAAATGTCCCGTATGTGACTCCGCGCCGCATACCACAGCCCATCTTTTCGAATGTTCCCTCAGACCTACTAACTTCACAACCAGGTCTCTCTGGACCAATCCAGTCGAGGTAGCTCGCTTCCTTGAATTGGATGGGTAATAGCTAGATCTCTTTCTTTCCCTTTCCAAACTTTCTTTATCCACACTAATTACGTTTCCCTCACATGTGCATGCATGTGATTATTCCAGTGGACGCTACAACAACAACAACAACAACAACGACAATTAGCTAAATTCAATGAGAATTGCAAATCAGCCGAATATCACTTGGTGGTCCAGCACGAAAGTATTTCCACTACGCTGCATCACTTTTATCAGTGCAGTCGGTGCAGCCAGCTTGCAGCTTGCCATGCAGACTGCCAGGAAATACGTGGGTGTCGCCGTCACAACTATGGAGCTGTAAACTGCCAACCCGACAGAATTTCGCTGAGTGTGCACAAATGACCAGTTCTATAAACGCTTTGCTGTTTGCCTGTCTGGCTGTCTGTCTTTCTGCCTGCCTGGATGTCTGACTGCGTGCTCGTTGTCGTTGTTGTCCGGATGAAGATGCTAGGTTATTTGAGAGGAGTGTGCATTGTTTTAGCACAAGGCACGGCCGAGAGTCGAGCGACCAATGTATGAAAGAAGAAAAAAAAATTAAGACATATGAGTGCCACATTTAGCAGGAGTGAGTGGGGCACATTAACAATTAAGTTGTAATAAATTTTGTCCAACGCCAACGCGGCGCTTTCGATAGGCGGAACTTAATGCAGCGAGTACGAGTATCATCGCCTGGAAATATTATGAGTTCACTTATTTCTTTTATTTACATGAAATAAAAATGAAGTGATATCTTCTAAATGCACGTTTTATTGTCGCTATTTATCTTTCAAAATATCAGTTGGATATTAAAAAAATCATGGAGATACTTGCTATCTTGAGGAAAAGTAATTCAGCGAAAGATAACAATAATATTTAAATTTTTTCTGCTGAAAATTTGACTCGGGCGGAAGAGAGAAAGTCAGCATATTATTGCTACCAACTTTGCTTACAAAGGGTAAGGAAATAAGTAGCCCTTTTATTCAATAGGACATGGTCCATGTATTTAAAAAGGACTACATTATACGGGCAATAGCTACTGCTACTCCCATTAAACTATTGCTGACATTTTGCCTTACTATTGCTGACTTTTGCTTTCACAACAAAAGTGTACCTATAATTTTTCACATACTGCATAAGAAGACGGTCTTGCGGTACTGCAAAATAAAATTCATACATATTCGTTAGATAAGGCAGTCGTCCACTACACATACCACTACAAACAATTGAAATCGCGCGTGACCAGTTGGTGGCAAGAGTTTAAATTTCGTTTTCATAAAGGAAACAATATTTATGAAATACGACTTGCTTGCCATTAAAATAATAAACATTTAATATTCTCGGTATTCAATGCAAATCGTGCAAGCGATGATTTCTTTTAATTGAAATTTGTGGCACATTGTTTGTTGCGCTGCCACACCACAGCATCATGGCCAATTAAAATGCCATAAATTTGTCCATTATCGCAGTTAATAAATTTGAATTTACTTTTCGGCTGGGTTTGCATACGTCCGAGTACATTCGTATGTATGTGTGTGTTTATATATATATGAAATGTAAGTATTTGCGCCAGCTGAGCGCACAAGTGAAAGGACCCTCTCCGCGTGCAGCATTCTCCGTGCATCATAACATTGTGCCGCACATCCTGCCGCCCATCTTCGGAAATTTATGCCGTCCACGTGACAAAGTTTATGTCGCCGGTGCTTATTAAATTTCATTTTGCTGACAATTTCTTTGCATTGTATTTAAGCACAATTTGGCTTGGGTTTTGACTCGGTGCGACACGTCGGCGGGCGGCGGGCGGCGACGGCAACTTGCAACATACCAAAGCACCAAAGCGGCAGACACCGGAGCATCCAGAGCGCGCTTGCATGCTCACGAAATTTCACACCTTTTCGACGAATTCGTTGTTTGTGTGCTGCTGCTGCTTCGTCGGCGTTAATCCAAAACGATCGAGCGACATTTTTGCTTATGATCTTGGTCACAATAATTCATGGCATAAGTGCGCTTGTTTTCGCTTCGCCAATACCCAACCAAGCCAAGCCAAGTCAAACCAAACCAAACCACCGCCAAGACACATACGAGACGATTGTTGCGGCAGATCCCTCGAGTTTTGTTCCACTTGGAAGTTATGTGGTTGTTGTTTTTTTTTTTCATATGTTGTCTGATGCTCATTGTCGCTTTGTGTTTTGTTGCTGTTGTTTTTTTTTTTTTTTTGAATAAAATTTTTAGTTTATTTTGTGATTTTAACACCGCATAATCCAGACAAACGGACCAGCGATCCGTACGGACGTTTTGGTTAGTTGGTTGTTCGGTCTCGGTTGTTTCGTCTGTGTCGCACATTTGGCATCTTCAAGTTCAATTGCCAACAGGTATTACAATTTATATGCCAATTGTAGCGTCGCGTTATTTCGATTTTTAACTGAAAACCGCTAGAGGTCTTCCTTGGCTGTTCTTGCAGTGTGACGCACAGTGATTGGGTGGAACATTGAAGTGGAATAAATTATTTTAATTATAAACGTAACTTTACCAAGTTCAATCCATGATTTAATAAATATAAGGAGGAATGTTTAATTATGTCCTTCTTCACCTCGATATTGTTGCTCTCTTTGACAAATTATTTTTTGTTGTTGTATAGAAATATTAAAAAAAACTCAAAAAGTTTATTGTCAAATATTTAAAAAACTACTTCAAAATAAAGTCGAAAAATGAGGGCATAATCGAGGTGAGTTCGCTCAAATGTTGCTCTTATTTATATATTCGTAACCTAATTTATGGTGTAATAAATAAATGGTGAGCAATGTAGAAAAATGTTCATCTTCACCTCTAGATTGTTTCTGCAATTTCCCGACAGTTGCCATGGTTGATACAGAAACACTTAAATATTTTTTAAAAAATCAGCATAGTTAATTGCTAAATATAAAAAAATATTTAAAAATACACATCGAAATAAGGTATAAAATGAGAGCAGGAATCGTGGTGAGTTTGCCATCTTTTCAACTTACCTAACCCAATTTTTTATCCTGGTTTAAATTTGTTCATCAATTATTTTACTTAAAATAGTTTTCGAAATTCTTCTTCTTTTTAAAACAAAATTTGCGAATGTTGCAAACAATTTTTTTCATACTGTGCCACACGGTTTTACTGCGGTGTGGCTTAGCTTAGCTCAGTTTGGTGCGGTTCGTTTCGTTTCGGTACGCTTGGTTTAAGCTCGCACACACATCATCATCGATTATAATCGAAATGGGATTGTAAATCAAATCGTATTGAATGGAAGTGACTTTAAAATGGGGTTCATTATCGCGCTCGCCTTGGTTTCGGTGGGTTCTGTTCTGCTCTGCTCTGTTCTGTTCTGTTGTGCTGTTATGTTATGTTGGGTTGTGCGGTGTTGCATGTTGATGTCGTTCAGTCGGTCGGTCTTTCTGTCTGTCGGTCTGTCCGTATGTTTAGCTTGCACAGCATTTGCCACAAATCTCTTATGGCAATATTGACTGCAGTTGAGTTTGGCTGCCGTTGTCGTCGCCGTCGCCATTGCCGCCATGCGAGTGACATTTAATGCCGCGTTGCCATAATTTATGAGTTCATCTTTTTGGCGGCTTAAAATTCTGCAACGCCGAGTTGCCGCTGTGCCGCAACTTATGCTGATTTGAAGTAGTTTGAAGGTTAGATTTAAAGCAACAAATATCAACGCTCTTAAATGTGTTGCAATTAAAAATTGGCATAACTTCAATGGCGTTTTATAAGTTATAGGTATACATATATATAAATATATGTATGTATGTCCCAACAGACAGTTTTGAACTTCTACGATAAGGATCAAAGGAGGAAGAAAACTAGATTAAGTTAATTTTTACGTTTAAGAAAAAATTGGTTCACCTTGGAGATGATCATGGATGTATTAAGGTATCGACTAAAGGTGCAATTGCCAAGGGCGGCTGTTCGTTGGGGGACCGTTTGTTGTCGCCATAGCCGACGCTTTATAGTACCAGCCAAAGGGACACTAGCCCAGAACTGCAACAAGTCTTAATGCAGCCACGAAAATGCTCAACTTTTTTCTATATTGAAAATTCCAAACGAAGTTACCAGTTTGGTAAAGATGGAGAACTTAGCTGACTTATTTTAAAAGCTCATGCTAACCTTTGTCATTGTAGGAAAATTCCAATCGAGCGATTATTTCAGTGATTAAGTTTGGCTTTCACCAAATCCTACAGCGAACCAGTTATCAAAGCGAGTAACAATAAATTCTGCCAAATCAAGCTCAATTACTCGACGCAGTCAACCAGACGATTTTCAAGCGATGATCCTAATCTCAAACTAACCTCAAAGTAGACAACTCACGCTCAGAAGGCGACTAAGAAAATGCAAAACGATGGCGCTGAGCTGCATGTAAAAGAGAAAAAGGAAAAAAGAAAAAGAAGAACTAGAATAAAAAGAAGACGAATTAAAAGATTTAAAGTGTTGCTGATTGGGATCATCATCGCGCTTCAAGTGCGCCAAAGAAGGTGAGCAACGTCGCTTGAGCGCATGCGTCGCATTGCATCTAAGTTGTACTTTATTGTTGTTGTTGTTATCGTTGTTGTTGTCGTTGTTGTTATTGTTGCATGAAGTTGTTAATCCTAATTTTGCATTTAAATTTGCCATGAATCTGTTGCGTCACATATACGAGTACAACGATGCAAAGTATGGCCAGCACAAGCACAAATACTCTCGCCTCGTCTCGTCTCGTCCGTTCCGCACTTTAGAGATCCACTTGAATATTTCCGGTGGCGTTGAAGTACGCGTCCGGTTTTAATAAAATCGCAGCAGCGGCAGCAACATGTTGCCATTCGTTTGCCAGCGTGTGTGACGCTGCCACAGTGTTGCTCATCTCGTTGCCGCCGTCGTCGTCGTTGTCGTCGTTGTTGTCGTCATAGTCACTGTTGCTGTTGCTGTTGGTATGGCATGGCATGGCTTGGCATGGCATAGTATGGTATCACCCGCAGCGTAAATCTTGCGGATTAATCCAATTTAACACTTTATACTGCATTTATTTTTATTTTTAGTTTACTTGTTTTTTAGCTTTGTTCGGGCTCTCGTCGTACCCGTCGTCGTCATAGCCGCTTTGCGAATTTAATGCGCTTGTGGTCACATGTGCAAATGTTGTGCGCGCTTTGTTGCAGCATGCTCCGCGCGTTAGCAAGTCACAAGCGCCGATTCGGCAGGGAGTCTGACAGGTCGAGACCTTATTTTGCGTTTTGTTGTTGAAAAGTTTTTTAATTTTTGAACTCCTTCGCCTAAATAAAATTCCTATATTATTATAAAAATCATTAACTGTTTCATAAAGCTCGTGCCGCAGATGTTCTATTGCTCAAAATAAATTTCTAAATATCTTTATTTTTCTCAATATTTGTGGACATGCCTGATATTATCAAACATATTTTACGATACATACGTAACCGCTCAAGTTCTCTGGTTTAGCAATGTATATTAAGGGGAATCCCTTAAAGCGAAAATGCTTCGAAAACTTCAAAATCTCAAAACTCTTCAACTGTCGAAAAAACTTCTATGAAGTATAGTTTTAACGTGACTCGAAAATCTTCGAAGCAAATAAATCGCGAAATAAGACTCGAAAAATTTCACTTATGTTTCAGTGTTGCTTGCATGTAAAACAATTTAACTAATGCCATAAATAACTTTCACTACTTTACTTTAAGGTTAATTGTAGAATAATGAAAATAAGTTTTTGTTTAGAAACTCATTAAAATTAAGCCATATATGTATAAAAAAGTATTATTAAAATATACATTTCCCAGTTTAAATACATTTTAAAATCGAAAGTTTAAAACAGCTGACTGAACTGTTAAATTGCTGAATTTCTCGAATATTTTCAAGTTCGCGAAAAGATCTGTTCCCAAAATAAGGCTCAAAACTTTTCGAGCTGTTCTAGTTTGCGCGCTTTCTCTAGTAAGGAAATCCCCTTGCTTGCAATTTTAGCGCCCTTCGACAAAATGCTGAATGCGCCACTGCTGTCGGCGGTGTTGCCTCTTTCGGTTTTATTGTAACTAGTCCAAAGTATATTTCTCTTTTTTCCGGTGTGGCGTTGTTCGTTTCGTAAGCGCGAATTTAATTAAAATATGCAAATCGCTTTGGCATTTTGATCAAGTGCTCAGTTTCAGGTTCTTCTTCGTTTTATTATATGCACACTTTTATTTTTTATTTTTTGTTCAACTCAAAAACCTTTTGAAAATTCGCTTCAATGTCGGTGAGTACAAGTGTAAATGTACTATACGAGTACCACATTTGGCAACAAAAACAAAAAAAAAAACCTGGTATTTTTTAAATGCGATTTCGAGTTGTACATTTAAGTGTGATTTTGTTTAACCCTTTTTTGTTTTTCATTTACTTTTTTCTTGGCATATTTTTTATTTTTCGGTTTTCATGGTTTTGGCCATGATATTGCAATTTATTGCATTTTTTATTTCCTCTGTTGGTATTTCGGTTGTTTTGTTGTTGTTCATTTAACGTGTTGTATACGAGTGAGTGTATGTATGTTTGAATGTATGGTTGCCTTATCGTGGATTAGTGTGGGATTAAAATTTTTCGCAACATAGACACAAAGCCTTACATCCGCCGCAGCTGTTGTGCGCTGTTTAGTCGGTTTAGTCGTTTTTAATTAGGAAGTGTTGCCATGTCAAATTGTTTGCTGCTTGCGAGAACCGTTATTGGCAAAAGGCGCAGCTTTCTAAGTCTTTCACTGACTTTAGATCACATTTGCCATACCCAGTAAATATTTATTTCTTTTATTGGAATTCCTCGATTATAAGGAAGAGGACAAATCAGAAGAGTAGTTGTGTGGTTTTAATTTATTCGTTGACATGGTATTCAATTTTCTGGAACATGTTAAATGGTATGGATAAATTGTTTAACCTCGAGTTGATTGGTTTAAGTGGTGCTTTCTAAGAATCCTACTAGTTGCCACATCCTCGCTTTCAACTTATTGAAATGTTTGTTTCCTGCAGCTTGACGAACTTCAGTCAGTGACCTTAGCAGGTCGTAGTCTATACCAGATAGTTCTTTGAAATTTCCAAATAGCGGTTGTCCTCTTCATCCATATGGCTAATCATTAACAAAGAAAATGGAACTCCTTACCACCTTTTAAACTCTTAAAATTGATTTTAACATTAAGAGATTATGTTCTTCTAATCACAAAAAAATGCCATTCCACTCTTTACCAAAATCAAAATATCTGATCTTACGAATTGAACAGATCTTGATACTAACATGCTTCCAAGTCTTAATGGAATATACAAAATTCATTTAAATTTAAAATTATTATTTAAAGTTGATGTTTAACTACTGAAACCAAACCAAAAGACACTGGACAAAGCTTTCAAACTTGGAATCGCAGTTACCTGAATCACGGCAAGCAATCCTAACCGCAGAATCATACAAACGTACACCGGAGAGACACATTCGCACTTTATATGCGGTGGTCATGTGGCGCAATTCTCCGCAATACAAAAGTGACAATTTGATTTATCGCCGCACTTTGGTTTTAATGCGGCGACTGCTGCAACAACAGCAACTGCACACAGTCCAGAGAATAGATGCGCCAAAATCGTTCCAAAGAGACGATACAGCTCGAGCTGTGACTTTAATGGAGCAGAGCTGAGCTGAGCAGAGCTAAAACACCGACCAACTGGCCACAAAGGCATCAATGCCAAAATGCCATTGGCATTGAAGTGGCAAGGGCCAAGGTTTCAGTGATGCAGCAACAGCAACAGCAGCAGCAGTCGTTGCCGTTGTTGCTGCTGCTGCCATAATTCAAATTGCGAAACTGGTGCGTCGCCACATTTGCCACATTTCGCTTATTCTGTTGTTGTGACTGCGATGCAACGACGGCGACAACGACGACGATGACGACGATGGTGATAACTATAATTTCTTGGTCAAAGGAAGCAGTCGCCTTGCTCGCGCAGAGAATTTTATGCATTTCTCGATCAGTATTTTTGGAAAATGCTATTTTAGATTTGCATGAGAAAAACATTTTTTTTTTTTTTCATTTCAAAGTGCGGATGTCTGGCATCCATAGCAGACATGTATCTACAAGGTACGGAATTTTTGGAACAGCAAATATCAACTAAATAATATGGGTCATTCAATAGCATAAACTAATTCGCGCTTCGCTAACCTTTACTAGCTCTAGTACATCAATATCTAGTGGAATAAAATCCACATTTAGACAATGAAAAATTGACTTTATTGCGTACATGATTGAAGAATAAATTTAGCAAATAGTTTAATCCGATGCTTGCCTGCGATACTGGTGCTTGGTTCTCAGCGCATCAATGCATCGGACTTGCATCGCTCATCCATGACTCACAGCACACACACACAGCGCAAATAGTTCGCTGGCATCTGGTTTATGTTGTAAACCTAAATACGAATTCTAGTCACAGTCATCACGTGTAAGGCAAGTCGCGCAGAAGTCGCTGTGTGACACCGAATATTTATGAGTTTGATGCTTGTGATGCGTTGCGACTGATTGCGCGCAAATATGTTGCCTCTGACGCCGGAGTACCTTAATCGATTATGTATTATACTTTACCACGACACATTGCGGGTATAGTAAAATAACAAATATTTGTATTTGATTTATTAGGAATATCGATTGATATACTTTACACAAAAAATAAGTTAGTCAATAATTCTAAAAGATATAAATTTCCTTTCGAGTTGAACAACGATTTGATCAAACTCACAAGTGACAAATCAAAAATATGTTAAGAGTTTGCACTACTTTGTGGAACCCTTCGGTTAACTTCATGTTCGTTTACTTTAAGTTATACTCAAATAGCTCTTAGAGAAAGTTTTTTAGAAAATACAAATTTTTAAATGAAGCTATTTAAGAATGAAAATGCTTAATTCTAAGATATCGTTTTATATTAATTAATATACAGAAGGAATTCGGGTACTTTGAACGAGTATCTGCAAAGTTCCCAATTTAATTACAGACCACTCAATGTAAACTCCATGTAAAAAATTCCCGCTGTAAAAAATTCGGAACTAAATTTAACTCATAATCCCTTTTTAGTGACAGTAACTTTATGACGGTCAGACATGAGCTCAGTACATATGTATAGAATTTAAGTAAAAATAGTTTGTCGAGAGATCAAATAAGTTAGTGCACTCTATTATATCAGAAGTATATCAAAATAATTCAACAGTACCTCATGGTATCTGATACAGCATATACATATATTCAAGCAGTCCCTTATATTTATATATAGGAGCGGCATGTGTATCTTACAAATACTTAACTCTAATAGCATCCTACAAATATTTAAGGGATAAAGATGTCCTTACTATGTCCAACCACATATTAGAAATACGATTACGTATTACCCAACAAAATCTAAAAATCTAAAGGATATACAATATATAATTCTACCATTAAAAGTAACCTACAACTTCCAGTCACTCAGTTTAAAATTGATATTTTAAAACGATTTAAATTTCTGAACCGGTTACTTTATTGAGCTTCATAAATTATAACGTTCGATTCAATTAAATATCCAGTTGTGACACACAAAAATCGCTCGACTTTAATGGCCGTTCATAATTATTATTATTATTTAATTTTTTTAATATTTTGATTATTGCACGTGAGAGATGACATTATTAAGATCATTAATGATGATGCTTGGAAAGTCTGCTTGTCCGCGAACGCGCTGCAAGTGCAGAGCACAGCGTGTTGCCTGCCACAAGCGGAACGCGTTGGCTAACAAGCGCCGGCTACGCAACGCAACGAACGAATGAAACCACCGGACACACGGCAGGAATGTCAACCGCGCGAAACGGGATTGTGAGATACTTAAGGTGGACTAAAATAAAGTAAATCTATACTAAATTAAAGTGGTTAAGTACAACATTTGTAATTTTTGAATTTATCGGTATTTGAAAAGAAGTCGTTTTTGTAATCGGTTTTTCATAGTACAACTCAAATTTCTGTGCGATTAAAGATAGTTTAAAAAAAATTTAGTGTGGCATCATATTAAAAACCTTTTAAGTTTTATAAAAATTATTTTGAAAAAAGTTTTGCATAATCACATTTTGTACTTTTTCCAAAGGAATCGACGTATTCAATTACAAGATTTTCTTGTATTCTGAGCATGAGGACAGTTGAAAACTATCCTTAACCTAATTACAACATTACAAAATAAATTTTTTCCCTAAGTTGGATTTATTAATTTTTGAATCTAAGCTCATATCATATCAGATCATATATTCATTTAAATGTTAAATATAAAGCTTAATATATACAAATCTTAATTTTTTTTGAGTTAAATGACTCTTATCAAAACAAGAACCACCCTTATAAACGTCTGCTGCACGCGGCATATTCAATCATGTCAAGTGCAATAATTTTGCACATGTGCATGTAAAAAAAAGAGGCACAAAATCAAAGCGTATATTTTTTTGACATTTTAATGGCGGTACATGCAACGCTGCTGCGGTTGTTGTTGCTGCTTCTTTTCTTCTTCTTCTTCTTTTTGTACGACTACTTCGCGACGCAGTCTGGTATAGTTCGAACATATTTTGATATATTGATGCGGGGCCCGAGTTGATCTACAGTTTGATTCACGCACATTGGGCATAATGCGACGGTAATGTCACCACGCGCGCCATTTCGTACTCATGTGTATCTGCGTGTGCGTGTGTGTGTGTGTGCGTTAGTGTGTCTGTATGCGATTTGCCATGAATTTATTACGTGACGGAAGTAGTCTGAGTCTAAGTACTCGACTTACCTCGCCTGTCTTGCAACTGCGTCGCACATACGTACATCTACTTGCCGCATTTGGCTGCGGCAGACGACGATACTACATCGTGTCGCTGGCTAAGTTATCAAGATATGACGCATTTGATTAATTGGTTTCGAATTTATTTTTGATTGCGAAATATTATTTCGCTATGTATGAGTCAATTAAATTCGAATGCAGTAGTTGCTGCAAGTTGCTTCAGCTAATGGATACATAAATTACCGCGGAATGTACTTGTGAAGATCGGATCCAATTTTTAAATGAATCATTTAGAATGTTGTCTTGGGTTTGTTCGCCGAAATACATACTCACAAAATATTTGCTAATGATTGGAAGATTGCGCAGAACTATGAAATATTTTTAGTAAGTAGGGACAATTATAAAAAAATCATTGTAAATGATATATACAAAAACTGTAAATAATGTGGCACATATTTATAATCAAAATAAAGTTTCTTCCCTCACTTAAGTTTCTACTATACTGCAGTCAAATCAGTCGATTATCTGTCAAAAAAGTTCGTACTAGAGTTGAGTAAGATCTTTGTTTATCTATGAATTTGTACAGAATAAAATAACTTTCTTAATTGAAAATTTTGTATTACTTATAACTGAGACAGAGTTTGTTGATTTAGCAAAGTTTTTAATTGTATTAAACAAATATTTAACTAAACAACTACAAATTTCAAACAAAAGTGTTTATCAATATAGTTAAATTTTATCCAAAAAATAAACAAATTGTGGTTTTGACAGATTTGTCTTGCAAGATAAACATTTAAACAAATTTTTGTCTTGAGTTGTTTGGTTGCCTCTCAGCTTCTAAAAAATGTATGTTAAAAATCAAGTTCCGGTATTATGCGTCAGTAGCACAGTCCTGCCTCCGAAGCACTAGGCCCAGATTCGATCCCTGATAGGCAACATTATTTTTCTAAATCTAAAAAACTAAATTTTTTGTTTAGTACAAACAACAGTTGTTTGAATGCAGTACAATTCTTTTATCAATTAACGCTGTTAATTGTATTGATTAAAATGGTTCTGATTAGAGTTTCAGTTGTTTTAAACAACAAGTCAATTGTATTGATTAATTTTTTCAGAATATTTTTTTAAAGTTTTAAGTTTTGTGCACTTTTTACAGTTTTTACTCAACATTAAAAGACAAAATTTAATACTAAGAAATAAAAAATAAAATTTCTATTGGCAACCCTAATGTACCTATAAGATAATTCTCCTAAAAAAATCTCATATCATAAAAAACTGATTCGCAAATAAAATTAATAAAACTCCTTTACTCCAAAAGAAGCAACCAAACAAAAATTCGCTTATTCAGTGAAGTAGAAAATAAACAAAGATTATAAAATCTGAATACTCGTAAATATATAAAAGTAAACCCAAAGTGAAGAAGCGTCATAAAAGAGAACTGTCAAAAAATCAAAAATTTCAACCAAACGGATATAACAACTACATAAAAAAAAAACACGAAACAGAACAACAAATTAAGCTAATAAAAAATAATTATTTGGAGGCGAAATAAAAACAAACACGTGCTTCACAACTTCCCAGATATCTGGATGAAAACAACAAATTATACACACACACACAAAATCCAGTTTAGATTGGTTTACGTTAATACCTGGCAAATGGCAAGATACAAAATATTGTATTGTATCTGCCGGATACTTTGTTGGATACTTTGTGGCAAAGGGATCAATCGATGGCCTCTGAGCCGACAAAAGGCCAAAGCTGAGCCAGAAAAAAAATTAAAAACAATAATAACAACAACAACAACTGCAAAAAAACGAATCTCTCTCGATATTGCGCGCCAACTCGAAAAGTATCGCTGTCGTCGCACGGTGTGGTCCTGATGCCTCAAAAATTCGTTGCTAAATGCTGTGCGGAAAACAAACAACAACAACAACAAAAACACACACAAACAAACGCATCGAGCGAATTCACAAATCCAAAAGATACACAACAGAACACTTGCGCTGCTGCTTTTGCGGCGCTGACAAAATGACAGCTGAGCTTGAAGCTGCAACTAAAGCGACGGCAACGCAAATGAGCAGAGGCGACCGAAATTATGACACAAACCCACATCAAATCAAACGAACGACGAAGAAGAAGAAGAAGAAGAAAGAAAAAAAGAGAGAACGAAAGAATCAAGAAAACGTTTGGGAAAGGCTTAGGCCAGCGCTAAGGGCCGTCCTGACCGTCTTTGTCAAAATGTTCGCTTATTTTTTTTGTTCATTAAATTTAATAAATAATTTCCCATGTCCCGAAATTTTAATTAAAGCGCTTCGAAACTAAAACAGTTAAATCCACAAGAAGTATTTTTAAGTGAAGTATGAAACGATTTTAATTTAATCTTTATTTTAAGTTTCAAACCTTATTCATTCAACCAACGTCTTTTCGCGTTGTTGGACTTAACGCTGTTTGATTGAAAATACCTCAAATGCTATATTAAAAATTTCCTTAATCAATTTCGGCCAATTTTGTTTTCATATCTTTTGATATGGAATTCATTTGGAAGTCGGGTTAAACTTTTGGCAGCTTCTCTGCTTCCTTCTCATATTCTTCTTTTATTCTTTTTTTGTTATTTTTTTGTGCCGCTGTCCACCTTTTCGGTTTTGTTTCGTATTTTTGGAGTCTTCGTTTGGTTTTGACGCACGCTGTCAGAGATAACGTGTCGCAAATGTTGCATCCACTTTGCGTCGAGTTGTGCTTAACGAGTTGAGGTGCATTTATGCTGGTCGCATTAGCTCCGAATTTTAGTGGCTTTCCAGTTTTCTTATCAATTGGAGATTTTGTTCTTCGTTTTCTTTTTCATTATTTCTTTAATAATGGGTTTTTTTCTTAAACTTGACTGGATGTCCGACTGTCAGTCTGTCCGACTGTCCCTCTGTCTGTCTACCGCATTACAGTGGCACATGCAACTAAATTGCTCCAAAATGCGATAAGCACGTACAGACGTTACATTGCGTTGCGTTGCGTTGTTGGCGTTGTGGTACTTTGGAAAAGGTGTTTTCAGCATTTCTGACATTTGATGTATAATTTCTGTTACAATTTTTTTATTTTTTGTAAGCTGTAAGAATCCTTCCTTTTCTTCTTCTTCTTCAAAAGGTGCAAACGTAAATTGGAATGTCAATCGATGATAACATTTTATCAGTTTTTGCATTTATAACTAACGAAGAATGTAAACTCTCTGGAATTGCATATGCAGAAATGAACACAATTTTATCAAAATCAATTTTGATTTAAGTTTACTATAGAATATATAAACTATTTTTGAATAGAGACAATTCTGGATTTGACACAATTTAAATTTATTTAGGCTAAAAAATCGTCTTTTAACGCAAACTTATTTCAATTCAGTGTCAACTTCTCTAAATAAGTTAAAAGTGTTTAATAAATATTGCCAATATATTAGCCAAGTTAATTTTTCTTGTGCGAATTTTTTCAAAGAATTCAGTGGACATATTAAAATGGTTATTGTTGTTTTCTAGGAAACATCTTAAAAACAATTTTTACTGAGCAAAAAAATAGTTTTTTAATAAAGAAACAATTGGTCGTAATGCACAATAAAAGTTGTTTTCATAGCATTGTGGTCTTCTACATTTAACAACTATTCAACACATTTAATCAATTAAAATTTAATAGCCATAACAATGAATAGTCTTTGGTTTAGACTTACTCCGTTTATGGTATTTATAGCTCATTGGAACAAAATATATATACTGGTAAGCAAAAGAGTCGCTTAAAACGCCATTCAAAATGGACAAATTTGTACAAATTTACAATGGTCCTTATAGATTACCCTCTAACTCCGGCACTACTAAAGATTTCTTAACAATTTACATATCGATATGAGCAACAAAATGTCTTCTTTTGAACGACATATATGAATTATTGATCGGATAAATAGAAATAAAGTTACGGGCAAGTATATGCCTCAACCAATCATATATGGATTTTTCGGGAGATAAATCACGATTTTGTGAGTCAATTCAATATTCGGAGTATGAAGTTTTTTCAGCTGGACTTAACCAACAAAACGTATGAAACCCGAAAAAAGTATATTAAACATTTTAAATTTTGTCAGTTTTTGTAATTAAAGTCTTTAAAAAAAACTGACCTTGCTTTGTGTAACATTGACGATATTAAACACTTAGTTTTATATTTTGAATAGTAATTTTTGTATTTATTTTAATAATTAATAGTTTTTATCATAAAAATCGTATTTACTATAGTGCAAGTCACTCATTCACTTTGCATATGCATTCCATTATACATATGTACATACAGTTGAATATAACTTCATAAAATATCAGCCATCAATGGAATTATGATGCATTTTGACACTCTCGTCAACTTGCTTGCATACTTTCAGGCTGTCTACAAAGACTATCGTGAATGACACATGCTGCAGTTAAAAAGGAAAGGAAAGGAAAGGAAAGCCAGCATGAATATTTTAAGCGAAGAAGCAAATTGTTTTACACTGTCTTTGCAATAATGGTCATCTCTTCGTAATTACTTTTTGATAATAAATATTTAAATCGAATAAAGAGAATAATATAATTCTCATTTGATTACAAATGCCACTGCAAATTAGAAAATTAATTCAATGGCTGTTGTTTAGATCTTCTTAGTTGTATAAATGTATGTAAAACATAAATGAGAATTTTCAATTTGAAAATCTTTGCCCTGAATATTTCAACGAGCTTCCTCAAAATCAAACGGAGAACTTTTTGAATATTAACAACACTTTCCATGTTAAATTTCAGAAATTAAATTTTCTAATAAAATTTAACAATGCATATAAGTGTTAAATTAACATGACAGTGTGTATATATAACATGATGTTAATTTAACATGAATTGCAAATGTAATTTACTGAATTGATTTATAAATCTTAAATAAGCAGTAATTTATAATAACATTATATACTATCAAATTAACACTTTTTAAGGTAAAATATCAAATATTTTGCGAAAATCAACACGAAAGAAAGATTTAATTTAACATTGGGTCTTATTGGTTCAACACTTTCCAATGCCATACAACAACAGAATTCATCTGAAAATACTTTTTTCAACCGATTGAAATAAAAATCATTTAAAAATTTTATTTTCACTTTGTTCATTAACGTTGTTAAATATTAACCTTAACAAATGTTCATTTCACGTTAATTTTACATGATTATTTATGTCTGTGTGTATTTTTAGCATGAGATGTTTGACTGAGATGACTCGTAAGTATCCTCAGGTTTTTTTCTTTCTAATATATATAGATAAGTATACCTAAGATTGCTGTTTGAGGACGATAAGGACGTTCAAGGACTTCACTTATTTTTATTTGCAGTTCTTTACTAAAAGAGGCCATTCAAGCATTAAGCAATATTGAGAATTAAAGCCACTTTTATAAAAATAACAACACTTTAAACTTTAAATGTCATATACAACCTAAATCATCATTCACCATTACATGATGACATTTAAACCGTGAATTAACTTGACCTTAGGTGCCTCTCATTAACACGACCGCCATTCGGAAGTTCAGTCCTTGCATTAAGTATTCATTTCTAAACTGTTAGCCTGTTAGCAAATGTCTTTGCAATAGCAAAACAAAACAACAACAACAAAAAATATATATGTAAAAATGCCAACAAATGAAAATTTCGATTGTTTGTAACTATTCATTTGCAGATACCATCAATGCACGCTGCTGCTGCTGCTTCTTCTGCTGCTGCTTCTGTCGGTTAGGTTTATTGTAAAAAATTTATTTGAATTTGAATTAGAATTTGCATAACGACAGCAGCAGTAGCAGCAGAAGCACAGCAATTATTTTATAAATAGTAAATTGCATGCAACATGGAGTGTCCTTTTGCTCAACTCCTCTTCGTCAAGTGGTGGCGGCGGCCACCAGGCCAGCCGAAGTGGATATGAACTTCAGTTGAGTTTAGTTGAGTCGAGTTGAGTTGAGTTCCAACAGTAATTCAAAATCAACCGAACATCCAAACCGACCCGAACTAAAGCGTCCGTCCAAGCCGCTTCATCGGAATTTGCATATCGATTTGGTTTTGCTTTTGCTCCTACCTACCTTCGGAGAATTTTCGAAAGCAATTGCATAATTGCTGTGGTCCGTTTGCACAGGTAAACGAATATTTTAATCTTTTATTAGCATTTGAACGACCACAAAGCGATATACATACGACGCAACACTCAAAAATAATTGTTAGTCAAGTCATCGAAATAAGCGAAGCGATGAAATTACGTTTTGTGAAATGGGAAAAAAATAGAAAATATATTTTATAGAAAAAATTATTTTATAAATACATATATACAATATTTATATTAATATTAGTCATACTCCGATTGACCATAAATACCAACAAATAATCTCAGTGTCATTTTGTGATGCCAATGAATTATTTTGCATATGTCGGAAACATGAATTTAAGTTTTGGTTAAGTACTTTGGTTAAGCCCACATCCACAAAACATTTATTTTGAGCTTCCTGCTCGTAGAATTTCGACACCAAAAAAAGGAAAAATTTTATTATATTAAAATACAACTGACCACAATCAGCAAAAAAAAATGATAATAAGTGAATTTCCTTTAAAAGCAAAAACTCGAAAAACTCAAAAAGAATTGAGTAACTTTTCGGGAACGCATCTTTTCGCGACCTCGAAAACTTTTGTGAAATTCAACTATTTCGCAGTTCGGTCAGCTGTTTTTTACTGACAGCTGTTTTCATTTAATGCTACCTATTGTCATTAATTTTGTCTGTCTTTTCTTTTGATTTTAACAAGTATGTCAGCCATGAAATTATTATAACAAAACAACTTATTTTATTCATTTGTGTTATCTTTTTCGAGTTTTTAAATTAAAAAAAAATTTACTTAAAGTATTTCAAATTTTTATGGCTTAGAGAAAAAAGAACACATTTTTAATGACAGGCACACGAGGTCGAAGAATTTTCAAGTTTTCGAGTTATTATCACATTTAAAGGTAATCCCCTCAATAATTATTGTCCTCCTGTCCAGTCGTTTTCCTTGATAGTATCAACTTAGATTATTAACCTCAACATTTTATAGCAATTTCTATACTTACTAGAACCGAATGTAAAACTTCTATTATTCCTATTATTTAAACAATAAAATGTAATTTTATTTATTCTAATAACAAATTTCCATTTAACTCCAAACTGCAAATTGATTTAACTCCTCTTTTCAAATTTGTCTCAATATTGTTCATTCACATTGTCATCATAATCGATAATACTATCACGAAAAAAAAAACAGCTAAACTAGCTCTTAAATCAATTCATCTATAGAAATTGCTGAAACAGAATCGATGTGACATTCTGGATTTAGCAGAAAGTTATTTCCGAACTGTGCTAAGCTGACGACATAAATGCAATTGTTTTTGTATTTATTAAACAAGAGCAGATCTGCAGAGATTCTGTCTGAGCTTGCTATGAATTTAAACAATGACATCGATGACATTTTTTTCTATTTTTATTGTATCCTTTGGATAAACGTTTATCCAAGTTTTGCACAACGAGGCATCGACGTGTTTTGTACAAAACTTGTTTCATTATTTTAAATATGTCATTTATGCATTGTTAGACAAATTGTGGGTGGGAGGTTATGTAGAGTGAGGAACTCCCACATGAAAAGAATGATTTTTTAATTATTAATTATTATGTAAGCGTTTTGTGTTCACCAAGCTGGCACTTTATTTGGGTTGACTGTCAAACCTCTTATCTATAAGTACATACTCGTATATATAAATTGATGATTTTTTCTGTCATTGTTTCTATCTTACTTAATTATTTGTATCCTATGCGCGTCTAAACCGTTCATCCAATTAAGATGACATTTTGGGAAGTTGCTGTACTCTCGCCGGGAAAATTTTTGGGCTGACACCCATATATTACGCCCTCAATTGGTGCAACTAAATGTTCGAATATTTCGCTTATATTGTTCCTAAAAATTAGTTTTGGAATTTGTGTGGGAATTATTGACAAAAATCAAAGTGATTACATTAATTTAATACCCACTTTTAGAAAGAGACAAGATCAATTTTACATCCACCACGCCTACCATAGCTCAGGAACTTGATGCGCTATACAGAAAACATATATAGAGTTGCATGGGAAGGAATTGTTCTTAATAATTTTTAAGTTATTTTTTAAGTTGGTTAGTTGGATAAGTACATAAGATTTACCAATTGGTGTACACTTTATAGACTATATACTATGTACTTTTGGATATATATCGCAGAAAGTATATACATGTGAAAATACATAAACAGACAAACAAACTGTCAGAAAGCAGAATATAGCCACACAGAAAACCGAGATTGAAAAATTAAAAATCTAAAATAATTTCGAGTTTACAAAATAAACAACCAAGAAAGATTTCTACATATAAAATAATTTATTTTTTTTTTTGGTTGCTTTTGACAATCACTGGAAGCACTGCGAAAGTTTGCAAGGACATGAAAGTTGGTCCTTGCCTTGGCAGTAGTTCTGCAAAAAGCAAAGCAATGCAAGCGGCAACTACAACAAATGCCAAACGACTTCTTCTTCGCTTCGTCCCCCCCCCCGCCCCAATAAGTTTTGAAATATGGTCACAAAGATTAACCAATTACAGACTACTCTTGCGTAATTACAAGAAAACAACAACAACAATAACACCACCAGCAGGAGCAGTTGTCGCTTTGAGTATGGTACGCAGGAAACTTTTTTGACGCACAACGTCACTCGCAGTTTTTGACATGAATTGGAACGCAACGCGACGATGCGAGGATGAAACTCAGCGCTGATAGCTCCCACTAACGACAACATTAAAAGTTGTTAATAACTTGACGTTGTTGTTCTTGTTGGTTTTACAGTCGAAGTCGAGGCATGGCTGCCACTAGCCAGTTTAGTTCTTTGAGTCAGTTCGTTGAGGCAATGATAACTAGTCGGGTTTTGTCTAGAAGTACTGCAAGTTGACGATGTTGTTTTTGTTGTAAATATATATATTTGTTGTACGCACATACCTTATAACCACTTACTAGCAAACTTGTGCTATTCTGAAGGACAGTGACGGAGCGAATGTTTCTTTTGTAAGGGAATTCCGAGAACCAAGTTAAAATTTGTTAATATTTGTTAAGTTAATATTTGAACTTGTTTTCAAATATTATTCAGTTATTATTTGGTATTAATTTAATATCAAAATATTGGTACTAAAATGTCAACTATTCTATATTAATAATTTTAATAATTTTAATTTAAGAACATTTTTGGTTTAAGCATGGTGTAATAAAGTGAGGAAAGGTGAGGAAATTGAAAAAAATTTCCCTCTCCACCTCGATTTCGTTTCTCTCTTTGAAAATTTTATTTTTTTGCTGTTTAAAATAAGGCAGAAATCGAGGTGAGTTCGCTCAATTTTCGTTCTCATTTCTACTATTCCTGTTTTTGAATAATTTGTTGTATATAAAATTTTGTTGTATATAAAAGAATTTCTTTAATTGGTATTTGTCAGGGTTAAACTAGCTTGATCACAATTCTAGTTAGTATAAGTATTTTCTTATTAAATTCTATATAGTTAAAATTGATTTCCCTAAAACAAAAAACTTTTCACTTTCTAGTCAAATCGTTGTAGAGGGCTCTATTACATCCCAAACAACCTTGTCGGTACGCCTGTGCAGTAACGTAATCCCGCTTAAGTTATGGTTGCACTGTTCCGCTAATTGGGATCAAGCGCATAATTAGCGCAAGATTTGATG
This sequence comes from Suillia variegata, assembly GCA_949127995.1. Classification (NCBI taxonomy): domain Eukaryota; kingdom Metazoa; phylum Arthropoda; class Insecta; order Diptera; family Heleomyzidae; genus Suillia; species Suillia variegata. Next base: position 4,144,401 of record OX421842.1, read on the forward strand.
TTTTAGCAAATTTTCTAAAGTACCTTTTATGATGTTCAAGTTGACGACATTTTCTAGCGCTAATTGTGGGTGTAAGGAAGTATTTAATTTACTTTTCAATTTAAACAACAACAACAATAACTGCAGTTGAACTGAATTAACTAAATTATATGATTGTGAACTCCACTTCAAATGGGTTGAAGTTCAACTGAGCTTTTAAAAGTTGTAAATATCATTAGTATGGAAAATCAATGACAAATGAAATGCTTTCAATTGAATGGCCTAATGGGACTTAGGCTATCAGTAGTTAAATAATGTACTGCACTAAGGTTGTTATTGGTTTAAATTCAACTACAGATATTTGTTGTTGTTTTTAAATCAAATCAATACAACAATGCCTGCAACATAAGTAAAATATTTAGATGTTAACTTTTTACAATAAGGCGATATCTTTTCGTTACTTTCTTTGACAGTTTTCTAAGATTGTGCTTTAGGGACCACAAATGAAGTTCTCCACAATGGAAACTTTGATTAGACATATTCCAAAATATTTGTTAAATAATTTATAATTTATATTAAAAAATTGGCCAAACTTAAACTGGGAATTACACATAGTCAAAAGATTCAACTTAACGCTGAGCTTTTTTCAAAACTCTATAAGATTTTATATGTATGGCAAACGAAGTATGTTAAAGCTGCAAATACTCATACTGCCACATACTTCAATCTTTTGTGGCACGTAATCTAGGACAAAAACATAAAACGATTGCATACGTCAAATGCCAAACTGTTTTGAGTCAAGGATTTCCCGTCGCAAGTAGCTTATAAAATTATGGCCAACATGATAAAAAAAAGAAAACATTCAGTTCTACGAGACAAGCAGACCACGTCCAAAGACTTGAGTCAGTGACTTGAAGGCATGGCATAGATTTTACGAGTATGTGTGTATGAAGATAAACTAAATTTACAGACATTTGCACTAAAATTCATCTAAATATATTTAAAAAAAATACTTGATTTCCTTCAATCAAATTGTTTTGTAAAAATAAATAATTATCTGAAATATGAAGCTTGGTTCTGGTCAAGTACTAACTGACCAATTTTACCACAAAGAGTTTTTCGAGATGACTTCAAAGTCATGAAATAGTTCCAAGCAAGTGATCCGTTTCGCCAAATCCCATATATATTGAATGATTTTGTTAATAATACTACAATATTAAAAAAAAGTCAAAGTTGTTGACCATCATTCTAAAAGATATTAAAATAGTAGCTTTTAATACCCGAAGTTGCCCGGGTTCTGTTTTCAATATAAACATGTGTAAGTTAAGTTTAGTTAGCAAAACTATCCTTTGTGGCTTTTCTGAGTTACGACGGTGGACGTTAAATAAATCCAGCCATGCCCATTTTTGGTGAAGTTATCGACAGTGACAATACAAACTCAGATACAAAATTTCATTTAAGAGCAATATTAGCACAATAATCCAACATTTTTACTTAATTTAACAAAACTGTTGTCGTATTATGAAGGCGTGGCAAATGTTTTTAAGCTTAAATATATCTTTAATTATTTTTGTCATATCCTGCATAATTTCATAAATATAAATCCAATTAAATATAAATTTTTTAAAACCTTCAAACTAACTGCAATATTTAAGAGTGAAAATCAACTAACCAAAAACAAAAAAACAACAAAAAAAAAGAAGGTGGAAATATCCAATTAAAATTATTTAATTGCTTTCAATAACTTCCAGACATGCGCTGATAGTAAAAATCTTGGAAAAATTACATTTCAACTTTTTAATTTTATTATGGAAACTTTGCTGGAAAATACACGAAAACGTGACTATAAAGTTTCGAGACTGTTTGCGCTATTAGCGCCCGAGGTGCTATTTGCAGCAATTGTCTGGAGTACGAAATTGAAAGGGGCGGCAATGCACAAACTACGAAAGTGTGGAAAATTCTCATTTCTTCTTTTTCCGGTTGTGTTTTGAAACGCTGAAAAGTTTTCGAATGAATACAAAAGTACCAAAATTTATATTAAATTAATTTAAAATGCGCATAAATCTCAGAAACAAATCAAAACCATTTCACACCGAATATGGCTTAAATCGCTTTTAATGTTTGGATTCTGGGCGGGCACAAAAGATCAAAAAACGCTGTAAAAGCACTCAAATTAGACGCAGCAGCAAACCGCTCATTGTCCAGGATTTGTTGATGACGAAATAACGACAATGGGAAAATCCTTCAATTTCAATGATGAAAAATTGAGGCTTTAGTCGAAAACCGCCTCTTATCTGCATCTTTGTGTGCGTACGCGCGCTTAGCTCGTGTATCCTTAGGGCTACCAACCGGATTCCTATTAGTTCAATATTATGTTAAAATAAAATGTTGATTGAAAGCTTCTTCTTCACATAATTTTTGCTGAGCGGTTAAAAATAGTTGACATAGAAATTTAGTTTGGATTCATATTAAGGACCTCTTAAACTTTAAGAATCATCCTTTTGAAACTATTTTTGGCCATACAAATTTTTACGTTTTCCAAAATAATCGATATTATTCAGTTTTAAAAACTGCATAGAAGCTTTTTTATAATTCTGAGTATGGGGTCAAATCAAGTTTCTGTTTTTTCAAAATTGAATTTATCAGGTTTTTATTAAAAACTTCTCAAAAATTTTGAATTATTCATTTCCTTTTAATATTAATTTTTATTGAAAAAAAAAATACTTTACAAAAGTCTAACTTCTTGTCATGAAATTTTCCATTGGCAACCCTACGTGTACTCCACAGCCATCGCTCTATGACGGACACCCGGAGATAATCAAACGACGCGTCCTTGAAGTCAAATTGAATTTTCCACACATTTTTCTGTTGTACTTTGAAATGAGGAGCATAAAGGAATCAAGTAACATGACGTGTTATTTTTTATTTTTTATCTTTTAGTCCGGGTTAAAAGCAGCTACTATGTTGGCTTTCTTTAAGATTTTGGTCAAAAATCAAAAACCCTCAGAAAATAAAATAAAAAAAAAGTATCTCTTCGCACCGTATTTCTCAGATACATCCGTTTGATAGCAAACACAAAGTAATCCGAAAGAAATCTTTTAAACAATTCTTATAAAAATTTATTTCTCAGCTACTTTAATGTTGGTATTTGGGATTATGGGGTTAGAACAAATATGCAAAGGAAAAATTTCTAAGCTTTAAGGTTAGTAAAACTCAGAAAGAATTCGTATATGGAAATCAATAATTTAACTAATTAACTAATTAGAAAAATATTGAATTTTTATTAAATTCAAGTTTCCTTCTTTTATGTTCATTGAAACTGATATATTGACATATTGACATATTGGCATATTGATTTTGATCTAACTAGCAAAACTCATTTTTCATCTCTACAAAGGAGAACAAACGTATAAAAGCAAATACTGCCAACAATTTCCACATAACTCTGGACACATGCGATGGCAAAAGAAAACGGCCAAATGACCAGCAAAAGGACATGAAACAAGCAAGAAAATAAAAATTTGAAGTAGCAAAACTTTTCATTAAAATTGTGGGAGGAATATTTGCAGCAGGACCTTTTTTTTCCAAGTGGAGCACCATTAGTTTAATTACATTCCGCATTAAAGGCGGCCATCGGACTCAGCCGCAACGTGGCCATTCATACGTTAAAATGTACAAACAAAGAAGGTTCTTTTTTTTTGGAATGACTACTTTGTGTGGTTAGTGCTACCGCCTAACATGTTCATTTATCTTTGAAGTACAGTCAAAGAAATTCCATTTTCAACGAAGCCGTAAATTTCAAATGTTTCTATGAGATATTCTCGTTCTAATGAGAACAACTTTTTTTAATAAGACTAAAATTTAAGATATTTAATCTTCTCGTATATTTCAAATATTTCGTTTGCCAAAATTTTTAATGTGTACTAAAGAATCTGAAAAAAAAAACTAAAATGAATGCGTGGAAAGGATTCACAAAACTTAAGTAAGAAAAAAAATCTCACAAGTTTGAACCTAAATTTTAACTAATGAAAAAATTCATTTTCCATTTCCGGTTTTCGTGTGTATCAGCACAATCCGCCAGTTGGCGAAAATTACTTCGCCCAAATGTTACTTATTGGGTTAATGTGGTTTGGTGTTGCGTGAAACTCGTAAGAGCGAATTTTGATTCCTTTGGCCGTTGATAAGATTGCCAACGCAGTTAGAGATGCCATCTGGTGGCGATTGTTTGCTCGAGGGTATTTGCAGTTTCTGGTTATTTAATTTCGCTGCTTTGCGAGCTTTGCTTGGAGTAGCTCCTTCGCGTATTTGATGTGCTGTCAGCGCGAAACTTGAAGAGAAATGTCAAGTGGTCGGTCGGGCGGTCGGTCGGTTTGGTTGGTAGTACGCCACCCCGAACGGCCGGCAGCATCTGATTAATGTTAATTTTTGTGAAGTGTTCTTGTACAGGATAAACGAACAAGATGAATGAATACTTGGGCGCTTTCTTTAAGGAGCTTTTCAATTATGACCTTCTTAAGGCGAGTTCGTTTTCGTGATTGTTTTGGTCAACAAATCTTTGAGATTTAGATTTCTTGGCGTAGATAAAGATTAAATACTTTAATGACATTTCTTTGGTATTTAATGCTTCACTATTGTTAAAGAAAATGTGTTGAAATAGTTAAAAAATTTGAAGAAAGAATGAAATGAACATTTCATTGTAATTGAAAAAGTAATGATAATGAAATGCTCAATCCATTATAATTTGAAAAAATTTATGAAAAATGAATTGTCTATGGCAAGAGAATGTTTAAATTAACACCAAGAAACACATCAACTTTTATTATAATTGCTTAAATAAATAAAGTACGATAATGTTAAATCAACATGCATTACACTGGGCAATAATATTATTTTCTACCTTTCCTTTTGACTGCTTCCGTTGACTCACTCGCTCACGCAATGAAGACCGCCAAACTTAATTAAATTTTTCGTACAGACTTCCGCCAGTGAATTGCAATTGAAGAACCAAAACCCACAAAATCCACTTCGAGTTTTTCCTTTGAAATGTTTGATTTTCTGCATCATTGGAAAATTTCAACTTGTAATAAATATTTTTTTTCTTTTCTTTTCGCTGTTCCTTAATTTTTTCTTTTTATTTGAATTTTTTTGTGTGGGAAAAGAAGATGCTGAAATGCAAAACGCGTATGAAAATTTGTTGAACAGAATTTTCCGCTTAATAGTGTTGCAGAAACTAAACAAGGTGACCATTGGTTGATATTGTGGTAATGTTGTTGTTGTTGTTGTTTTTTTATTCGGTATGACATGATTTTTTATGTACCTTTGAATATATAAAAAACTGCATTTGTAAATATTTTTGTTGATCAATTATTAAGGTTTATGTTTGTTTTAAGACTTTTTAAGGAAATTCCTTTACATGAAAAATTGACTCGAAACTTTTCGACCATCGAAAACGAATTGAGAAAAATTGCTGGAAGCATAGTTTACGCCTACATCGAAAATCTTCGAGGAAATTTAGTCGGGAAATCATCTTTTCTTGAATGTTTCAGTGTTGCCGCCTTGCATTTGTTTACTTTAAGTTATTAAATTAGAAAAAAATAAAAGTACATTTATATTAACTTGAATTTTAGATTATATTTTATGTTTGCCACTGAAGGGTCATTTTTGAACCCTTGAAATTAACGTCACGCCTAACTTAATTATTTAATTAATTCAATCATATTTTTTATTTTTATTAAATTAATCTGGTTACCCTAACCCAGCTCAACTTGTTTAAATGAGTTAAGCTTCAGTGGAGCACTTGGAAAAAAATAAAAAAATACAACAAAAATATTAGCCATAAAGCAGAATTGTGAAAAATATATTTGGAGGATATGCTCGAGGTTTGGACAAGGCAAAAAAAATCACCATCATCAGCAGCGACAGCGACAGCGACGGTCGGACATTATGAAGATGTGCGTCCGTCGAACTTTGCATAAGTTTTCGCCGCTTTCGCTTTATAAAATTTTCACAGAATATAGAAGAAAGAAAAAAACGCGAGCGTTAAAAAACTTTGAAGCGTGCACATATTGAAGTTGTTGAATAAGCGAATCGCGAATCGCTTCCAGGCAAAGTTTTTCGGTTAGCGAAAAATTGGTAAATGTCTTCTTTACACGCGGCAGAACGACCAACAAAAAAGAAGGACAAGGAATTCAATTTTATGCGCTGACAAGAAATTAATTTAACTTGCCCAATGTTGCTGATGGACAAGTTGTAATTAATTTAATATCGCTCTGCTTTGGAAACAGAAATTAAACAAATTTCGAAGTTGTTTAAAATATCTCAAAAATTTACTTCAATAAACAAAAAAATATTTAAATGTACAAAAACAAATTAAAAAACAAACCAACAACAATCTTTGTTTTGAGACAAAAGAAGAAGAGTCTATCTTAATCTAGTAAACTTCGATATGCTATCGCTTCCGCATTGTCACAACTGTCACTGCTTACATAAGCGATTCCAATCACTTTGCAATGCAATCGCATAAAAATATCAAGTCGAGTTGCGCCGCACCGCACCGTAAACGCGACGCGGCGGCGGCTATAATTGATGGAGTTTCAGAATCTAATTTGATTGTAATCACATGCGCCAGTGTTACATAAATTGGCAGCAGACAATGGCATTAGCAAAATTGGCAAAGCGAAGAAAGAGCCTTCTCGCATTGCCTCGCATCGCATCGTATCGCATTGTAATGCGAAGAGTATCGCTTTGCGGTTGGCAGCCTTAAATGCCAATATCGAATTGCCAGTATGTTTCGACGAAGACAGCGACGACGACGACGACGACGACCGCAACGACGACCGCGACGATGCTTCCTTAATGAGAATGCCACATAGATAAATTTGCAATGCGCAGCGGTCATGTTGGAGCAGGAGCAGGAGCAATCGACGCGGCTATTACTGTAGGCAAATATGTATCTCGGTGAAATTGTGGAGAAATGGCCCAAGTGTGCTTTTTTTCTTTATACATATTTCTTTGTTTTTGTTTTTCTACCTAGGAGATACACTCGTATATCTTGACACGTTAACCGATGTAAATAATTACAGAGATAAGAACTTGAAATTTTCCTTTTATAAAAATGAAGACGCTTATAAAAATTTGAAATCAATAAATTCAAGAAATATTTAAATTTTTTATTATTACCTTAGCATACCTGTGCTGCTAACTTAGCAAATCTAGGTTGCCAACTTAGCACAACTGCGTTAGCTAAATTAGAAAATATGGTTTTTGTTAACTTATCGAATCAGAGTTGTTGGTTTAACGAACTTGATTTGTTAACTTAGCAAACTGTCTTTCAGCATTTAATATATTTTTTCTTACAAATTCAAATGCCGCACAATGGCAATGCAAAAGTACTAACCAAGAGAAGCTCATTCAATTTTCGATAATAATTTACACGCTATCCTTGAGCTGGGCCATTCTATGAGCTGCCCATAACATCTACTACTGATTTTTTTTTTGTTTATTTTTTTTTCTACTATTTAATGCCACAAAACATGACATTCAATGTATGGCAATGTTTAGGTTTTAGGTATTGTTGTAGAGCTATCGCTTGCTGCTTAGCATCTTAGCCAAAAAATTCTACTACTGCATCTCTTTGCTTCTTGCGCTTTGTTCCAGCTTAAAGATGGTGTATGTCTGATGATGTTCTGCGCGCGGCGATTCTTATCGCTACTTTCAATTATTTTATTTGGTTCAGATGTGGCTTGCGATAAAATTGTTGATATGCCATGCCGAAGCAGCTACAACAGCCGCTGCCGCAGCGCTTACGTATGCCAATGTATTTGGGTAATACGTTCCGAACCCTTTTCCTTGCATCGCATCGTAGCGCAGCGCACAACATTTAATTGACACAAGAAAGCCTTGCCGCGAACATTCAAAAAATAGTATGTGGTGTTCCTTGTTGGGCTTTGGTATGGTATGGCATCCGGGGACGAACGACTGCTTTATGTTCTGACTTGCCAACTCTGTCTCCGGTGGTAATGCTACCGCTGCCATTCTTTTGGGTCTGCCAATAGTACAAGCTGAAAGTTTTCTTACAAAGCAGTCATTGTAAAAACAAAATTTTATTTAAAACTGGGTATAGAAATATTACTGCAAAGCCTTGTCAATTCATATTTTATACAAATTTTATAAAGGTTACAGAAATGTGTATGGGAAAGTGTACTCCTGAGTAATAATTATAAATTTAAACTTTCGTGCTTCATAAATCTGTGAAGTATTTAACTAGCCAATGAACTTTCTTTAAAGCAGATTAGTATTTCGGAGTACTCCATTTAAAATGAAAGCTCCGTTTAATGTTGTCTAAGGAGAAGGCATAATAAAATTTGTGAGAATACTTCCGATCTTTTGACTGTTCACTGTATACCCAACGAGCCCTTATATATAAATAGAGTGGGCATAGTATCAAGACCGATGTGCAAATTCAGCGATGATGAAACTGAATCCCCATATCATATGTTATTCAACTGTGGAGCACTGATTAGGTAACACAGAAGACATTACTACCTCATAAGTAGTATACGTAATGCCAGACAATGAATTGACAAGGTTAGACCCAGGATGATTCAACGAGTCATTAGATTTCCAAAATAGTATCCTTTTAGCTCGATTTACTTGACGATGCGATGCTCCAACTACTTTAACCCGTCTAAAAAAAATAAATTTTCTCGAGGTCTGCAAAGTAGGCCTCCATCGGGCGGGGAGGAAATGTACTTACCTACATATTATTAATAATTACTTATTTATTTCTGTATTAGTTCGTGTATTTTTTATAGGAATTATTCTTTAAGATATTTTAATGAACTGCCAGTTATATCACGATATAGCTCAAATATATATTTTCATTATAAACAACACAATTTAAACATGAATTCGCAATGACATTTCCCATCAATGCCGTATCTAAGAAATTTCCCAAAACAAACCTGACCATGCCATTTTAGCACTTAAAGACAAACGCTCAGTTTGACTAAGTTTACTATTATTATTATTCTGGCCAAACTTTGGCCGCGCCAAACAAAGTTCAATGCCATCATTTATTTAGGCTTCTGTTGTTGGAGTTTTTGTTTTTGTTTATTTATTTTTTTCTTTTTTCTTTCTTTGGTTTATTGCCAACTTTACGCAAATAAACATATAAAAACGGGCAACGACGAAGACGGCGACGACGACGACGACGATGGCCGATAATATGATTCTCAGTTAATAAATAACAGCCTAAAAGGTTGATAGCATCACCGCCAACCGGCCGCGTCGGCATTTGGTGCACATCTCGCGCGTTGCGTTGCTGTTGCAATCGTTGGAGTTTTGGTAGCAACAACAGCAGCAGTCACTGAGAGCGGCAGCAACTGTTGCTGTTTGCTATTGCTGCTGCTGAGGTTGAGTTGAGGCTTGCCCAAACTCTGTCGACAAAAGCATGCGGGCATTTAGGCGTACTTGTTGCCTTGCGAACAGCAGAGATAAGCGTATTCTGCGATCGTCTTAAGATCAGTGGGGCATGTGAGTAATAATCTGTTGGTTAGCCCTTACTGCTCTTTTTTTTTTTTGGTATGCATACCTGTTGGTCGTCGTTGGTTGGTTTATTGCGTTATTGAAAGATACTGATTACGGCAGCGAGATACTTTCGTTTAATGTGTTTATTGTTTTTGGATTTATCGGATAGCGCGCTGTGTTTCATTGTATGTGCACAGTGTGTATGTTTATGCACAGTGAGCAGAAGCGTATACTTTAAAATACAAAAATTAATGAAAAATATTTCGATATATTTGACTTTAGTATTTTAAAGATATAAAATGAAAGTATCTCTTTATCACTTAATCGGAATGTAATTGATTTTGGTTTATAAAAAAGTTCACAGTCCAGCAGTCGACGGTTTACTCTGAGTAAATATTCAAAGTTATATCTTGATCATCCTCTTTTGTAGATTTCCTTTGCATATTCAATTTTATTTAGTTCACATCACTGATTTGCGCCATTCAGCGCGTAATCCTTTTTGGTTGCTGTTTGTTGCTGTTGTTGTCAGTTAACTTTGGTTTCGGTCGCAAGATAAGCTAAGCCCTTTCTTTCATCCAGCCTGCTCGTGGCAGGGGAGTGTGCGCACACTGCTACCATTTTTGTATTGTTCGCTAAAATATTTTCCATGTTAGTGGCAGCCACATCGAGCAGCTCAGCTCAGCTCAGCTGCTGTGCATCTTCAGTTCGCCACAACTAAGACGCGCGCTAGCTACATCAGTTGTTGTAAATCCTTAGGGAAGATCTGCTGCTGCGATAGCGGACGATTTTTTGGAAGCATTGAATTACTTTTGACAACTCTGTGGCCATCGATTAAGCTGCTCTCCTTCTTTTGAGCGAATTTCCTTTTCTTTTATTAAGTTTCTGCATTTGTATTGACATTATGGACTGTAGTTAGATAAGTGTTGTAATATCAACAAATTTACCCATTACACTTAAGATAAAAATTTTATGTTTCCAAGTTATTAAAAAAAAATGTGATAAATTTAAGATAACTGCGACACTTTTTTTTGTTGTTTAAATTTTTGCACCCATTGACCTACATTAGAGTTATATCCGAATATCTGCCAAATTGTTAAAAAGCCTTTAAAGAAATTGTACAACCAATTGACAATAAAAGGCAGCAACTCATTTCGATTGCCTGCAATTAAAGCAATTCCCATACAGAGTCGCAATTTAAAGTAATGTCGTAAGCAAATATACAAAAAATAAAAATCAACACAATTTCAAATTAAAAAATCATGTTACCACATGAAGACAATTTCTTGCCAACATTGTAAATCCGCCCGCCGACGATGACTGTGCAACGACAACAATAACAACAACAACAACCACAACAAAACGGCAATTAAATTGCTTTTATCTTTTGAGCGTTTGTTGTATTTGTTGTTATTGTTGTTGTTGTTGTTGTTATTTAGTTTCTTTTTGAATTTTATTGCATTTTGGTATTTTGGCCATGACCATAGCCAGAGCGCCTATTTGAAATGTTGTTGGGTGGGTGGGTGAGGAACGGCATTTACCATGCAACACTTGCATATATCTGCAACTGCCAATGCCACACTGCCGCTTCACTTATCATCATTGGTCGTTCATTCTTAACAACATGCAACAGCAACAACTCGACATATGTTCGTACAGTATTGAGCGAAACAAAAAACAAGTAAAGTCTTGCGTCATTATAAGGAAAATAAAATGTAATGTAAACAATTTAAATGTGAAAAAATATGCCACTAGAACTACGAATATGCAGAAATTATTAACGAAACATAGGACAAACGAACACAATTAATTTTGAAATGTTAAAAATATTTATACAAAAACAATAAAGGTGCAAAGTTTAAGTAAAATTATCCCACTTGAGGTATTTTTCTAAATTTTTTAAAATATAGTGAGATCATTCATTATTTAATGCTTTCTTAGTGTAAATAGTGAAATATTTTTCAGTTTTCAAATACGAATGTTAAACATTTTTTTCGTCAAAACTGAGCGAATTATAATATAAAAACAAATTTGAACTACTAAACAGGATGGTTCAAATAAACATTTGCGAAAATAATAAATGGTTTCGAAGTTAAGAAATTTAAATTGTTCACTATTTTAAATGGATGTAAGGTTAAAAGTTATATAAATAAATAAACGATTTAAAAGTACTAAAATGAATATATATTCCAAAAATATGCATTTATAGTAAAATATGCAAAAATAAGCAGAGTTTACTAAAAACATGCAAAACCAACATTTATTCTGAAATATGCTCAATATCTAAAAATATGTCAAAACTTGAAAATATTGGAAAATAGGCAAAATATGCACAGTTTTCCAAAAATATGCAAACCATGAATTTATTTTAAAATAATATTTTAAAATATGTACGATGATGAACCATTTTAAAAGAACTTCCATGATACCAAAAAATAACCACTTTTATTTTATGATGCCCAGTAAAAATATGCATATGCATGGAACTCCTTTCCCCACCGAATATATTATGAACAAAGTACGAGTTTCCATTAGTTTTTTTTATATCTCGAAGAATCCCAAATCTACTTTTGATTTTAAGAAATTCATGTTTTAAGTTTGCAATCGGCGGTAATAGTTTTTTCCGCAACTGTATTGATCAGAATAGAATGGCTTTTAATTGCTTTTGAAATTTCGGCCAAAATAGTGTGTATTTTGTGTTTTGGCAGTGCTGCAAGAACAAGCACAAGCACAAGAGAGAGCACAAGAAAGTGCACATTTATGCTCGTACATATGCGACGATTCGGTTGCATGCAATGTGGCGCATGCAGCATGCCGCATGTGGCATATTGCCATTTATTGCAACGATGTGGCAATATAAACGATATGCATATTTACGTGTTTTTTTTTTCTTTTCTTTTTTCTGTTTTCCTTGTTTGTTGCTCCTTTTGTTTTCAGGCCAATTTTGCAGTAATAAATTCACGAGGGACACTTCCGTTTTTCCTTGTGGCGCACGCTATGCTGCATCGATTTAGTTCTTCGACCAGGCTCCCTTTAACCCACTTTTGGCTGCTACATCGTTGGCGTTGTCGTCGTTGTCGCCTGCTTCTTTGCGATCGTTGATGTTTTTGCAATTGTCTCTGTGCCAAAAAAGAGAAAAAAAATGAGGCAAGAAAAATGTTTAACAAATTTTGCCATTTTACAAAACCGAAGGCGGACGACATTAACTAAATTTAGCACAGAATTCATTTTTCAAAAAAGAGTTTATTTAAAAAAAATTAAAAAATTCTTGCCTCAACAATTTTTTTTGGATTTAAATAATTTCAAATTTTCTAAGAAAAAAATATTTTCTAAACATGACGAATTTCCAACTGTGGCTAGAAATTTAGTTTTCAATCGATCGTACCAGTTTTTGGACATTATTGCAAATGCGATAAATATTTTATCACATGTCCAAGCGACATCACGCTGCCGCCAATCAATGACAGCTAACCAACGAAACGACAGCCTGGCCGAACTAATTGCTTTCCGTTATTAGTCAACGACGACGGCGACGACGAAGGAAGGCAATATGGGATTAACATGAGCAACAGCACAGCAACATGCAATATGTTGCTGATAACTTGACTGTGGCGCTGACTGCTGTCCGCTTGCCTGCCTGGCTGGTCGCTTGGCTTCAAACAATGCAGCGTATTCTGCCTTATGTGGATATGAGGAAAGAAAACACAAAATATCAAACTCCTTCAAGCTAGATAAAGCACAAAGTTGTCTATAATGTTGGCAACATTTTGTTGCAAGTTATGTAATTGCAAATTTGAATTTTAAATTCCAGGAATAAATTTTAAATATTGTAATTTACTTATTTAGTAATACAATTAAAATCGATACAAAAGGCTTAAGTCTTAATTAAACATTTTCATTGATGCAATAAAAATTCAATTTGCCAGTTTTGCCCAATAGTACCGATGGAGTTCATTTTTTCCACAAAACGTTGTCATCTGCAAGAGTCAGCAACTTTGCCAAACTGCACTACACTTGGGTAAGTAAATAAACTCCACGCCAGCGAGCGTATAAACTTGCATAATGCTCGTACTTACTTTGTTGTTGGCATTTCTTCTGGGCCAAGAAACTCGTACCTGGCGTTTGTCTGTTCTTCTCTCAAGTTTCGAAATTGCACTTTTATGCGAAGAAGTTTTCAAATTTTATGGAAAACTTTTGGGATTTCAAAGTATAGGGACGCTCTTTACTGCAATTCAATGCGTCACATACTTTGAAACAGTGTTGTGCAGAAAAGCAGTTTACATACATAATTTTTTACCTTTTCTACTTGACGTGTACCATTGAAATATATCAGTTAACAAATTGTAAGAAATTAAATGACTTGAAGCGCTAAAATCATGAGAATAACAATCATGTAGAATTAACGTAAAATTAACATTAATTTAACATAAAGTTAACCTAAAATTGACATAAAATTAAAACTTGTTCATTTTGATATTTTTCGAATCTTATGTTGAAAATATCATTTTATATGTCATTTATTTTAAGCAGTTACAAACTTTGACATATCCTTAACGAATTCGACAATAGAAATTGTTAGACCAATAAAACCAAATGTTAATTTAACACTTTTAGACGTGTTTACTTTTTCAAAATATAAAAGCAATACTATGACAATATATCATGTTAAATGAACAGTTTCTTCAGGGTTATTTTTTCAAAATAACATTACAATTCATGTTAAATTGATAATTCATCATGTAAAATTAACATACAAACTATAATGTTATTTCAACACTAGACGCAAGGTTAAATTTTCATATAAAATTTAATTTATTTTTGTAAAAATTTTCTGTGTGTGTAGTAATAAAAATCTCTACTTGAGAACTAATGGATCGTTTTTTATTCAACATTATTACAGTGAAATGATTTTACAACAACTACAAAAAATAAATCTCCTACAAAGCACAACACTGACCGCAACAGTTGGTGTATGCAGCACTTCCTCAGATATTTACAACTTTTTAACTAAAAATTCAATACTTTGCTGCCAATTTCATTTCGCTCAATTTCGTTGTTGTTATTGGTTTTGTTGTTGTTGTTGTTTAGGAAACTTTTATTCAATTCTTTTTCGTATAGTCAGGTCGTTTTTATTTTCTTCATTTGTCATGAAATTTAGCGCTGTTATGACATTTCAATCGCTTGGGAGCAGCAGTGCTCAAATCACACATTCTGAGTCGTTTCAGCCAGTGCCGTTCCTTGGCAGTCAGGCAACGAGGCCCGATTAATTAATGCTAATAAATAAACTATAGTTAAAATATTTGAATTGTTTGTTGTTGTTTGTGTGACATATTGTCAAAAGGAATTTGAGATTTTTAAAACCAAATTCGATGGATTGAGCTTTTAAATAAAGAATTTTACAGAACTTAACAAAGAGAGAAATCTTTAATTTTCAATAAAAAATAGTTTCCTTATAATTTCTAGAACCTACCTATCCATGCATGAAGGTACTAAGAAGGAAGCATTAAAAAAGAAGCCTAGGCCACTGAAAACCCTTAGAACCGGCACCGACTAGATTTTACTCTTACCGCATTCATTGTTGAAGAGTTCGGACCATTGTTGCTCAAACTTGTCTAGTAAAAAAAGAAAAATGGAAGATTTTTCTTAATAAAACTTTTATACCCGAAGTCGAAGACATATCAGATCCCGGCTAGAAGAGTTGAAGTTTGTCAACTTTGAACTGTTTGAAAAGCAATTGAAATGGGCCAGAAGCAGGCACAAATCATTTTAATTTAAGCCCACCTTAATTGTGTCTCAATCTCGACTCACATATTGACAAAGTATCTCGTTTTATTGTTAGGAAAAAAGCTTATTTCAAAAGTGTCATTGTTGAATTAAAAAAATTAAAAGTTTTCACTGTTTTCTTATATTTTTAAAGAATTTATTTGAATTAACTAACGACTTTTAAAAGTTCTTCAAATGAACTTAAAAATTCGACATAAGAAATATCGCAATTTCGGCTTGGCAACACTTCATCGAAAACTAATAAACTAATTGCAATTTCATTGTTATGCATAGATACATTAGCATATCATAAAATAAAATGTATACGGGTGTATATGTATATAAATGCATATACCCTGCAGCATTAAAACAATAATGATTCAATTTGAAATGACAGCCCTAAAAGTATGCAAAGAAAATTTACAAATGCAAATTAAATTGCATTATGCAATAAATCTGACAAATATAAGCAGCAGCTACAGCAGAAGAACAAGAACAACAACAAGCAAGCGAAAAAGTGTTGTCAACACAAACGGAATTTCGCCCGCAAGCGACGGGCAATGGGCGGCAGCGGCAGCGGCGCATTTGTTGCGCGTTTCGACTGCTTTGTGGAAAACACGCCAATCAAGCCGCAAATCAATTTAATTGTAATTTAATTTCGCACAAGAAATGTGCTCTCGCTTTCTTCCCTTCTTCCCTTCTTCCATCCTTCTATCCATCCATTCACGCGACAAATGCAAATGCTGTCATATTTTTTAGAATTTCATTATTTGAATTTGTTGTTGTTGCCAACACTATTTGCAACTTTGGCAGCAGCGCACATGCTTTGCATATTTTTTGAGCTGTCATAACTTCTTTTTTGTTTTGGTTGTTTTCGTTTTTGTTTTTGTTTTGCCTGAGGATATAAATTTTTAGCCGCAAGCATTTCCTTTACATTGCTTTATTTTATTATACTTTATTTCATTTTTTTTTGTATATCTACTTGCGATAATTTATTGCGTTGTTTTTTTTTTTAAGACGACAGTAGTCGACGACAACGACGTTTTTTTTTGGCTAGTTAAAAAGTTTTCTTAACCAAAATTCCTTTTTATAGTCGCATTATTACCCTTCCCAAAAAAATTTTAAATTAACTCAAATACAAAAAAAAATTCCCTTTTGGCAAAAGTAGCTATAACTCGAAAAGTATGTGAGGCATAAATGAAAAGGGTATTTCCTTAAACGCGAAAAGCGGTAGCTGGAAAACTCGAAAGGCTCGAAAATATTCGAGTCTCTTTTCACGAACGCACTTTTTAACGAATTCGATAACATATGTGAAGCTCGGCAATTTAACAGTTCAGTCAGCTGTTTTCCACTAACAGCTGTTTTTCATTAGAATCGTCCATTGTCATTTTTAAATTAGATCTGTCTATTGTTTTTAATTAAGCTTACAAGCTGTGAAGTAAGTAAAATGTTCTTTTATCATTCTACAATTTTATAACTTTAAGTAAAGATGTGCACTTTTTTCGTGGCACTTGTTATATTTTATTTTATTTATACAAGCGACACTGACAAGAAACTTCTTTTCGAGGCTGTATTCGTAATCTTTTCGACTCGAAATTATTCGAGGCATGCGAAAACTATACTTCATTTAATTTATGACAGCTCTTTTTCGAAGATCGAAGAGTTTCGAGGTTTTCGATTGCATTTCCGCATTTAAAGAAATTCCCTTAATATAAACATTTTCGGGTTTTTGTTTAGACTCAGTGAAACAATCGTAAAGATATCGCATAATTTTATAACTCTCTTTAAATCGATTTTATGATTTATATTTTTTTCTGATACTATTACCTTCTGCTCAACTCAATTTTCCTTATACAATATCGTCGAATTACCATGTCTATCCAAGTGACATTACGCGGCTGCGATAGCGGCACAAAAGAAACGCAATCAATATAATATCATGCTGCATAACTTGCTTCCTGCAACTAACTGCAGCGGCACACAACTCCAGATATTGCCGCGTGATCGTGGCATGGCATCAAGTGTTGTTATCCTTTCAAAAATTGTAGTTTCGTTCGTTTGAATTTTGTTGGCGCACAAAATTCGATATTCTTACCAAAAAAAAATGCAACAACGAATTTTATTTGAAATTTGTTGTTTTTTTTTTCTTTCTTTCTTTGTTGTTTTTTTTTATCTTGTTGGTAGGGTATATTGTATTTTCTGTGTGTAATATAATCGCAAAAGAGCATATTGGATATTTTGATGTTTTCTGACACCGCGAAACTATGCGCCGCCGCTCCGCCAAGCTCCTCTTGGCAATATTACAAATTCGCTTTTGGTTTTTCTTCCGTTTCGTGCGATATGGTTAAATAACTAAAAAGAAAAAAAAGAAACGCATTTTATTGGCATCATTGTTCGTCGTGCACAACGCTCAAATGTCGCGCATGATGGAAATTGCATTTTGCTGCTGCTTCATCAACCGCTGCACACGCACACGAAAACACACACACACTCAACGAAATATGATTTTTTCGGATGTATCATGTTTAAATTGTTGCCTACCATTAGGCGCGTTTAAATTTTGTGTATAAAACTCAATAGCTTAGAAAACTAGTTTTGATAATGCAACAAATTTTTGTATCTGAAAAATACATCCGATCTTTTTTGAATTAGGAGATGGGAAACCTTTAAGCAGAAGTGTTTTGACATATTTTCACTTTTTAAAATATCGTTCAGTAATATTTGACTAAGTTTTTTCTTGCTGTTAGTCATGTCAGAGTTGCTCACCTTCAGCAAACTGTGTTGCCATCTTTTTTTCTATAACATGTGTGTATGGTGTTTCTTTTCTCTTTTTTTAATATCATGCGAATATTTAGTTACACTCGTGGGCATGTCAGCATCTTTTGTAAGAGTTTCAAGGTAAAAAGTTGACTGACGCACATGTGTGAAGCATATCTCTTACAAAACGGTAAAGTTCAAAAATTACATAGATACACACATATACACATACATACATATATAAAACGTAAATTGTAAAATTCAAAGAATTTCATAAATCAAGTTTAGTTGTTTTTTATCTTTTAAGACGGATTTAAATTGTTCAATTCCTAAAATTTTCAAATTAAATAAAATATAAAATTAATTTTTTATGTTCAGAGACAGTTTCTACATTTAAAGCACACACGCAATGACTCTGCGTTTAAACGCCTTAATGCACCCTACACTTTTGTCTCCATTGAAAAGTTACTCCAAACAAAATCCCTAACAGCCCATCGACGACATCGCAAGTGTCCAGCAGTTTTTTTTTTACTTTTCTCCGGCTATGTTCAAAAACTTTAAATGAAAATTAAAGAAATTCCACGAGCCAAATTTACTTCCTGGACTGGCTGGGAATACTCGTACATACGGCTCTTGCGAATAGTTCTATTAGAAAAGTCATGTGTAAAATTAATGAAATTGTTGGCCAAAAATACCGAGAATGCAACAGACGTTGAAATAAGTCTTATTGATTGCGTAGGAGAATGCTTTGATTGTATCTTTAGACTGGAATTCTTTTTATTCGAAAATTGTTTGCCCACCAGGCAGGTGAGTTGCCAATTCTCTGATATGCTACCTTGATTTTTTCGTTTTTTTTATACATATAATTTGAACCAAAACAATGTTTAATGTAAATTAATGTATAAACGCAAACAGTCACCCTGGTTACTAAAGATACTAAGATGTATATTGTATTATATAGATGGTCAAATTTAAAATTCAAGAGCACACAGACAAATTATCTGAATTGACACTATCATCTTATCATAAAGCTTATGTATGCTGAAACCCACAGTTTGGCCATTTATTTTACATAATTTCAAATTCGTTTTGATTTTTCGAAAGTTGTTTAAATGTATTATAGGCAGTGATATTTTGTATATTTTTAATATATATCAATTAGATATAGAGGCCCCAAACACAATGGCAGTTAAAACTAAATTTTGTCAAAAATTTTTATTGCTATTCCCGATATGTTTCCTTCCCAAACAAATCCCGCATTTGCATCAAAACTTCTTCCATATTCTTCTCATTTTATTCGATTATTGCTAGGCTTACAACAACAAAAATCATTACATTATACTTTCAACGCATTAGTATGCATTAAAAGCGATGCCCAACAACTCACACTTAAAATCGTATAAAAATGAAAATTGAACCAACATGCCTAAACGGCCACTTCCGCTTCGAGCGGAAGTCGATTGTTACGCTATCAATGTGTGGGCGTTGACGTGTGCGGTTCTATATAAATGGCATAATAAACACTTTTTTATGGCATTAGGGCGTTTTTCGAAACGAATGCCCATATTAGTTGCCTTTCTTTCTGCTTTCCTGTGAAAAGGTTTACGAATTTCCCTCGTTGTTTGTTGTTTTTTTTCTTCCGAAATTCTATTTCTACCGATCGATGGCATTAATCCAAATCGAATATTGCACTTGAATAATTCTTTTATGGAAGCTTTACTTAAATATTCACAAATAAAATGCAGTCATCGCTATGTAGCGCCAAATCCTGCACACACACACACACACACACACACACATAGAATACTAACACATGCAAACGTATAAAAAGTGCGCGCACATCCTTGAGTGCATTCAAATCCGCTCAAATTTAAATAAAATATACACAAACGCTAAATTATTGCAAATATGTGTTGGTGTTGTTTTTTTATATACATATATGAATAAATATTTTATTTTTAAGTAATACAATCAAAAGCTGAAAATGCGCACAATATGCGCGAAAAATGGATTTTCAATATGTTTGTGTGCGTGCGTGAGTTTAGGCAATGCACAGAAGTACACTCGAGCTCAAATTATTGCATTCGTCTGCAAAAATCTTTAAAATCTTAAGTAGACAAAAATAAAATTCTCATACCTTTCAGATTTACATAAACAGTTTTCAATCTTATGGATATTTAACGTCCGATTTCTCGTCTCGATTTAAATGATTTCAGATTTTTCTGAGCATGTTGAAAATTTATTTTATACTATTAATAATTAGTACAATAATTTACAATTAAACCAAATTTTAAGATAATTAATTCTTAACCTTACCCATACATAAACTCATTATAAGGACAATAAGGTTGGCTTTTATTTGATACCTCAAATGCAACGATTCATTTAGTAAATATTCCAGAAAATTGCAAAAACAACATTGAACCCATTTATTTGAACATGTGTGTTTTAAAGCGCATAAACATATTTGTTTGTGTCTACGTGCTTTTCTGCATATATGAGTGCACTGTTATGCTTATAAAAGCTATTTTGCTTACAGACATATTCCCCTAAAAGCATCACCTTTTTCCGCCTTTCACGTCGAGGACTTTCTGCTTCCGGTTTTACACTCAAGTAGCTAAGCAAAACGTGTTCGCTGCCTGTATGCAGCTGTGTGTCAGTTAAGCTGGTTTTTGGAATAAGCCCTTAAATTCTCCATTCTCCAGATTTAAAAATATATAAAATTTACATTAAAAATGTAAATTTTATATATTTTTTGACATATTATTAACCTAGAAAAATATTTGTAATTTAGTTAAAGTGGCTAACTAAATTCAAAATTGAAATGCCAAAAACCAGCCTAGAAGCAAACATACTCGCACGTGTGAGTGTAAGTTGGCTTTTGCGATAGCAAGTCTGTTGCAGTATTTCGCATGCAAAACAAAAACAACTACAAAAAATGCTAATAAAAAAATTCCTCCCTTCCATAGTTTAAAATTCAGCGCAGCACATTTGCAGCAAATACATTTGTTTGTTGGTTGGTTTGTTTGTTTGTTCATTTGTTTGTTGGCAAATGCTGTTTGTGAGCGCACCAAATTTATAGTTTGTTTATTTATTGCATTTGTATGTGCGAGTGCGACTGCGTGTGTGTGCGTGCGTTCGCATTTACTTGAGTGTACGTCGTCTTAAAGTGCACACTTAAGCAATGCGTTCGTTGTATGCCAATTGGTCTTACAAAAAATTTACTTCTCACATTTTGCAGTTTGGCATGCGGTACGTATGCGTGATTTTTAATTCACAGTCTTAAAGCATGTTACTCATACGCACTGTTGCACGTGTTTAATACTTTAACAGATATTTCATATTTAACACTTACATTTTTTATATAAAGAAATTTCTAAACTTTTTGTTGTTGTTGCTTGTTTTAGCCATGTGTATGAAAACATTTTCATCAGCTTTCGCTTTCATTTGCTCGGTTTTAAACTGGCATTTTCGAGGTCAAATTTTGTAAATTTTATTTCAAACGTTTTGTGGAAAACTAAAATTCAACTCAAATTGCTTTTAAATGCAGTTTTGAGCTAAAAGTTCGCTTGGCACGTTTTCAAAATTTATTTAGTTTTTTTTTCTCTTCATTGCTGCCAAGTTTGTTTGCATCATTGGCTCGCTTTTGAGTGCCTACGATTTGTGGTTTTAACATAAAAATGCAAATAAAATGAATTCATATGAAAAATATTTAGAAGGGAAAAATAGATAAATCAGCTTTAGACTGTTCCAAAGTTTGGCTGATATATCAGTTTTAAAAGCTTATGAAGTTCGGTTATTTTCATGTTTATTAAGCAAAAGCTTAGATCGTAAATTTTTATACAAAAGAAGATATTTAAACTAATTACTTAAGCCACAACATTGTGATTATATTCAAAAACGAAACACCTCAGCAAAGTTTAACTTTTCGCTCTCAAATAAACTGAATTTCATGTGGCAATATCCCTCAAATTGTCTGTCTGACATTTCAGCAAAATTTCAAATTTTGGCTAAAACCTTCGCTTGAATTGCCATTTTGCTACTTAATTAAACTTTACCTAAATTCGCTGCGACGTGTTTTTATAATATATTCCAATTCATTTGACAACCTCCACCAGCCACCTCCGAAGTGCCTCCGCATTTGCCCAGGTCTTTCACCGAGCTTAACTCAACGAAAATCCGTCGCACTATACAAAAGTGACAGCTTCACATCAACATGACGACATCCTGCGGTTGTTTTCTGACAGTTAAATGTTGCAATAAAAATTAAAAGTTTTATGGCGTCTGCACAAACAGTTTTAGCGCAGATGGCGCCACCTGTAACGCATTTAATTAACGCCTTCGAGCGGCAATAGACGGAGCCAAGTGGGCGGGTCTTAACATTTTCTATAGTTTTTTGAAGTTGTTTCTGCTGTTGGTATTGTTGTATGTAATGTTCTTTCTTGTTGTTGTTGTGGTTGTTGGCATCTGTCGCTGTCAAAAAGTCGCTCACGGCGTTTTCTGCAATGACAGCATTTTTCACTTTTGACATTAGTTTTTCGTGTGGTTGAGAGGAGGATGAGAAGTTATTTTTCGCTACCTTGTTCCAACCTGCCAACTCTCGCTTCCAACCATGCTCATTATTATTATCATTATTGTTTTTATTGTTGTTTTTGTTGTTGCTGTTTATTTAACCTCAAAATTGTGTGTCAGATTTTGTTGTGCAAACTGTCAGAAAGGTAAAATTTACGCTTCTCAGCTGAGCAAGCAGTTTTCTTGTGGCTTGTACGCTCGTTCTGTCAGTCAGCCAGATTGGATAAGACGAAAGTGTTTTGGGGAGATTACTACAGAGTCATTTTTTGCATTATATGCTTTTATTATTAAGTACGTAAATAAATGTAATTTGCTTTGAAAAAGATGCTCTGCATTTTTTTTTATAAATATAAATTGGCAAGTAAAAGCTTAATTAGATACTTTAAATTATCCAGGAAAATGGAACAATCAAATTAGACGATCTTAAATGAGTTAAAATATTAGAAAGACTTTTGGATTCAGGGCAACTTTAAAGATTCTACCACAAAAATCTCGGCAGACAGTCTTTCAACCATGAACAGCGGAGTTATTTAGAAATCCAGCTTCATATCTATTTGCTGCTTCAATCTTACAAGGGGAGCCCAAGCACCAAATCAAATGACAATTTCGCGACAACTTCGCGAAAGTGAATTATAAATTCAGTTCGAGAATTTCACGCAGAAGAGCATCAACAGCAGCAGCAGCCACCAGCAGCTGTTGACAACTGTTTCGTGCTCACCGAAGTTGCCGGCACTGGTTGTGCCACCAATGCGGTGCACTGGCGGACCAAAAACGCGGAGTTGGGCATCAAACACGATACGGCATGGGGCCAAATAACGCATTTTGCGGTGACGATGATGGTACGAACTCATCTTCGGGGGAAATTCCTGAGGCACAAATGTTGCCGCCACCAACAGCGCTGACACTTTGGCAGCATGACATGCAGAGCGACATTTGTTTGGTTTGTCAGATTAAAAATACAACGCATAAATTACATGAGAAACACGCAACAAACAAAACACGAAGTTTTATCTTTTTGCGCCAACGCAAATTTTATTAACATTAACTGGGAGAGATGCGCGCCATCGTCGTCATCGTCCTCGTAACCCATAAAACTAATTTTCCAACAAACTTTTGCCTTTTGCGGCTTTCACACCTGTCAGCCGTGTTTGTGACAGTGTCACCCAACACAATTCGCGCGCACTTCAATGTAAAATTACAACAACGACAACAAAAATGAACGCACTCAAAAAAACGCGACCAGAACAACGTCCTTGGCACAGTCAATTTCCCGC
This sequence comes from Suillia variegata, assembly GCA_949127995.1. Classification (NCBI taxonomy): domain Eukaryota; kingdom Metazoa; phylum Arthropoda; class Insecta; order Diptera; family Heleomyzidae; genus Suillia; species Suillia variegata. Next base: position 4,168,271 of record OX421842.1, read on the forward strand.
TGTCATCTGAGTTTTAATGTTTTCGACTGTTGATGTCGCTGTCGCAATTTCCCACCTGCCGCGGTTATTTCACACTTTGTCGAATCGTTTTCGTTTCGCTTTCCAATTTAAGTTATTTTCCATTCGCGAATTTCCGGTGCGATTCTCAAAGTCTAGCGTCAATTCTCGATTCGTATACCGACGCCGCATTCGATGTTGATTTCATTTCATCAGTTTTTGATATGCTAAAATGTTGCAATTGCCACCATCAACCACCAACATAATCATCGTTCGAAGTCATCACCATCATTAGTTTGTGTTTGTTGCAGTTAACGCTTGGCAAATGTCAAAATTTTAAATGGTGATTTAAATAAAATTGCACGGTTAAGATTTCTGCTGTCATTTCAGCATATACCAATGAAAAATGTTGTTAAATTGAATTAAATAAAATTAATGCCAAAAAAGAAACTAATCGAAAAATATAAATTTATTTTCGATTAATAATTAGGGATGCAAATATTTACCGCTATTTATGGGCCAATAGAATAGAAGCAATTTTAAACCTCAGTAGAAAGTACATTAAACTCCGCACTGAACTATTAACAGGACACTGTAAACTCAATTACCATCTGAAGAAAAAACAAGTGGTAGAGAATGTTTCAAATATCTGAAGTTGTTCTTTGTACTTGTCCAGCGGTGGGAAGACGCAGACTTAACTATCGAGCAGTGGAATCCTAGTTCCAAATCACATAGCAAAAATTAAGCCCACAACAATTACGAAATTTATAAAAAGTCTAGAATTGTAATTGTAGGGTAACGATAATGCACAGTAGATCTTTCAGGTCGCGGTGCTTATATAGGCTTTCTATTAGAAATATAATATGCGCCAATATCGATTTTAAAATATTGATTTTTCACATTTTGATATATCGATGCTATCGATGTTTTTTAATCCGAATTTTTCACTATTTGATTTTTAGTAAAATTTCACCTGACTTAACTATCAGCAGCCAAAACATCCATACCGATCGAGTAAATTATTTTGTCGAAGGACGATTTCATTCAACAAAGTATACAAATTTTGGCCACGCCCACCTGTTCCGCCCACAATTAATGAAATTAAATGCACACATTATTAGGCTAATATTGTTCCTATAAATCGGAAATATGGTTCTTGAGTTAATATTGGCACTGTTGACATTTATAATAAAAAAGGGCGTGGTTGGAATAATTTGACGCCCATTTTTTGCAATAGGATCAATATTACGTCTACCATCATTGCGCCGCAATACAAAACGCTACAACAGGGAGTAACGGAAAGTACCGCAAACTTATTTTCTTACACACATTTCCATTCATAACAAAACCCGATATTCTAAAATCGATATTTTTTTGTCGATAAATCGAACTTCAGAACGATATTATACATCGATATATAAACATCCCTAATATTAATGCATCCGAATATTATAACGAATCCAACATTGCATCTCATATCTTATAATTGAGCTACCTTACACAAACCTGTTGAATGTTTTACCACAATCATTATGAAGCGAGATAAAACCACTCCAAGCGTTTTGATCTATACTTTTGTTTTTAGCTGAATTTTTTGTTTCATAATCAAGAAAATAACCAGGAAAAAAATGTACATTCGCAATTTTAACTATAGTTAATTTTCTTAAATTTTTTGTAATTTTATTTCTACAAACTCATATAAACTTCTTGCGGCAATAGCGCAGCGGCGGCATAGTACAGTATTGCAGCTGGTGATGACCGCACGCAACCGCTCGAAAACCACTCAAACTCACTTTGCAACGAACGGAACCACTTGGGCAGTGTCACAGCGTCGCAGCAATGAGAAAAACTAACTTTTCGCAACTGTTTCGTTCGGTGGTCGTTTGTGAAATACGAACGGGAGTCAAACTCTCAAGTTGCGTTGCATTGCATTGCATTTGGAAATGCAAATGTGCACTGGACTGTAATGACAACGCCAACATCCGCCGTAAACGAAATGTTCTTGAAGCTGTGCAACAACACAGTTTACTATATATGTATGTATGTATGTACAATTTTGGATGCAGCAGGATGGCAGCGTTTTCGAAATGACCCACTTACCACTTCCGCTGACTGCACAGGGCACAAGTGTCTCCTACCGAAACTGAGAACGAACTGAACGCATCGATTGTGTCAACTCGAGTGGATGCTCGGTTGTTCTGTGTGGTTGCGGAACACAATTGCAGTTACAACAGCAAGAACAACATTAACAACAACAACATGAACATGAACATCAAGTACAAGAAATAATTCATTTAGTCAGTTCGGTTGGTGTTGCTCGAAGGCGCCCAACTGCAGGGTTTCCATTCTACCAAGATAATTACAATTACAACAACTTCAGTTGTTAAACAGTCTGTATATCAAGCTCAAGTTCGTTCCGACTGCCGTCCATTGTTTTGTTTAGTTTCATTGTTGCATTTCACTTCAAACCAAAAAGAAAAAAAAAAAAAAATGTCCATACCACCGCCAGCCGCTCTGACAGTTTTAATTATGGAACTTTCGCCTGAGGCTTTTTTGTTTAGGGTGCCAATCTTTTCGGGTTGTTTTTTTTTTCTTTTGCTGTCATTTTCATATTCATTGTGTCAATTTTTCTGGTATTCTTCGAATGGCCAAAGCAGCATTTCATTCGGCATTTTGTGCTGTAGTTGTCAGAATCGAAAATCAAATAGTTTGAGATAGGTTCGCTTTTTTGCGATTCGAAATTGTCCACTTTATGACACAATTTCTACGAACTAGCAATTCCATTCAGAAATGAGGTTACGATAAAATAAAAATTGTTTAAATCTTAACTTTGTATGTAAATTGTAACCTTTATCTTTATCAACTTAATCTATAATTTCGATGTCTGAATTTTTAAGATTTTTTTTTAAATATTAAACGCTTTCAAATTAGAACTTACTCCATTTAAATATTTCTAAAATTAAGCCCAATTCAAGAACTTCATATATATAAATTCAGTCCCGCTAAACTTCTACGCACACAGGAACACAAAAACGATCCAAAGTAACTTCTAACTGAAACCAACGAGTGGAAAAAGGGCAAACATCAATTTGCGACAATTATGTCGCATAAAACAGGAACAATGCCCGCTGCGGCCAACTCACTCGAAGCATTCCCCAAATGGGACAGAAATTCGTGAACAAAGTGATTTTGAAGAATTGCACAAAATCCCACAAGGAGCAGACTGATGTCAAAGTGACAGTAAAATAGTAGCTAGCCGCAAAAGTAAAAGTTATCAAATGCACAAAAGCACTTTTTGCGCCACAACTGAAATAGAAGATATGAACACTCAAATTATAAAGACAAACTTATTTTGCGCACTATGGTAAAAAGCGGTTAAGGTCGTTCGTCGCCACTATTTGAGTTAGTTACAAATGGACGAAGAGTTACAGAAACGAAATTTTTATGGCACAAAAAGCAGTTGTAATAGTAGTGGAATATGAGATGAGATATTGCCGCTGGTGAAATCAAGGTTATACGCCGCAAAAAAGTGTAATTTATTCAAGTCCTAAATACTCGAATGCTGAAAGTAATAATAGAAAAAGAAATAGAAATAGAAAGAAGGATAAAAATTCATAGACGCTCGTAAAAAGGCAACAAGTGGCAAATGGTTGCAGCGTGTGCGCAGATAAAAGACCTTTTGGCCTGGTTCAGCAAACATTTACGCAATTTTTGAATTACTACAAATTGACATAAAAGTACAACTTTCTCTTTGAAAAGTTACGTTATAATTGTAAAATTAACATTATTTTCATTTCATTTTTTAAATGACGAATTTTAATGTTACGATTCATATCATATTAGCACTATATCATGTAAAATAAACAACTTCAAGTTTTTTTTTAAAATGGCACAATTGAATACAACGATTCATGTCATGTTAACACTGCATCATGTTACAAATAACATTTGAATTGTTTCTATTTTTAATAAGTTGTTAGTCAAACATTTTAACATATTCCACTATTATTTAACAATAGAAAATGTTGGGCCAACACAACCCAATGTTAATTTACGATTTTTTGTCATGTTGACTTTTGCAAAATCTTTGAAAACTTATCTTAACAAATTTCAATTCAACACTAAATCATGTTAAATTAAGAATTTATCCCTGGTAATTTCATTTTAATGAGTGAATTCAACATTACAATTCATGTTAAATTAAAACTACATCATTTTATATTTACACAGAATAATTTTTAATTAACATAATGTTAACTAACACATTTAAACTCATGTTAATTTAACATTACACCATCATATTATTTCAACACTTTTAACATGCAAAGTGTTGAAATAACTTTTGTAAAAATTCGAAACTTACTTCATTCCACTTTTAAATAAAAAATTATAAATTTATAACTTAGTTTTATATTCTATATATGTATATGTATTTTATTCGTAAACTCCGGCAACCACAAGTCTCAATTATTTCACTCATGTGAACTTTTATACGGTATGATATACGGTGTATGACAGTCTGTCAATGTGTCAAAGTGCAATTCACTTCAAATGCAGTTTCCAACATTTCTAAAGTAAATTACGAAAGCGGACCAAATGAAGTGCCAACAAAGTGGACCAATTCCTAAACTATTTATTTAATACGTTCCAATTAATCTGGCAAACAATTCGAAATTAGCCAAATTTTATTACGCTTGACTAATACGCGCGAATATCGCAAATTTTCATGGAAAATTAAATGCATCGAATTAAATTGTGTGTTTAAGTGTTTTTTGTTGTTGTTGTTTGTGCTTTAATACGCAAAATTGCACAATCCATTTGTTTTTAATAAATTGAACACGCGATGTGCATTGGCTTTTATAATTAAAAGTTAATCTAAGCGGAATCCAGCATAAGCAGCTTAATTGCAATTTTGCCCCATTGAACCTTTTTCGCTATTGAATTTTCACGCTAACCTGCATTCGATAAATAAAATATTTGAATGTTTGCATGTGTGTGTGTGTGTGTGGTTTTTTTTTCTATACTAAATTTATTTTTATTTCATTAGTATATGTGAAATTGCCATCGAATGACACGCGTTAAGCACAAATTACTCTGGATTTATTGAGCAAAATTATCATTCGCAATAGACAAATGTGAGCGTTTACCTTGCAGGCGCTCGTTGGATGTGTTTATCTGACAACGAATTAACTTTTTTCGGTTTTGTTTGACCTTTTTTTAAATATACAATTAAATTTGTATTTTTTGCAATAGGCATTTCATTGTGGATTATTTAAAAGAGAATTAAACTATTAGCCAAAGTGTTGCGACTTATGCTTCGTCTTAGACAAAGATAATTCTCTCAATAATTGTTTGCTTAAATTATTGCTTCTAGCTGCAAACTCAATATAAGCAAAATTTCACATTTTATTTACTTATAATGCAAAATCTCGATTTCCATAATTGTTTCCATTTCCTTCGACTAAGCGATATCCTCACTTTAATGCAGATATCCTCGTACTATCTCAACATTTATTCAACGGATTCGTATTAATTGCAACGTAAAACAGTTTTGTCAGTAATTAAAAATTTCCGCTTGACTCGAGCAGCGCCTGCGTGGCCGCTTCGAAATCGCTCAGAATTAAATGCAAATATAGCAAAATGGCAAATACGTATTTTCTTTTTACGTTTTCACCCCGCCAAAGACGCAAAAGATGTGCAGCGCTAGGAAGCACGCAGTGGCACAATTCCAAAGTGGCATTGAGCTTTAGATTATGCCTCGTATTTATGTTGTTAAATGTCAATGATTATGCCACTTCAAGAATCGTTTCCAGCCCAGTTATTAGAATTTCTGCTATTGGCACATTCAGCAGAATTGCGTATTTGCGCAGAAAACTCTGACTTTATTCGAAAACATGGATTTGTTAGGTTTTACTAAGGCAGATGTCAGTAGTGGATCTGTGGTTCAAATTAAAAAAAAATGCAGTCCCCATTTTAGTTATTTTGGTTAGTTGGAACCACGTAAGGAAGTTCTTAAAAGCCGTTTCAAATATATATAAAAGAGTGCAGAACTACTCGAGAGTACTCCTGGGAATTTATTTTAACGAATGTTAATTGTAAATTGTGGTGCACACTTATCCGGTATACCAAAGTCTCGAATGTTCGCTTTGTCAAATTGAAAAAAGTACATGAGTAATCAAGAGTACTCCTGAGTATTTTTTTTTTTTAATATTAATTTAGTTCTGGTGTATCAAAGTCTCAAATGTGCTCTATAACATATTTAAAGCAATATGTGAATTGCCGAGAGTGCTCCTGAGCATATTTTTTTTTTACAAATATAATTCAAAATTATAGAGCACACTTTTTTAGGTACCTAAGTCTCGATGACTATTTTTGTGGTTTTAATATACCCTTAATTGTTTACTTTTTTCATATAGCTTTGTGCTAAGAAATATTTTCATAGTACAAAGAGCACTCCGGAAGACTCTATTGTAAATTCAAAATTATCGATTATGTAATAATAAAACTATTTTGCGTTTCTTGTTGATGCATATACAAATATTCGATTTGTTTGTTGCTTACAAAATGGAGAATTCCAGTAGAAATCAAAATGTTTAATTTTGTTCTTGATTGAAATCAAGAATACGCCGTGTTCACCATTTCGTATATGTCTGTCGGTGGGTGGGTGGTCACATTTGACCGTTGTCAGAGTGTGTTCAGGTTTTGAGGTGCGTTCGCATCTGTGTAAATGTGTGTGTACCTATTTATATGAATGTATGCATGCGTGTGCGTGCGTGTGAAGTGTTGCCAAACTTGCCGCTCCATTTGAGTGCGTCCGTCCATTTGTACAACTGAGTTGAGACCTTACCAAACACGGACGAACGAACAGACGGACGGACGGACGGACGGATGAACGAAACGTCTAAATTCGACACAAATGTGAAAAATAGAAGATTTATGCTCTGCAATAAATATAAAAGCGGTTTTTGACCAGAAAATAGAAATTATTGCACTAACGGACATTTGCCATTCGGCAGGCACACGCCTTCTGTAAAACGGTGCGATTCGAATGACGCTCAGAGGGGGCGGGTGCTGTGCGGGTGCGGGCTATTGTGAACAGGTTGTAAATCATGTTGGCGCGTTTGGAGACGTGTGTTGTGGTTTATGAGGTGAGGGCGCTTGTGCTGCAACTGTGCTCAGAAAGGGAGGATTTTATATGTTTGCGGCTATGTTTCGAACAACAACCATAACAACAAGAACAAGAACAGCATAATCCCTTAATATCTTGATGTTTATATTTGTTGTTGTTGTTGTTGTTGTTTTGTATGTAATCAATTAATTAATTAATAAATATTATCGCGTCTCAAAACTTAAAACTTAATTTGCATTTTAATTGGAGTTAATTATCAGGAATGGAACTCCAACATTCCGCATTAAATTCTCTTTAATTTAAGCGTCATATGTAGGCGTGAGTTAATTCATATCGTCTATTATTCCTTATTAATGTAGCCCTTTTATTAAAAGAATCAGTTCAGTCCTTTAGACGTGATGCAGGAACCAACAAGCAAAGGACAGACAAACGAACTCATTTTACTATTATTAAAATTGGGATATGAAAGCCAATTTTTAATTTTTCAATACTGTCATTTAAACTGTCCACAAAGTTCGAACTCATAAAATACATACATATGTATACATATGTATACATTCGAGTATATATTTATATATTCCTATTTCACATACCTCGAAGTTTTTTCGAATGTTTACCTGTCAAAACATTCGAAATGTGCACCAATGTAAATAACAAATGCCAAAGTACTCGCACTATAAATAGTAACAGTAATTGTGGCATCTTTCATTGGAACTGGACACACTCCATTTATGCAGCCTCTGCTTTCGAACTATGAATTAGGAGCAGGTCCTTCCATTTGGTTTGGGTTGTTTTAAGATATTTTATTCGTTTGCTAATGTTTACTTCGTTTGCCACAGTATAACGTTTCCAGCCATGAACCATCTCTTTTTTTTAAATGAGCATGTCATTCGTTGGATACTTACTTGTATCTGTTAGATATTAACAATATATTTAAATATTGCAATTTGATTTCAAAAACTTAGTTGCTTTTTAGCAGGAACAAAAGTAAAAGAAAAGGCTTATATAAAAATAAAACAATGTTCATAGGAAAGTGTTTCCTTAGAATAATATAAAGAAAACTTCATTCCAAATATGAAGTTGAAAGTGATTCTTGAATCCATCCTTACGGTTGTTCGATTATTAAACTAAACATGTTTTAAAAATTTCATAAGTCTGCTAAAGAATTCCATCCAAATGCATTTTTTATTGGACATCTCAAGAGTGTACTGGACAAGTTATCTTAACGTATCATGGAATTTCCTTAAAAATGTACTCAATAGTTAGTGCCTATTTTTGCATATTTTATAATAAATGCATATTGGCTAATTTTGCATATTTTAGGAAAATTTTTATTTTTAATTAACTTAGATAACTCTTTAGCGTACCTCTAATAAAAATATAATAGTAAAATTCTCACTAATCTTTATTATAACACATTTTGGTGCAAAGTACATTTTTATTGTAATTTATTTTCAAATAATCATCTGAACCTTTTTAATGCATATTTTATAAATTTTAGTGAAATTTTTGTGGATTTTAAAGGCATATCAAATGCGCATATTTTCTATTTTTAGAGCATGAAATTCGGGATTTATTTTTACAAAAAAATCGTTTATGAAGGAATCACTGTGCGGCTGAAGCGACGTTTGGCGCACATTCTCTAAAATCGAATAAATTGCTGTTGGCACATCCTTGCAGGACATAAACCTTCAAATAATGCGATGCAAATAATGCACTTCGGCAACTCTGGTGAAATAGTAGCGATGCAATTGGTGCTTCAGAATTTATGGCAAAATTTACATTCATACTCGTGTATACTCATATGTAAGTGTATGAAATGCCATTGACCCTTGCGAAAATTGTAGGAACCCTGCAAAAGATTATAAAGTTTGTGCGGAACGATGTGTACATATGCTGTTTTGTAAATTTTAATCTGCAAGTTCGTTAAATAAAGCATATTTGTATAGCAAACGAAAGGAGTTTTGCAAATAAACGCACAGACAACGAAATTGTATTTTATTGATTGCTTCGATTTTCGAGAAAATAAATATTCAAAACTATCGAATGTTCCATAAACTCATGCAGTAGCAAAAATTTACAAATAAATTCTCCCCCATATTAAGGGGATTCCTTTAAACGCAAAAACTCGAAAAACCCAAAAAGTTTCGAGTCTCTTTTGGAGAACGCACCTTTCTGCAACCTAAACATTTCATCAGCTGTTCTTAACTTTAAGCCATTTCTAATAAGTGTTGCCTATTGTAATTTTTTATTTAGTGCTGCAAATTTTCTAATTAGTTTTGCCTGTATTTTGCAAGTATGTAAGCTGTGAAATATTTATTTCTTTTTTCATTTATGTCTAATTTTTGCCTAGTTTCATAACTAAACTATAAATACTTTTTTATTATTCTACAATTTTACAACTTAAAATAAAAAAGTGTACTTTTTTATGGTAGTATTAAGTAGTCATTAGTACTTTTTTTACATACAGGCAACACTCAAATACAATATAAGCAAAACTTGTTTTCGAGATTAATTTTCGAATCACGCGAAACTTTTTCGACGTTTCGTTTTCGAGAGTCAAAGAGTTTCGAGGTTTTCGAATTACTTTCGCATATAAAGGAATCCCCTTAATCTTTTTATTTGTTTAAAATAATTTTAATTTCAATTTATCATGTTCACTTAAAAAACTTCATGAGGGACTAAAAAAACGTGTTTACAAAATTTTTACATATTGTAAAAGACAACAAAAACAATTAAACCTATTTATTAGTTTTTACCATTTTGAAAAATTATACAATTACAAACCTTCTTGGAAAGTTTTCAAAGCACTTTTCTGTTCTTTTTAAGAACATGCACTCAGAATTTTCTATTAAAATCATTTCCAATATTCAAACCAAAAAATGTATCTATATTATTCAAAAGATATTCTAATTTTCTCATAGATACTCGTACCTAGTCAGATTAAATTAAGCCGATTGTTTTCTTAGTGTACCTTAAGGAAGTATTAAAAATATTGCTCTTGGAGCACATACAAACTGTATCCTGTCGTCAAAGTTGCCTTAGTTTGTTTTATCTTCTTTGTCGTCTTTATCTACTTTTGCTTATATAAGTACATAAAGTGAATCACTTCCGTCGGTTATGGTAATTCACAGACAAAAACCATCGGATTCATACGAAATCGAGTAGTTCCGTTCTGTTCAGAACTCGGACATTCAATCATTGCTTTTGTATAAAATAAAATTATTTAAAATGACACATTTCATTCAGTCGTTCCTCTGCACTGGCCACTTCCTCTTCTGCTGCTCTATTGTTAGTTTTTCCAAAGTTTGCATAACAAATTGGCCACTTTGCATTTTTCGCACGCACTGGTTATTTTATTCTCGTCTAGGTCTACTAGAATAGCAAAAGAGAAAATCTCATACTCCACATACGAGTTTAATTTATTTAAAAAAAAGATAATACGAGGATTTTAGATGTAACTTGTGGATAAATCATCGTTTTAGTGATTTTTATATTGTCTTTTAGCTTCTTAATTTTATGTTTTCTAGCCGATAGTTAAAGAGAAAACCAAATTATTGTACCACGATGTCTTAACCAGTTAAATAACGAATTGTAAATCCGGCAAACAATTGGCGAACAAAAAACGAATTGTAACACGCTGTAACAAAAGATTTCCTTCCGTCTGCATAACGCGGTGAATTTGTAAAGGCAAATTGTTGTTGTTGTTGTTGTTGTTGTTGTTGTTGTTGTTGTTGTTGTTGTTGTTGTTGTTGTTTTTGTTAAAAATCCACGTTTTAAACAAATTGTTTAACAACGAATCGTGCAAATACACTCAAAAATGTTCGAATTTGAAAAAGGTAAAAAAAAACAACCACACAACCACTTCCGGTTCATTCATTTCCGGCGGATTTACAAAACGCCATTGAACACAACAACAACAAAATGAGCAGCGATAGCAAGCTGCCCGCTATACGAACACGCAAGTTTCGTTCATAGTGTTAGTGCGTATGCGTGTGTGCTTGTGCGTGCGTTAGTATTGGCTGCTTTTGTAATTGAATCACGTTTTGTATTAAATAAACTTTTCAAATTATCGCAAAAAGAAAAAAAGAAAATAATAATAATAGACTACAACAAAAAAAAATACTACAATATCGAAAAATCAACAAACGTTCGCCACGCCACGCCACGACTATTTTGACAGCGAGTGTAACTAAACCGTAGCGAAAATGAGAGTGTAACCGTATTTGAATGCCAGTGGCAACTCTGCTATAATTTGTTTACGTTTTAGTGTTGCGTTAGAGTGGTTCTTATAGAGAGATTTAGTTTGTTTTTTTTTTGAAATTTAGGAATCAGGAAATTTATCTAGAAACAAAAACAAAGTTGAGCAGATTTAATCAAAATTCTATATAACTTAAAAAAACGCTACTAGAATATAACTTAAGGTAAAATCAAGTAACCTTACGGAAGAACATTTGGATATATCCGGTTTTGATTTGGAAATTTTGGATTTGTCCGTGTTTGAAAAATTAAACTTTCGTATATATAAAGAAATTGACATATATTTATTTAAGCATATATATAAATATTTGTCTATGCACATTATTTCTATTATAATAAATATAGACCACCCTAATGTACTCGTGTGTGTTTCTGCATGTGTGAATGTTGTACGCTCGCTGCTTAAACATTTTGACGCATCAATTGGTTAATATGTGTTAGTGTGTGTGCGTGCTTTTATTTAACATTCGTTTCTGTGTGTGTGTGTATGTGTGTGTGTTTGTAAATCTGTGTAAATGTGTTTACAAGTCCTGCAGCGTTAGAAATTGTTGTCGGTAATAGGATTTGTTCTCTCAATTTCAATAAATTCATTAAATTTTGACACTGCACAAATTAAACGAACACACGAACGAACGAACGAACGTCGACTTAAATACGAGTTAGGCTGGTTTAATCCACTCCTGCTTTAATATTTGATTAGTATTAATTATCAATATTAAAATAAATAGATACAATCAAAGAAAAATTTTTGTTAAATAACCGAAAAATTTCCAATATTATAATCACTTAACAAGGAGTACTCCGAAGTCTGCTCTTACTACGGAGTACACCCATCAAATAAAGGCCGGCAAGGAGAGCTCCGAGAAATAGTACTCCAAAGATAAATTTCAATTAAAAGTTTCATTTTACATGAAGTACAAAGGAGCACTCCTTCAGTTAAGAGATTATTCTTCTGCTCGCCAAAGAAGCACCGCTACAAATACGTTAAAGCTTTTTAAATAATGACAAGTTTGACATGATTTAAAACGCTGCTTAAAAATGCCTATGATAAAAAGCGCATCACCGGAAACGGAAATGCAATCACGCGGTAGAAAAAATAAGTAGAAAAACGATAACGAATTCCAGGAATCACAGCCATAATGCCAAGAGATGCCAACACGACGCGTTCGCAGGAGGCGCAAAACTGCCAACATGACACTCGCTGCATCGCAACGCGTGTTTAATTAAAACGCTTTTGTTGTAACAACGCTGGCACTTGTATACGAGTGAATCGCGCATAAAAATAGCACGTCCGTGCAGAGAATTAAGCGTTTCATGCGCTTGCAGCATGATTTTTCCTTTTTTGTATGGTCTTCAATTGGCAAAAGTCCTGAAAATAAACCAGAAATGTCGATTCAATCGCTGGGCCCACTTTCAAGGAAATGGCAAGCAGCAAGGGAAATGGAATCAGGCTCATCGTCAACATAGCCGGGCCATTATTATTGGAGGCGTGTTATGACAACAGACTCTCGCGTATAATTGACGCGAAATGAGTTGGCGACGAGAGCGGCAACAGCGACAAACTTCATGTCAGTCAGGACAATGCGCGCGTTACATCCGCTCGTGGCGCGTGATCACGTACGTTTACGCAATTTTCATTCTCGTTGCACATGTTGCACGTTGCATATTGACGCCTTGCAATGTGCACCAGCTTTATTTTGATTTGATGATGCAAAAATGGCAAAAATTGCAAAATCAAAAAGTCTTTTTTTTTTCTTTTCGAAATTCTCATTCATTGTTTGTCGTTTTTTTGTTCGTATTTTTTTTTTTTTGTTGTTCTTTTTGATTATGACGACCTGACGACATTTGCCAGGGTCGTATCTTGGATTTAAATTGGAAGAGGTTGGAGTGTTAAACAAAAGTCGAAATTTTTGTATTTTGTATTTTTTTTTTCCTTTTTGATGTTAAGGAGAAATATGAAAATTAGAATTAAGAGATATTATCTTTGACTATAATCATAATTGTTAGGTAAGTAGAAATGTGATCGCCAACTGAGCGAACTCACCTCGGTTTCGACATTACTTTTGTTTCTTATATAAAGTTTCTTTTTTATGTATTTGAAAATAAGTTAAATTCAAGGCTACGATCATGGTTCAATGATGATAAGGTACAATAAGTAGACAAACTCAATTGTTTCTCTCCTTCTCATTTTCTCTCTCATAAACACCACATGAATGTCAATAGTTGGCTTAGACTCGGTTGACAAATATTTGTTTAATTTTTGAAAAATGAAAAAAGTTAAGTGAAATGGTGAAGTTTCGCTTTTTGACAAAAGGACATTTATACAGAAAACTTTAAATTCTTTAATGTACGCGTGGATAACATCAGACGCAGACGATGGAACGAGAGCTGTGTAAAAACTGCAAGAGATTTATTTTTCTCTCTCTCTCTACTTGCTGTACCTTGTATTCCATGGCTACCATTTCTTTATTTTCTAATTCTTTTAGTATTGCTGTATCTTTCAAACAATTAAATTTAAAATATAATTAATATCGAGGTGAAGAGCAACATCTTCCACTTTTCTCACCTTATATTTATTTCACCACTCAAATCAAAATATGACATTTTCGAGTTAACATAATCAGTTGTTCACAAAAATCACCTCCAACAAGTTAAGAATGGTTTTGGTATCGTTGTTGGTTAATGGTAAGCAAATTTATTTTGAGTTGTTCCACATTTGACGATATAAAATTCTTGTACGAGATTTCTAATTAATTCAAAAACGAAGTTTTACCCAAAATTGTTTATGGAAATTTCATGAAAATTTATATAACTATATGAATTATTTTAGAACAATTGGGGTACCAAGAGAGAAGCTATCGAAAAACTTGTTTAATTCGCTTGTAGATAAATGTGCAAAGTTGTGCGACCCTTAAACCGATTCGCAATTGAAGGCAATAAAATTGCATTTTTATTTATAAAATTTTTATTTTGCAAATTGAATTTTCCGAAGTTTTTCCATCATAACCGCACAAAAAAAAACCAAAGTGAACGAAAACTTCGGCTGCGCCAACAAATGAAATTAAGATCCAAAACAAAAACAAACAAACGACGAAAAAAAACCGCCAAAGACACGAAATAAGCAATTCGAAAATACCCGAAAACAATTAAACAAAATTGTTGTTGCAATTTGAAAACAATTGTCGAATTATGCAAATGCGGTTTGTTGTTTGGCGACAATGTTGGTGGCTGGAGGTGGTGCCAGACGACGCAACATGCTGCTGCTGCTGCTGCCGCACTCTCAAGGAAACCGGAAACGGAAGCAGCACACGAAGTGGCAGCTTCCTTTGGCTGGCTGCGGCACAAGGCACAAAAACGTAAACGCCCGCATTTGTGTCCCCTCCTCAGCCTTTTTTCTGATTTATTGCAATGACTAAAGTTACGCCAACGACAACGAAAAAGCAGAGGAATAAGATGAAGAAAAAGCAGAAGAAGAACTTCTTAAAGCAATTTGCATAAAAATTCATTGTTGCGGAAAATATTCCGCCAAAGTTTTTAAATAAATTTCAACGAAAAAAATACAAAAAAAAAACATTTTTCAGAGCATCTCGTGAGAGCACAAAATGAAATAAACCGTTTAAATGACAATTTTCAATTATGGTGGCAACACTTCCCCTCTCCAAAACAAAAGAAAAATAACAAACAAAAAAATCCACTCAATTGTAACCTGCAAAAATACTTAAAAATATTCTTTTTTTTTTTTAAACTAAAACTTTTTTGTCCACTTTCGCACTTTGTTCTTTTTTCATTTTTTTGCTTCTTCTTCTTCTTATCAAAGTTTTTTCTCGCCCCGTGCACTGTCAGCGCAAAACTTGGATTTTAACGAAAAAAATGCTCGCGGGTGTTTCAAACGTAATAAAGAAATGAACAAAAAAATTATGAAATTTGTGACAGCAAGTGTTGCACCTTCCTTTTGCGCTTTTTTTCTTTAGTTTTTTTTTTGTTTCCTTTTGTTTTAAAACGACTTTGCCATGTCCTGCGGCTGTCTTCCTTCACCTTTTGGTCGCGCGCGCGAGCACCCAAAGTTTGCTGAGTGCATAATTTGACGCGGGCTGGCAACACCTGTTGTCAATGATGACGACACGACGACGTCATGCGACGAAATGATTCCACCGACAGGAAGTGCAATTCAATTGCTTTTATTTAAGAGGTTTAAGCGATTCAATGTTATTTATTTTAGCTTCATTAATCTATAAACTTTTTTCACACGCAGACAAAAATATTTTTTATTTGATTTATTTTTATTAAATGAGATGCATTTCGATTTTTAATGCATTTAATTAAAAACTGCCAATAGAGAAGCAAATGTTTTAATTAATACAATTAAATAGTAAAATTAAAAAATATATATATTTTAAGAGACTAGAAACGTCTATGAAAAGTGTATGAAAAACAAGATAAATATTTAAACAACTTTTTAATTGTATCGATTAATTTATTAATTGAAAAAAAGTTTCATATACAAAAAAATTGTGTGTTGAGTAAACATATGTTGAAACTTTTCAGCTTTCAAAGCATATATGCAGAAAGAAAACTACAGGTAGTGTACGTCTGTTGCACAGTCTTTAGACTCTCGCCTCTGACGTAGTACGCAGTAAGAGAACGCATATTGAGCGAACTCACCTTAATTTCTGTCTTATTTCAAATATTTTTTTATTAGTTTGTGACTTAAAATTACTTTGTTGTTTTTTTTTACTTAATGTTTTTTGAAGCAACTATGCCAACTGCACAAAAATTTTATTTTCAAAAAAAAAACAATATCGTGGTGGAGAGGGAGAATTTTCTACTTACCTCACCTTCGATTCATTACACCATGTGTTGTGTAACTTTTTTAAAATCAATTTTTATTTAAAACTGAACAGCTTTGATTTAAAACATCAAAACAAACTATATTAAATAACCAAATTTTAAATAAATAAATTAACTTTTAAATCAAAATGAACGAAAATTGAATTAAGATTGCTTCAAAGTTAAGCGATAATTAAAATTGACAAAATTTAGAAACCAATTATTCAACTTTAATTTAAATTTGGATTACATTAAATATGCATTTTTCAACTAAGGTTGAAACGTTTTAAAAAAAAAAAATCCTGTTTTTTAATAATCAATCTGTCTTTTTTGAAATAAGCTCGAAAGAACTTTAAAATAAGTTGGCCCAATTTTGAAACACATTCAGTATGGCTGCATATATGAGATAAGATTACTTGTAGTTATTGTAAGGCGGATAATTTTGATTTTAGGTGGTTTTATGAACATTCTTAGATTTTGAAATATTTTGATTTTCAACGATGAAAAATCATCAGTTAAACATCGTTCAAATCCAACTTTTCCATAAGCTTGAAATATAACAATCGAATTAATTATGAATACAAAAAAAACCAAGAAGCAATTTGACACCACTTTAAAGTTTGCCAAGTGACTTAAATGGAGCAACAAAGCTGCACTGCACTCAACTCGATTTTAGTCACAAACGAGCCGGGCAGGTAACTGCAGTAATTTCCGTGCGGTAACTTAACAGTTCTTTTTTTTTCGGACAGCGGAAACACCTGCTTATGTTATTTGTATTTGTGAGCAACAATGGCTGTCCATGTTCATTCCCATGCCATCCCTTCGTCCGCCCGTTTCTAAGTGGTTTCGTTCAAAGAAGACGAAGACACGAGTCGTGCTCACGTGCGACAAGCAAAAAGCATAACAATAACAACAACAACAAAAGCAGTCAAATAAAAATAGCAAGAAAAAGGAAACAGTTTTGGTCACTTAAAGTCGTTGTTGTTGTTGTTTTTTTTTCTTGCTTTTGTTGTTGATGACGGCATGAAA
Source organism: Suillia variegata (assembly GCA_949127995.1). Taxonomy (NCBI): domain Eukaryota; kingdom Metazoa; phylum Arthropoda; class Insecta; order Diptera; family Heleomyzidae; genus Suillia; species Suillia variegata. Next base: position 4,185,513 of record OX421842.1, read on the forward strand.
AGGTGCTCGCGAACATTTTTCCACACGACTATGACCGCACCATCGACAAAGCAATACAAAGAAAAACAACTCGAAATACAAAAAAAACAAAAATTGCAAATGTCCGCTGTTTCCGCTTCCGTTTTAGGTAAAATGCATTTGCATTTTTGTCGTTTTTTATGTTTGTCATTTCTTTCAAAACAGCTAAAAGAGTTGAGAGCAAGCGAAAATGAAAAACAAAATTCAGTGCACCTTGAAATCGAATACCAAATAACCGGATAAAAGTTTGAAAAAGAAAACCTTTTATTATTGTAATTTTTAGTGTACTTATATTGGGAGAAACGCTTCTCATACCTTAAATTTTTTTGAAATTATTCATTGTCCAGCAAACCGATTTCAAAAGATATCAATGAACTTAGCTAGGTAACTGGTATTTTTGTTGTCTTTTTAATCGTATATTTTGGTACCACATTTATACGATTTTTTTTTGGTACTTTCAAGTAATTTCGTTTTGCAACTGGTTACTGAATACCGACGAATTTTTAGCAAACACGCACGACAAACAAAAAAGTCAGTTTAATGCATACTTTAAGGATCCCCTTCAATTACTTGTATACGAAACACCTTCTTCCGGGTATTTCCGATAGACAAATTATTATACATATGTACTTGTTTGTGAATGTGTTTGTGTATGTTAAAATTAGAAAATCTAGCAACAACATGTTTAAATCTAAAACTAAAATAAATACGTTTTATTTATTTTTCATTAAATGTCATATCTAACGACACATGTCAAAATCTATATACACACACGCACACATATCTAAAGTACATATGTGTGTTCGTGTGTTTTTTGCATGTGCGAGTGTGTGTGTCATGTTGTTTCAGTTTTGCAATAATAAATTACATTTTAATTAAATAAAAACCGTTTGCTTTCAGTTATTACAACCCGACTTCCTCTTGCTTACACACGCACACACAAGAACACACAAGCACAACCATTCTCGGTCGGAGACTGTAACCGGAAGTGTAATTGTATTCATGCTAAATTTTGCATACTCACACATACATATGTGCATATGTACGAGTACATACATGCAAATTTAAATGTCAACAAAACGTCAGTTTAACCCATAAACCTCGTTTGAGGTAACATGGCGGCACTTTTGAAATTTATGCAACACTTTAAAATACATACAAACACACACACACATGCACAAACTTACAAATGCGATGACGAGACGAGACGGCTTTCTGTTGCCCAAGTACATAAGTGTTAGTAAGTTTAGATTTTTGTCTGTCAAAAACGGAATACAACGAAACAATTGGAAAAAATTAAAAATATTTATTTATAATTATTTTTTTAATCGGTGGTCACAAGTCATAACCGCCTAAGTCTATTGTTCAAATTTTTTAGGAAATCAATTTAAAGTTTGAAACGCTCACTGAAAATTAAGGCACTGTTAACTTTCTTCCAGATTCTAAGTATTCTTTTATTTACTTATGTACTTCAAAAGATGTAAAGGAAAACGACTTTTGGGCTCTTATGACTTGTTGAACGGAAAGAAGTCAATAAGTTTAAATTCAATTATGTTATTATTTTCCATGAAAAAACGCCTTAAATCAAGTTTGGAAAAAAATATATTTTAAAAAAAATATGAGTTTGGCTGTTATTGCAAAATAGTTATTAAAAAATATAAAACCTTTGATGGATAATTGCCGTTCTAAATAAGATACCAACATGAAAAATAGATAGAATCTATTTGCTAGACATGATGGCTCTAAAAACTAACTCGGGTTAGGCCATTATGGTTTCTGGCCACTGTCATATTTGCATATGGACATTAAATACACGAATTTGTTAAATTTTAAACTGTTTAAATTTTTCAATTTAAAAAATAGGTTTTCCTCATGGTGTAATAAATACAAGGAGAGGAAAGTAGAAAAATGTCCCTCTTCATTTCGATATCGTTTTTCTCTTTGAAAAACAAAATTTTTCTTCAGTTGCCATTGATGCTACAAAATTATCAAGTAAATAAAAACAACAACGTAGTTTGTTGTCAAAAAACAAAAAAAAATAAAACTTTAAAATATCGTAGAAAAATAAGGCACAAATCGAGGTGAGTTCTCTCAATTTGCTTTCTCAGTTCTACTCTCCTAACCTTATTGTTCAATCATGGTTTTCCCTTTAACAAAATAAAATTACGAGCTAATGAATTGTCTTTGTATTAGAGCAATATTGAAGAAACTCAGTTGACCATTTTAATTAAATAAACGTAAAATTTCAAAAAAATCGAATGCAACAATTTAAATTGTGCAAATTGCGTTCCACGCATGCCACATGCGACCTGGCCTCCTCCCAACCTCAACTTTGTCCTTGCCTTTTGCTCAAGTTAATTTTTTTGTTCTCTTTAAATTTTTAAAATTGCACAAAAGTTACAAAAAAAAAATTAACATTGACATTAAATTAAGCCAAGTTTTGTTGTTCACTTCACTTTGGGCAAAAAACGACGACGACGACGACCACGCGCCCCTTTCTCCTTTCGGTAACACGAAACACCGAGAAGAAAAAAAGAAATAAAGGCGCAGAATGTGAACGCGGACACATTCTGCCATGACACGAAACCAATTTAAATCGTTTAATTGAGTGTGACGCGGCGCCATATGCGCTGCGCGGGAATAATTAAAATGTTGCTGCTTTTTTAAGCATTTTGCTTTCCTTTTTTCAGCAATGGGCAATTGTGCAAATGCGAGTAGAAACAAATTGTACAACACACTAAATTTCGGATTAATGCATTCAGAGCATTTTTTTTAATATTCCAATAAAGTATTAGCACATTGAAGCATGTGAGGTATCAATTAAAACTCGTTTACATTATTTTATAATAACGATAACTTAATTTGTATTTTTTTGGAGGTCCATTTTCTTCAAAGACCTTTAACGCTTTCTTCAGCTTCTTTCAACATCTTCATTTAAAGCCATATGAGATTTTCATAAGACAGGAGAGAAAGGTTTGAAAAAATTTTAGGTAGGTTTTATTAATTAGGTTAGCAAAGTAGAACTGAGAACGCAAATTGAGCGAAATCACCTCGTTTCGCACCTTATTTTGAAGTTTTTTTTTTTTAATTTGAATTTTTAGAGAGTGAAACATTCGAGGTGGAGAGGGAAATTTTTTCAATTTCCTCACCTTATACTTATTCACCATGGGTCGCTCTGACCAAAGTACATTACATATTAGAATATTTTGTGTATATGAACCAACAACAAAATTAACCATTTACATGGAAAAACATTTTTAATTTTATTAAAGATATTTTCACGCACATTTTAAAACTCCTAACTATCTGTGGAAGAACTTGAAATCTTACTTACCAATAAATTTGCAAATTGGATTAGTTATATATATATCTGAAATGCAGTGCATGTATATGTGTATGTACCAAATAAAACAACAAGAAATACACATAAATTTCGTTAGTAGCAAAAACGAGTGTAATGGCTTACTTTATTATTTTATAAATCGTTTTAGTTTTCAACAAATAGAATACGGGTAGTTACTTAACTTTATTAGCTCTGCTTTTTTCACTTTAGATTTTAAATTATTATGTAATTTGAGTGGGGAAAAAATACTCAACTAAAAAACTTTTAGTTTAAATTTTGGAAAAGATTAACCGCCCTAATGCATTAACGAACTTTAGTTAAAGTACGCAAGTGTCTTTACAATCTTTTTAGAAAAAAAAAAAAAACAAAGCTAATAAAACCGTTTCACAATGTATGTATGTATATGACTAAACATATAAGTATTAGTAAATATCGACCGTCTATTGTAAAACATATCACCATATAAACAAATACTTTTTTTTATTAATATTTCACAAAATATTCGATAGATTTAATGTTAGTAGTTTTAGGAATAATGCACTTTAAAATACAATATGCACGATTTTATTTCGTTTTCTTTTGGGGAATAAATATGGTGGCGTTATATAAGATTTAGTTTTAACAATACTTTTAGAATATAAAACGAGGAGATAATCTCACTTTTCTGTTTGCAACAAAAACCGAAATTTGTGCAAGTCAGCAGCGTCCGTTTTTTTATTTTGTAATAAAATCAATCATATATTTGAAAAAATTTCATAAATATCTAAGTTGGTTTGTAAAAAATGTAAAGCCTCATTTTGCACTCAGTTTAGTTAAGAGAATTAAAAATTTAGAATTAAAATTAGCATTAAATTGCGAATTTGCGCTTGATGACAGTTCAAATTTATAATTCAATGGTTAACAAAGTTTTCATAAATTTAATAAATAAATAATATCAAAAATTACTTTAGATCATGCATAAAAATAGATTTTCGTTGAATTTGTAGAAGAAAAAAAAAATGGAATTAACTTAAAAGGCAAGTTTGTGCTGTACCAGCGAAATTGCATCGAAATCGACGTCCAAAGGGTATATGAATATATGTAGTTATTTTTTTTTTTTTCGTAAAATTAATTTGCTCACATGTTAATATTTTTATATAAATTTTAGATTAGCATGTAAAAATACATTTAGCATTAGAAATATCTTCTTCTTTTTTTTTGTTGTATTTACTTTAAGTAAGCGCATTTTATGCTTTATCAGTAGAAGTAGTAGCAGCGACAACCGTTTCAGGCATTTTAAGCAGTTCCTGCAGGCATTTTATGCAACGTTTCGAGCCCTCCATCGCTTCATTGGAAAGCTGCAAATGTTCAAATATTCAATTAAATACTTCAAAAGGAAAACAAGTAAATTTAAATATCTCACCATTGTAAAGTTGAGAGAACCATGCGGTAATCCTTTTAAAATCTCCAGCGTTACTGGCCTGCCAAGGCCCTTTAGTTTCCTGGCAAACATTACGCAATCGTCCAGGCATGGATCCATGTCTAGAGTCTAAAAAAAATAATGTAAATACTTTCTGTTAACTTTTAATTATTATAATTTTTTTGATTGAATTTTTTTAATATTTGAAAATATGTAAAAAAATTTAATTTACGTAAGTTTTTTATTAAGTTTCTCACTCACCAGAATCTTCGTCATCGGCAGCTGTGACAGCCACTCATCGCTGGCCCAATACGGCGAGAGGAACGGATCCTTTGGCACTTGAAACGCAAACTCGACGCTCGGGCTGCGCGCAATCAAAGCATCCATATTGCGTAAATTCTGAATGCGCTTATGCTGTGGACTGAAACCGCTTCGTATTTCCGACGATTGCGTATAGCGACTGAGCGTCGATGAAATACTGTTGACAGCCATGTTAAGGCGGCCGTGCAGCGACTCGAATGCGATCATCTCTTTGCCCGTCTCAATGAACAGATTCTCCTCGGAAGCGGTTTTCGTAAATGTCGGATTGAGGGTACCATTCAAAAGTAGCGTCGGGCGTGAAGTGGACTCACCGACACTTTCTTTGGGTAAGTCAACGGACTCGGTGGCCTCCACGGTCGCCGTATCGATAAGATACTTGTCCAAAAAGCGATCGATATACAGTTCAGAATCAGAACTCTTTGTCGTCGTTGCCATATCAGCTGACAGTTCAATTGGATAGTGGACTATGGGCTGCGAGTCGTCCTCGAACGAGACGCACAAGCTGTTGTCTTCCTCGTCGGCGGAGGGCAGCTCAGTGCGTTCGACCGTCTGGCTGTGGTATGAGGCACTAGCAAAGGTGTCACTACTATCATTCTCCTCACCGTCATCGTCTGTGTGATTGTTTTCATCGTTGGGCCTCACAGCAGCTGCATTTAAGGCGCCTTTTAGCTGAAAGATTTAATAAAACATAATAAAATATTTTCTGTTTTAAATAAAGTTATGCAAAGAGTTGTCAGAACTATTATTAAATTTATAATGAAAAATGTTTTAAAGTATTTAAAAACCGTTTGTAATTTTTATAAACAACTTTGAATGTTTTTGTAAGTACTTTGGTACTTACTTTTAATTGTTCCCATTTGGAGTTTTCGGCCACCGATGACAGCGGACTCTTCGCCGTCGATGTGCGTCGACTCGACGCCGCACTTTGTTCCTGCAGGTGCAGCGTGTAGCTATGCTCTTGCATTGCATTACGAATGCCCGCCTTCTCCTCGACATGCGCTGCATTTTCGTTTAACGTCTCCGGCCCAGGAGCAGCGTATGCGCGAAGACAACGCATCATGAATCCGAAAGGCAACAGCGGATCCATCAGGCACAATAGACGCGCCGGACTGGGTACGAACTGAATCAGGGTCGGGCAATAGGCCAAAAAAATTCCATCCGGAATGCGCACACCCAGCTGAATACACTTCAGGGCAACTCCTATAGACAGATTCGCGCCAGCAGAATCACCTGCCAACACAATACGCTCTGCTGTTGTGCCCAAATGTTCGGCATTGCGCAACATCCAGCAATAAGCGTAGAAGACCTCTTCAAGAGCGCGCGGAAATGGCGCTTCCGGCGCCAAACTATAATCAACCGAGAGTATAGGAGTATCAAGAGCCACCGCCCAATCGCGCAAATACAGCTCATGCGATTTGGATGACTGTGCGACAAAACCGCCGCCATGGCAATGAAACAGAATGCTGCGACTGCGCGCTGGCAAACGACGCCAACCGCGATAGGTGCCACCCTCACCGAGCATACCCTCACGTCGTGTCGAACTGAGGAGACGCACTGAGACGGGAGTACCCGGGCCCAGATGCGACGAAGGCACTGGTATATCAATCAGTTCTTCTGTTATGTGCTTGTCGGCGTCGTCATCATTGCAATGGACTCTGTAAATTAAGTTTATTTAATAAAGTAATATGTAGTTAAATTTCAAGTTTAAAAAAAAATAGTTAGATAGATACATGTGTATCTATAATAGAAATTTAAAGCTATTAGTTTGTAAGTTTACATATCTGCGAAATATTTAAAAAGTGTTTACAAAAAAAACAAAGACTTGATTCAAATCTTGATTAAAATGTTTCTTTTTGTTTTCAGTACATTTGTGCAATATTTATCTCCGAATTAAATTTGCTAATGAAATACTGGAATGGGTTTTATTAAGCCATAAAAGCGGAATATTGACAACGAATCTTTGTTGGCTAAAGCCATGGCTATAAATGCTGCTACAAGAAGTCCAATCAAACAAATAAAAAAAAATTTATTGAGTAATATATAATAGTTACGGTTGTTATTACAAATATTACATTTAAAATGTGTCTACCTTTCCAATAATTTAAGAATGATTTGCTTTTTTAAACACTTGAAATGATAATACGTGATTATCAGAACATTGTTTGTTTATATATTGAATATGGGGGAAAAACCTAAACGAAATTGATTAATTCTGGTAGTGTCAATTTTTCAATAGAAATAAAACGCTTAAATTATTTGTTAAAATATTACCAGACATTTGGAATTTTTAATAGGCAAACATAGTATACGATTTTCTGACTGATCCCTTTTAAAAGAATAGCACGGACACAAATCAATACAGTAAATAAATTTTTATAACCTACAAAGACAGATAAAAAAAAATAGAATTAACTGAAAAAAAAGCTTTTTTAATTAATCTAACTACGGACTATGGTTGTTTTTTTTTATAAATTGCATTTAAACTATAAGCAACCTGCCAACAATTTAAACCTAATTTGCTATTTCAAACACTTGAATCGATAAATCGTAATTTTTAAAAATATTGCTAATTTGTATATAAGCGTACTGTATATAGGAAAAACCTAAATGAAATTAATTGGAATTGATCGCAATTGTAAATTTGACAAAAGTTCTTGATTTGCAACGCACATTAATTCGTTTATTTCGCAATGACAGAAAGAACTTTGAAGTGTTGCTTATTAAAGCTGGAATTACTTTTTATAATTATTCGCTAACACTCACCGTGGCAACTGCAACGGTTCCGATGGAATATCAATCATACGATTCACCTTTATCGAACTGCCGACAATGCAGGGTATCTTGTGCATCAGCTCCGATTCGGCGAGAAACCAAAACGACTTGCAAAAGTCGATTTTAGCATTTTGCGAAATATTCACAATACGGCGTGCGCGCAATTCTGGATTTAAAAAATACTTGCCGCTCGTCCAGACGCTGCGTGTAGTCTTCGCGAGCGGCCCATCGGAATCTTGCGAATAAAACGATTCCGAGAAGCCAGCCATGCCGATCGAAATGAAACGCAAGACGCCGCGTATCGAATCGCCATACTGAAATCCGAGACAGCGTCCGTAAAAGCAATACTGATTAATGGTGTCGCCCAGCTCAAACAGTTCCTCGGCCGAATGGGCGCCATTTGCGAAAAGATCACCCGAATCGTTGGACCAATCGTGCAGAACAAGCAGATACTGCAGACAGGTGCAGAGCGAGGAGAGGAGCTGCGAACACGCCTCCACCTCCTTCATGTAGAACTTTTTGCGAAAAAAGATGGTGGCACGTGTTTCGCGTAGATTTCGGCAAATATTGATGCCGTGCGCAATACAAGCGTTCGTCACCGTAATGAAACTGCGATAGCCGTTTCCCGGCGTCGTTGCATCAAAATCATATTTGTACGCAAAGGCATCGATCTGTTGGACGAGGTCATTGGCCAGTGTGATGAAATCCTGCCAGGCAACAAGCGCCGCATGCAAGCGTTGACCCTTATCTGTGTGGTCGTCCTAAAATATTCAATATTAAAAATTTTAATTTAAATAAATTATTAATTTTGGGAAGAAAATTTTAAAATATTTATTCATTTATTTTGCAACATGCCTACCTTAAAGTGTTCGGCATGCTCTCGACACTGCTCGAGCAGTGCTTGATAGTTATCCGCAAGTGTAGCGCCAGCTGCGGTAGATGGGAAAGGTATTGAGGCGCCGTCAGCTGTTGTCGGTGGCGTTGGAGGCGTCGAAGGCGTATCGACGTTTGCTTCCTTTCGGAGCGTAGGAGATTCTCTATAGTGCTGCGACTGAGATTCATTGTCGGACTCGGTGGTGATGGTTGTTGTTTTGGTGGTGGTGTCAGTTGGAGTGATCATGGGTGTGGTGGCGGTAATCATTTTTGCTGTTGTCGTTGCTGCTCTGTCGTTGCATTGCATCGCAATTTTTTTTGTATACTATTAATTTGATGTGCTTTCTCACTCGATTTATCTGAGCGATAGAAAAATAAATTCATTTGAATTTGTACGTATATGTAAAAACTGGCATATTAATTATTAAATAATTCAATCTAAAACTAAACCTTTAATTTATAATTGACAAACTAAATAGATTACAAATTCGATAGTGTTTTTTTATACACGATAATAATCATAATTAGAGGTTTCATTTGAAAGGCAATTAAATAACCGGACTTACGTGTGAAGGTAATTGAGTATCTCTTCTGCTGCCAAACCTAACGAGTCAGTAACTGTTTTTGTTTTTATTGTTAAATTAAGCTTACTTCCACTTCTTTAAACTACAACAACAAAAAATAACAATTTAACTTTCACTTTTTTTTGTAAATTTTGATGGTCGAAGAAAAAAGCACAACGCATCTAACCAACAATTTTAATTTATTCTTATTTTCTGTTTTCCAAAATTTCGATTTTCAGACTGATGCCGATGTACTTAAATATTTTTATTGTTCATTCATCAAACATCGTTTTACTAATTTAAATTTTTATTATTCCTCCTTGTTTATTCGATGCGATGTTACTTTATTTTTCAATCAGCTGTTGCTGTCATCGTTTGGGTGTGTTCAGTAAACAGTTACAGCCGTGTTTTCTTATTCCCAGTTAAAATTGTCGATAGAATGTAATTTTAATTGGTTTGAACAATGCTCATGCCTTTAATAAAAAAAAAATACCTTAAAAATTAGAATAACATTTTAAGAAATAAATAAACAACCACGGTACAGTAAATCAAAAATAAAGAAAAAATACAACTAAACAACATCCAAGCTCCCAGACAAATCCTCCACTCGCAAATGGCTTTCTGAATCTTAGATTTATTTTGTATTACAGTATTTTGTACTGGGACAGACGAACTTAAAAAAAACGTTGTTAATTTAAATTAAATAATTCATAAATTCTAAAGGCACAACTAATTGCTATTACCTAATTAAACTGATAAAAAGAAAAATAGACAATAAATTTAGTGAATCATAATATCAAAAAAATGGTCTGGTATCGTTCCACCAAGGATAACCGCCAACACAAACGGAAAAAAACAGCCGAACTAAAATTATCATCCTGGAGTGCAACAAGAGTGCCACTGCTCTGTCTCGTCTGCATTTTTGCTTTACTACCGTCAATTTCGTGTATTCAGTACAAACTAAAGCCCACAAAGTACACCGAATATAAAGATGAAAATAATGAGCCGATTGTCGAAAAGGATTTGCCTCCATTTAGGTGTCATGCACCAGCCTTTTTGAAACCGTTCTACGCCATTACGCGTTCCATTATGTCAGCTATTGTGGACGTCAGAGTTTTGCCGCCTGGTTACGTAAAAGTCAATGAAAGACAAGGACTTGATCTTGGACCAAAAGTCAATAGCAACGACTGGGGCGAATTAATCATTCACTACTGGCTGATCATGTTTATTTTAGTGATAATGATCGTGATAGCTATCGTGATTCCGATAATTGGACTGTATATCTTAATAAAAGAATGTCGTCAAGATGAAAGCGAAGATGCAAAAAATGCTGTTGAGGAAAAACCGAATATTGGCTTTCTTATTTGTTGCAATTTGTTACTGAGTATCTTAACCATTGGAGTTTTGTAAGCATGAAACCTTATTCACATATATCTAATGAAAACCATTATAGCTCAATCTAATTATATAAAAAATGAATGTTATGTTCCTTTCTTTCAATCTTTCGTACAAGGCATCGATTTAGAGAAAAACTGATATATAAACTTTTAGTGATATTTATTCCAGATGTCCTGCTTTCTTCATAGTTCATTTTATATAATTATAATGAGTAGCTTATACATTTTAAGAATTTAAGGTTCGACGCCATATGTAATGCCTTTCATATGTACTTCTATACTTAATATTTACACAGGTTAGGTTTCATAGCCGCCTTTGTCAGCAGCAATTACCTAGAATTGGCTGAAAAGGACTTGAAGGGAGCAATGCTGGCAAATAATTTTTTTTCAATAATATCGAGGCAACTGAATCGGATTTTAATCAGCAATTTTACTCAGCTATCGCATAAGATGCAACGTACCATGTATGCCAAATTAGAATATGTTACCTACCGACTAGAGCATAACTCAATGGCGAAGTCGAGAGCTTTTCTTCAAAATTATGATGACAGCCAAGTGCGACCAGCGATTCAGGAATTGCTTTTTAATATGTTAAACGGTACAAATGAGTTGCTAATGGATAGTGTACAGCTGGCCGATATGTTACGTGGCGTCCGTCGCAAATTTTCTCATGATTTTCTGCAGTTTTCACAAAGCTATCCAAAATTGCCTGCTTTTCAACCATATTATATTCGCCAAATTGGAATAGCAAATGCTGGTACACTGGGCGACAACGGTATACAATGTCTGCTACTGCCACAAATCAAGGCCACAATAATAGACATGTGTAGTTTTTTTGACACGCCGCTTTTAACTGGTATGTTATGGAAATTTCAAAGCTTACCCAAAATAACCTGATCCATTTCATTATTAGGTATTGAAGATATAAAAAACATTGCCACATTTTTAGCAAACTCTATCGAAGAGCAGGAAGCCAAAGTAAAACATATTGTGAATCTCTTAAGAAAGGCAGGCGTAGTTCTCCAAAAAATCTCCAAAGATATTCAGTTGAAAATATTACAGAGCATAGGTCGAATCTCGGCAGAAACGTTTATAGATGATCTACAGTTAAAATACGATCCGTATAGATTTTGTTTGGGTTTAGTTTCAGGTTCGGTGTTGCTGCTGATTTTGATATGCTTGATTGGAGGATTGCTCTGTGGCATTTGCGGTAGCAATAGAAGTGCTAATGGAAGCCGTAACAGATGCTGCAATCGCGGCGATGGCACTCATTTTCTTATGGCCGTCGCAGTTTTAATCTTTGCATTTACTACTCTGCTTGCTGTCAGCGCTTTGGTCCATTTCCTACCTGGTATTATTGCCTACCGGGTGTATTGCAACCAGCAGTCAAGTGTCGTTGAAGCAGGTAATAATTTTTTTGATCATATTCTCGATGAGTGTCGCAAGAATAAGTCCATTTTGGTAGCGCTCAATGTTACAAATTTCAAAGAATTTGAAAAATACAATTTTAAAATTAACGATCACCTCCATCAATTACAACACTCAAAAGCAGTGAATGCCCCAAATATTTCAAAACTTATAAATGAAAATGATATTCAAAAATTCGGGAAAGTGGAAGAGAATAATGCATTCATCAATTTTGCAAAGGGCAAATTGGTTGAGAGTTTAGAGCACAAGGTCACGCCAAAACCGATTGTTGACATTTTTGACAGATTGTATATACCAGGACACATTTTATCTGGACCTCTAATGCAAGCAGAAATCAATAATCTAGACTCTTTCAATGAACCGGTCTTCGTACCTATACTAAATAAAATAAAAGAACTCGAGAATTTAAACCATGAATTAAAGAAATCGTTTATAATTGGAAACATCACCTTGCCAGAGTTTATCACTAATTTTAATTACGAGTATAAAGAGGCGTTAAAATTCGAAGCTAAAGAGAAATGTTTGGAGTGCTTTGTTAATGACAACATGGATGGCTTATCGAAAACTTTATGCAACGCATACAATCGTTATACATCGATGCTTAAAGGATTTATAGGGGGAAATAAAGTCGGAAGTTGCTACCAACTGGCCACTGCCTATGACGGCTACAACGAATCGGTTTGTTGTGCCTATGTAGATTTAATAAATGGATACTGGATCGCAATTTTATGGTGTCTTTTGTTGTTCTTACCCATTTTGTTGTTGTCGTTTAAATTGGCAAATCTTTATCATAAGTTAGATCCATATCCAAATCTATATGAAGACGTAAAGAAACCAGTAGAAACAACTAGAGCAATTGCTCCAGAAAACAGATCAAGTGTTAGAGACTCTATAGTTTACCCGAGCTATGCTGCTGCACCAGTTAGCAGACCGTCCAGTGTTCCCAAAAAAGATGCTGTTAGTCAAACTATAAAACGACCAGTTAGCGAAACAAAGAAATCGTCTAAACATGGAAAAACCGACATTCAGCGTATTTCGATCAAACGAAATAAAAGCCGAACTAGTACCTCTTCGTCTAGCTCTTCGGATATTGAATTGGTTATACAAAGACATAAATCAAAAAAAGATTGAAATACTTTTATATTATAATACAATACATTTAAAAAATGTCCTGTAATAGTAACATTTAAATAAACGTTATTACTGTTTAAATATTTATTTGTGACTTAAACAAAAATAAAACGTTTTCGTTGTCAATCCCTATTAACATGTTTCGACATCTTCTTACATCGTGAACCTGAAGCTTGAAATTTGAAGACCTAATCCTCTTAATCGTCTGCACGTACTTGTCGGAATTTTATTTACTTTTTCCATCACTGCAAGAAAAATTAAGTACTAACATACTTGTACTTTTCCCGCTACTGTAATTCTTAAAGCGACACTACAAAAAGTCAAAATTAAAAATAAAATACAAACATTCCAACATCAAAATTAATCACAAGATATTATGACTACACTCACCGTGGACAGTCGTTGCCGTCGCACTCGTCAACAACGCTCACAACGTTCTTCGTATATTTTAACGGTATTTGAGTGCCTCTGTATAATTTCCCTGATCATGCCGAGTATCGAACTGGATCAGTCGCAATCGAGAATGAACAACGTATCGAGTTGCAGCACAACACATGGCATGAAAACAATGTCGACCATTGTGGGGGACAAGGCTCTTCCCAATGGTTACACAGCCAGCCGTGACGAGTCTAGTACAAGTTTTGGGCCAAAAGCACGCCGCAATGAGTGGGGTCCCCTAATCAATCATCATTCCATTGTTCTAACGATAACGATTTTTGTCGGTATTATTGTTTTTGCAATACCGATCATTGGGTTTTGTTTCTGTATATTGCGCTATGGCTTTGGACGTTGCGGCGGCCGGAAATATGACCTCAGAATCAAAGAACATGACATGACCTTTCGCATTGTTTATGCAGTGCTGCTTACACTATTGGCAATAGGTGTTCTGTGAGTACTGAACATTGCAATCTGCCGCCAGATATGATCAAGAAATGAATTACTTTATTAAGATTGATGGCTAATACTAATAAATTAATTTATCTAGGCTTCCATTATTAAACATTTTTATGTTTATCAATTGTAGTCATCATATTTGGTGGTACTCTTTTACCCAGCTTCCTATTAGCAAATATTTTTAATTTCATCTTTAGTTTTTTCCTTTTTTGCCTTATCCACATCATCTTGTAGAAGCTGTGTCATATTCATCATTACAGCCAACAGTCACTTTTATATGGGCTTAAGGGACAAACGACGTCAAGGATTTTCAGGAGACGGTCTAGAAGGAGAGGACCGTTTTATTTTAAACTCGTTTTTTTATATAAAACGTATTTTAACTACCAACTACAATGAACTGTTGGATAATTTGTGTGCGGAACTTAATGAAACATCACTGATAGACAAGTACTTAAAAAATTCACCAACATTTGTTACCAATTATAAGCGAATATCGGACCCACACACGTTGAATACGATGTTAGGAGATGCTCAACAATTGCGTAGGATTGCGACAGAACTGTTCGATATGTCACGCAGTATCAGACGTGATTTGCTTGACAAGTTCGAACCAAAGACGTCATTACGCCAAGAATCAATTTTTACCGTGGATAATGCAGGAATTTTACCCTATCCGTTACCACAAATCGTAGAGTTCATAGAAAATGTACCCGAGTTTGATATAATATTTAACGAAAAACTTACCAAACCAATGGAAAGTGCAGACAGTTTTATTCTGCAATTAAAAAAAGATTGGCGTGAAGAGACCCTTGCACTTACCCAAGCGTTTTACAAAGCTGACACTGTGCTCAGGTACCACGTGCGGCAACTGCACGAAGTGGAAACGTTCCACGAAGGGCAGCTTCTTAAAAATGATCTCACCGATGAGTATCAGCGTGGCGGCGAATATTTTTGGTTACGTTTTTTTTCCAGTTTAGTCGTCTGTACGATACTATTGCTAGTACTGATCAGCCTTGTAACAGGGTTGCTTTGCGGTATTTGTGGCAAGCGTCCTGGAGGTCGACGCAATAACTGCTGTAACCGTGGAACTGGCGCGATATTACTAATGCTGACCGTAGCATTGATTATCCTATTTAGTTCGCTTCTGGCACTTATTGCTTTGACGCATTTCCTGCATGGAATTATAGCGTTTGGTATGCTCTGCAACACAGCAACAAGTAATGCAGCGACAAGAACAATCAATGGATTATCATCAACGCAACTGGTTGATGCTTGCCATGAAAAAAAGTCGATCAAAGCGATACTCGAAATACAGCATATCACGCAGATAGAGGAAATTAAAACCGTCAGTGAAACGCTGCACAAGTTTGGCCAACTCAAATTTAACGTACCAAATATTCAATTCGAAAACCCTGAAGATATATTCGATGTTAAATCAATGACACGATATGATTTGGGTACAATGGTCAACGATTTGAATCTCAGTATCGAAAAAGAAGTGTTTGCACTCAACAGTCTCGGACAGTTTTTAGACAACAATCAACTATTGCAAACGCTAAAAAAACGCCGCGACATCATCAACAAAAATATAATCATCCCAGTGAAAAAGCATGGAAATGCGCTTCAAAGTTCATATGGCAAACTTAAAAGAAAGTTTGAAAACAACAACCACACATTTATCAAATCAGTAAATTTGATATTCACTGAACTCGATGACTTGCACAGCCTGGAGCAAGACATACCAGTTTTGCAGCAGTTTTTACTTGACGAATTCAACAATTACACCAATAGAGTAAACGAGTCCATGCAAGATCACGATGCCATGTGCAGTGCCTTGGCCAGCGATGCCAGCATTTCGAAGGCAGAAAACGTAAATGAAGGAAACTTTTCAAGTTGTTGCAGTATCGTAGATCCTTTTATACTATTTTGCGTGGCTGCTTTGTACTGTATACTTCTCTTTTTGCTTCCGATACTGCTCCTTGCGATTTTATTGGCAAATCTATATAGAAAACCTGTCTCAAAACCATTCGCACCTCCAATATCGTATGTACGTAGTTTGTCTACAACAAAAAAAGAAAATGTAAGTAACAAGGAGATAAGATCAGTTGCGTTTCGACCCAAAGAACCCATTTTGCAAGAAGGAGCAACACGAAGGACAAATATTGTACCAACTGCCACCACGCCGTTCATACAGCCCCCAGTGCTAGTGCCACTGCTTTTACCACGACAAACTAGACGATCAACCGAAAGAAAACCAACTGTTCAACCGTTAATGACCACATTGCCAAAAAAGGAAAATATAACAATTCAAGTGAGAGAATATGCAGGATCGCCAGAAAGTGGAGGTAAAACTAATTACACAAGGATCAATATTGGGCCTGAAGGTGCACAAACAAACAGATCAACTGTTGCTGGTCCGACACGAGACAGAAGAATTTATGGACGAGAGTTGCCAGAAAGTGGGGGTAAAACAAACTACACAAGGGTGGCTATTGGACCTGAAGGTGTACAAGCAGGAAGATCAACATTTTATCCACAGCATGAACAGCCATCACATTCGAGAGCGTTTACTGGTACACCACAAGATGGCAGAGATAGAATGTCTCGGGATGCGCAAGTTCACAGATCACATGTTCAGCCGAGGGCTTTTATTGGAGCACCATCATCCCAAGACAGAAATCCAACAGATACGATTAGTGCACATGCAAGAAGATCATATACACAACCTCAAGAGAAAACTATTGATCTGCGAAGAGATAGAAGACCAACATATCAATCAAAACGAGAGCCTTTTGGGTCGCCGCCTTCAAGGAGATCAACTCCTTCCGGTTCGAAGCCCGTTAAAACTGAAGTGAAATTTAAACGTCATAAGGCACATTTAGGAGAGTCATCTTCGTCATCAGATTTAGAAATTAGTGTCAAAACAAGAAATGCAAAAAAAGATTAAAAAGTTGCTATTGCATTTAAACGGATATTTTAATTTAAAACAAACGTTTTTTTTTTTTTGTAAGTTTTTAAGATATAAATGTTATACTCTCTTATTATGCATGTAAAGAATTTTATTCATTTGTTAAGTAGTTTAACTAATTTTCATTATAAATACATTTTCGATATATATTTAAAAACTTTGTTTTTTTATTTTATTAAAAAAAATACACAACAATTTGAACGATATTCAAGTATTTTAAATAGGTTTTCCTTAATCCTAATTTAACTTATCTAATTTTAAAGAAGTTTGGTCGTCGCTAAAATAAATCATCATCCTCTCCCGCTTTGCGTTTGCGCTTTTTCAGCTTCTGTTTGACGTCGGCTGCTTTTCCGCGTATCACATCGGTTTTGCGTCGCTTCGACTGCTTTTTACGCTCCTGTGCGCCCACTTTACGTTTGGCCGCACGCAACGGATCGTTAATTTTCTCCTGTGCAATGACCTTCTTACGTTCGGCACGTCGCATCATCAACTTGGTTTGCGTGGACGTACGCAGCTTATCGTAAATGTCCGAACCGATGCGTTTGCGCAGGCGACTGCCGACGCGCAGCGCTAGCTGCCGTAGTTCAGCGTCGACATTTTGATCGTCTTCGGACATTTCGCGTACCAGCGCCGCGAGCAAAGAAGGCGCCAACTTTTCGAGCGATTCAATGCTTAACAGAGTGATGAGGCCCTCGATGAGTGTAAAAAGCGCCGATCGCTAAGAAAAGAAAATATAAAAATTGCAAGGTTGATAAAATCGATAAAAAAAAAACAATAATGTAAAAACGAATAAGTTTTAAAAAATGTATATAATTCTTACCATGGAGGTGCAGTGCGACGCCTTGGCCACTTCCTTGTTAATAAGAAAACGTATGTTTCGCACAAGCCAGTTCAAATTTATTCGTGTCGCCGCTGTCTCCTGCTGCTGCTCTTCAATATCCAACGTTTCCTTTTTAACCACAAATGGCACATCGCGTAACATATTTGCGACATAAAGGAATATTTTAACAATCTCGTCGATCATCGTTTGCGGTGTATCGCCCGGTATCATTTGAGCGCACATGTCCAGCACCAGCGATTTTATATCGTACTCCGGATTCAAATAAATGAAGTCCAGTTTTGATAAAGTTGTGCCGTTGGAGTCTTCAGCGTCTTCAGGCAGTTTACTCAGTTTTCGTCCGACCAACGCAAAATCATAGGTTGCTAAGATGTGTCCGATTATTTTGGCAGCATTACAACGCACCCAGGTGTGCTCGTGCGCCAAAAGCTTTTGCGATTCGTAGGCTAACTCGTCAACGGTGTGCGTTAGTTCATCGGAAGTGGACAACATATCCGCAGCGCAATGCTCGAACATTTTCAGCAGACAATATTGCATTTGAATGATTTCGTGATCGATGTCACGCTGTTTTCGAGCAACAGACGCTTCGGTCTCCTCCTCATCGGCCAGCATATCGACAACGGGCAAATTCTAAAAGTTTAAATATATATTTAAAATTTTATTAAATATGTCACTACTTAAAACAAAGTCTGGAGTTCATTAATTTGAAAAAAAAGGTTCATTTTAATTTCAAATAACTAACCTTTTGCTTTTTACTCTTCTTCGCTGGCACATCTGTACGATCCACATCAACGCCCAACGATACGGGTGCCTTTACAAACCGACCCGGAGCACTCGGATTACTTAATGACAAACGTGCCACAATAACAGGCAGTACTAGCTTTAGACGCGCACCAAACGTCTGCTTCTCTGCTACCAAGAAACGCGAACAAAGCGCTGCAGCCATTTCACGCACCGACGACTTATGCGATGCATCGAAAAACAATAACGTCATATCGAACAAACGCTGACGATCGACACGTTCCAAACGCTGAATAAGCAGCTCAATACATTCAGCAACAGCACGACGGCAATCTGGATCCTCATCGTTAACAAGACGCGCTCCAAGCGAAAGATATAGAAATTCAGCGCGTTGCGAAAGAACATCAAGCGGAAATTTGCGTATGATTAGATGCAGAAATTTAATAGCCGATTGTCGGCCATTCGGCAATGAATAGCACAGTTGCACGCTGAAAAATTTAACAATCTGATCGACGCGACGCTTTAACTGATATTCCATAACGTAGGTAACAAGCATTGCACGCGCCTCATCGCGCACAAAGTCTGACTGCGAAACGATAGACAAATCACCAATACGCTTCATTATGTCATGCACTTGAGGTGTATCGACCCGGCGCGCAATCATTGCTTTAAGGAGTGAAAATGAGAGAGTTTGATTTTCGCTTGCGTCGTGCAGCTCCTGTTCGATATGTAGCACAAGCTGATCGATTTGCTCGTTAGTTAGCTTGTATTCCGTACATTTACGTAGGAGAGCAACAATTGCCTTGAACACAGACTTGACCAACTGTAAATTGTCCTCTTGTCGCGATGCGCCAAAAGTTGAGAAATTCTTGAGTATCTCAAAAAGCCTGCGCACGACTGCATCAAGGTATTCCTGCAAGGCAGGCAACTCGTAAGCATCATTCCAAATTGCCGCAAAACATTTCAGCGCAAAAGTAGTAACGCGCGCATGTGTCGACTGCAGAGCATCGCGTAGAAGCGGCAAAATCGGATTCAAGAATGGCTCATAATTGAGTTCCGCAAGTTTCTTGCGTTTAAGAACAATGTGCAGCATCTCCAGACCGAATTCTATTAAAATATGCGCATTTGCTTGCGCATTCGACTTGGCCAATTTGTTGGTAGCCGGTCCACTTGAGCGCTTTGGCGCTGCTTGTATTAAATAACAATCTGGACGTGCACGTCTCATTTTTTCACGTTCCTGTTCGCTTAAAGCACGACGCTGAGTGCCCGGCAGTAAGTCAATAATGCTCTCTGACATCGTTCCATAGATAAAAATCAACAGAGATTCGCGCGAAATGTGCACATTCTCAACGAGGCCGCCAACAATTTTGCCAAAGCATTCTTGTATTTTAAGTGTGACTTTGCGGGAATGTGTTCGCGCCAAATAGTCTTTAAATGGCAGAAGCAGATCGAGCAGGCAGCTTTCTTGTATATTGCGAGCGGCAATATGCAGCACGAGATACGACTTTGCGCTAGGCTTTGCTTCTGGCGTGTGTGCGGCTATCTTTTCAATTTGTTTTTCAGCAGTGATTTCTCCGAAAATGTCATTGAGCGCCACTTCGAGTAAATTGCTGAGACAGCTCTCAATGTCGCCGGGTTGAAGTTGTTCACGCAGCGCATCGAGTACTCCGTGTACGGTCACTGCGAGTACGTGCACTTGAAAACCACGCGTAAGCAATGTTTGTAAATGATCGAGCAATAGAGCAAGGTAGCTGGCGCCGAGTGTCAGCATAATTTTGCGCAGAATGTCGCGAGTGAGCATACGCACCGATTTTAGTGGTGACCGCAGAAAGGTGCAGACTTTCATAAAGACTCCTGGAAAGAATTAAAAACAAATGAGTTGTAGTAGATCAAATGCGCAAAGAAGTTTTTGCTGGAACAAAATACGTTAAAATTTTGATAATTAAGTATTGAATAAAACTAAAACTCGGGACCCTGTTTATGGACACGAATGTATTATAATACATATAGTACATTTACTTGACACACCCGTTTGGTCTATGGATTCCTAACATAGTTAAAATTCGTATCAACAAATTAAATTTTTTAATTATTTACCTGGTAAACTAGTTTCAAGCAGCTCCTTAGGTAATTTCTGCATGAGTTTAACCAGCGCTAAAGCGATGGGCACACGTAGAATTTCCTCCTCCTCGCGTTCTTGACTGAAACGTTTACGATTCACCTTGTGTTTGTTATCGTACGAACTCTGCTCGGTAATGGAACGATTAAGTGTGGGTATAAGTATTGTGGCAATTGTGGACATGACACGTTTCGAGGCGTTGGCAGTTAAAAGTATTGATTTTTTTAGAATAGGTTCAAGATTAGGTTTACTCTCAGTCGATTCCAATTCCTCGCTATCAGCTATAGCCAAAGCATCGTCCAAATTTTCATCCTCTTCTTTTTCCATAGTTTTATCACCCTCATTCTCATCATCCTCTTCGTCATCAGCTGTAACGTTATTAACTTTCTGTGTTGTTTTACTAGCATTCTCCTTTTCAGCATCATCTTCCGTGGTCTTTTCTTTACTCAATTCACTTTTAAGCTGCTCCAGCGCTTGCGCATCAGCTTTAGATGCCGACAAATCGTAATGAAACGAATCCAATATACGCACGACAATGCGCACACACTGCCGCTGATGCTCTTGCGCGGTTCGCATCTTCATTAGATAATAGCGCAGAATTGTGTGATAATGTTGCCACGGCAGCAGCTGGCATACAATTCCCACGGTTTCAATGGCGGCATCGACAAGCGTATGCTTACCCGCATGTTTCTCTTGCAGCAGATAACGCGATGCAAGCGGTAATATGAATTGCGTCAAAGTACGCGGACTTGGTGCATTTGTTAACGTCTCTGCATGCGTGCAAAACTTAAGCAAAGCGCGTCCGTGACGATGCGATTGCAAATGCGTAAGATTCTCAAAGAAATCCACTTCCATGTCGGTGCTATCGGCCAGTGGTGCCAAATCGGCAAGCAGTTCATGCATTTCGGGCGAACACTGACGTGCCATGGCGCCCAACAAACGTATGCCTTCATTGCGTACGTTGTCATTTGAATCGCGTACAACACGACGTAATAAATTAAGCAGAACATCACCGAATAAATAGTCCAATTGCTTTCGATCTTCGGCATAACGTTTTGCGAGCCCCGGCACCAACACTCGCAAATGCTCAGCAGCATTGTCACGTAGGCCCATGTCTTTGTCGAAGCGCAGTGTGTAGAAACAATTGTAAATTACTAAGACGCCGAGCTGCATATCAACGTTCTGCGACTCCAAACGCTGCGTTATTTCTTTAAGTGCATCCAAACGCTTGTCATAGTCGGGTTGCTCTACCCAGCGTTTGTCCCAAGCGTTGAGCATAAGCACCAAACGCGCTGTGTCACGTAGAGAAGTTGAAATTTCTATTTCAGTGTCTGCTTTTGACTTGGAATCTAAATGACGCTTCTTGGCAATGTCCGTAATAAGCTGACAAAGCATTTTACGCGCAGATACTTCTTGCACCTGCTCGAATAATGGTGCCACCTTTAAAATGTACAACTCTGGCGCTTCCAGTCGCTTTATAAGATTCGAAAGTGTGGTTATGACTTGACAGACAACCTCCTCGCTGGCGGCAGATTGTGATTTGGCTATAAGAATAGGCAGCAATAGCTGAAGCAGACTATCACAAGTTTCCGGCTCTGTCACGTGTGTAGTCAGAAGCGCTAAAATATTTAGATCACGCTTGTCGAGCGCTTGTTTTGATTTGCGTGTGCTAAAGTTCATTTTAAGACGTTTTAATAATTGCGGTATAAAAGGTTTAACAATGTCCAATGAGAGCTTAGACAATTCCGGCAAATTTGCATCGGTCGCTGCGACAAGTAGACGCTCAATTGTCGCTAAAATTGGACGACGCACTGCGGGTTTTGCTTTTTCGTTGAGCAGCAACTCCACTATGTACGAGAATATGGTAGTTTCTTCCGTAGCATGTTTCTGATTGAGGTAGGCAAAGTGTTTAGAACGCTCGCCCCATTGCAATAGCAGCTTTAATAAAGCTGTTGGCGTGTGTATACTCTCCTGTGGAAGTTTGGCCACTGCTGGCCACACAAAGACATCCGTCAAGCATTGAATTTGCTCTGGTTGCCATGTAAACTCTTCAATATGTGCGAAAAAGTTAACCAAACTAAGCAGTGCTGATTGTTTTACATTGCGAAAGACTGCCGGCATTTTTGAATGGAGTGTCGCAGTTGTTTGTAGTACTTGATTGCAAACGGCTCCCACAAACGTCAGAAGTTTAAGCATATAGATTTGAAATTCTACGTCCATTAGACCGCCGAATTCTTTTCGTATCAGCTCGAGTAAATTCACAATGCTTGTAAGTTTTTTTGGCGACCAGACCGCATGGAGATCAAAATCAGATTTTACCATGGCGGGTATTGTTTCAACGGGTACGGCAATGTCTGTGTATTTGGCATATTTGCCAAAGGCCATTTGCAAAAACCACAAAATCTCTGCTGTTGTACATTGGCCAAGGAAGCGCAAAATAAGGCCTTTGCGTACCTGATAATATAAAATTAGTCAATTTTAGTCAAATATATTTAAATAATCTTATTTCTTATTGTTTTAAAATTTAAACAATCAATTAAAAGTTGCAACAATGAATCAATTAGTAATTAATTATTTAACTCACCTGGGATCCCACGGCGCGCTGTGTGCCTTTTGTAATCATTTTGCCATACAGCAAACGTAGCAAAATATGCATAAAATCTGTGCGATAGTCCGCGGGCAACGTGTCCAGTTTAAAATTTATCAACTCATCACGAAAGCGAGCCTCATCGATAATCGCGTACAATGAGTCTTTATTGGCCGTCAAAGCTTTAGCCTTGTAAGCCATAACACAATCGAGCGCAATCTTTTGCAGTTGGGCATTTGGACCAGCAAGTAAATCCATGTAAAAGGCATATAATTCAGGTTCGCGATATAACGCTTTGGGATTGGGTTGCCCAACAAAAATGCTCAGTTGACTTTGTAGGGTTTGCAGCAACGATTTGACATTGGTCCCGCTCGAGGAAATTTTACCACGGCGTCCATTTCGTTTATGTGATTTTGGTGTATTTGACTTAATTTTCTGTACATTTTCAACATTTTCAGTTTGCTCTGCATCACTGTTCTCTTCTTCATCCTCAAATTCGGCGACTTCTGATGATATTGTATCTTCTGCAGTCAAGTCCCAGGTAAGTTCACGCGTTTCCAGTTGTTTGCGATATTCATCATTGATGAATTTTAAAAAGAGCGCAACCAAATCGCGGTTTTTAAGTTCTGCCAATTGACCAAACTGTGGTAAACGCATCCATAACAAATTACGATAATTAAGCAGCTCCTGTTGGGATAGTGTTGTAATTTCCGTAGCAGGCAACAACTCCGCTAGTGTAGAGTTCAGCCAAAGTTCGTCCGGAAAACCATCAGAGAAGTCTACAGTATCCTGAGCTTTTACAGATTTACCAATATTAGTTAGAGATAAATCATCTTCTTTATTAGCTAACTCTTTGTCCAAACGAACAGCCGTCAGCTGCAGCTGCTCGTAATAAATCGGCCAAAATTGTTGCGTGCTCAACACGCGCGCATATTGTTCAATCAACTTGAGTACCGGCTCCCAAATTAGTTTGAAATTATAATAAAGCATGCCAAGCAAAAAACGCAGCGTATCTATTTTGTAAGCATCGTTGGTAAAGCTCTTAAAGAGTTCGCCCGCAGGTTCGAGACGCTGCAACTGTAAAAGCTGCTCACGATAATTGTGTACAGTTGGTTCAATGCCAGCGGCAGAATAGAAAATTGCATAAGGAGTGGTTAGGGATTCCTCTGTGGCATTTTTACCGCCAAATAATGACTGCAGGCAGTGCGCAGCTGCCAGACGCACTTCGTGGCTGTGTGAAGCGAGTAACGGCGCCAACGATTCGGAGATTGGCGTATTTTTATGCAAATTTTGAACGCCAGCAGCTGACTGACAGAGTAACTTCTGTAAACAGTAGAGTGCACGGAGACGCGCTGTATGCGGTAGTAAAGCTAAGATAGCACGCTGCAACATATCTTTGCTTAATTTGAATTTTAAATTTAATTGTGTATCTACGAGCAATGAGAAAATAATTAAATATTTTTCTACATTATTTTTAGGTGCTTCTTGGCTTTCCTTTTCCAAGTTTTGTATTAATTTCATTGTTTCCTTGCTCAATATGGGTGCCAAAGGTTTCTTATCCAGCGCGGTTATATGAGGTGCTATTATTAAAATCAGCAAATCCTGCTCCAGTTTTTCGGAGGTCAAAACAAAATTTAATTCTGACATTTCGGTGGTGATTTTACGCAAAGTTTCACTATGCTTGACGTCCAAAGCATATGGCAGCCAGTTGTTTCCTTCAAAAAGTGGCTTTTTAGAGTTAATTACACGCGCAAGTAGTTCATAGCTACGCAAATCCATATAACGCTCAAAGTAGGCCATTAAGGATGGTAATACCAGTAGCTCAAATTGCGTATGCGTCGTAATCAGCAATAAAAATTCTTCATAAATATCGCGTTGTGGCAGTGCGAGCACCTTACGCAGCAAGCGGCTCGTATCCAGCTGAGTGAGTAGCGTTGCTGACGCAAGTAGAATTTTGCTTACCAGCAAAATTAAGAGTTGCAGTGCTTCCAACTGCTCGGACTCAGTTTGCGAGCAGTTATCAATCATTTTTAAAATAGTTGGCACCAATAACTGCATTTCCGATATATAGCGGCCCTCTTGATACTCAGCAGCCTGCAGAAAAACTGCTATTAAATTAACAATTGGTGCCTCGGGCGTCCTTGATTGTGCCACAGTGCACAAACGCTGCCAAAAGAGCGTCATACTCTGCGGATAAATAAATCCAAGCAGCTGCGCGACCGCATGATGTACGATTTCACCCAGCAGTGTAATTTTTTCAGTACTCTTTTTCTTGGTATCGAGCAGAGCCTCGAAAATAAACTGTAAAAATTCACCGGCGGACGAGTGGAAGAGACCCTTGGTACCGCGCATTATCTCAAACAGCAGACGGCCGCATCCCTGAACGCTTTCGACCTGTTCGCGCGCCACTGTCTCCAGTATAAAATCCAAGAAACGACTGTAATCGCGTATATCGCGTGCGATAAAAGAAAAACATTCCACTGCGAAGTTTGTGACATGATCGGCATAACGGTTTTCATCGAGCAGCGGCAGAATGGCGTGGAAGACCACGCCGATGTGTTTCTTTAGATGCGGTTTTAGCGTTTTAAACAGATAAGCCAAGCAGACGAGCGTCCATTCCAGCTGCTCCGCATCTTGGGCATTGAGTAAACATATCAAACGATCCAAAACACGTTGGAAATGCGGATAAAACTCTTCACGCAAGTCGCGCGCCAAAACATACAGCAGCTCAAGCAGCGGTTGCAGCGAAAGATTGGTCGCATGCGACAAACGCTCCAGCAACAGATCGATAACAAAGTCTTTCTTGTGTATCAGCTGTGGCAGCGTAACGATTTTTAGACACTTTCGACTGAAGTAGCTAAACTCATCGGAGAGATTAAGTACCATCCACTTTTTCAACGTCTGATGAAAGTACGTTTCATTATCCTCCGGCAGTTCCTCATTCTCATGTCCAATGTGGTAAAGAGCCAGGCTACGTATGTCGATTTCAGTAACGCGATCGGCAAACGATTTGAACTGTAGGTAGAAAAGCAAAGTGTTTAAAAAAAATTAACTTCTAAATATATAAAATTATCAAAAAATTTAATATATGTATATCAAAGATGTAACTTTGAAAGCGACAACTTTATTATTCCGACAAACACTTCTTTTGTATTTTTTTATTTCACCGGTTTTGTAAACCTCAAAAATTTTCACCCATGGAGCACCCAAATTTTTTCGGTGCTCCACCATGCAACAATATATTCACTCACCCGAAACGTATTCGTGTTCTTTGATTTATTATTTTTTAGTTCCGACATTTTCACTATTTTTACATTAACTTAATTTATTTCTTTAAAAATTTATAATTTTTAATTTTTTTCACAGAGTTTTTTCACTGAACTCACACGTGCAACAACATCTTCTCACGAAAGCAAAACGCGAATTAAAATTTAAACGAAATTGCTGCAAAAATACAGCACGTGTTGATCATAATAAACGAGAGAGAGAAACGAATTACAATGTAAATGATAGACAAAGAGAAATCAGTGTATAATGAAAGAAACAGCACTGACACAATTTATATTTCAATTTGGAACCTAACTCAAAAATTTTTTTTTTTTAATCAGGTTGACCAAATAATTTTTTTTGCTCAGTGTATCGAATGCAACCCTGTCGGCTAAAATTTCACGTGTTCTCTTTTATTTTTGTTTTCATTTTCGGCGGTTGATTGCTTAAATCTGGAAAAGAATTTGTTAAAAAATAGTTACAATTTACCTAAGAAAATGGTAACCAACACCTTGGACCTAATAGCCACAATCGAAGAAGATGCAGAGGTGGAAAATCTCTCAGAAGACTCCGATGCGGAAATTGAGGTAAGTGATCTTATTTGAATTTATTTGCGGTGTTGTATGTGTGTGTCGGAGCCCCAAGCTTTGATAGTGCTTCAAAACATAACCTATAAGCCGATTCATTTTATTTACACTTTTTTTTCATCAGTACCAACCGACCAAGCTACGCCATAAAAAAGTGACCGAATTCGAAAAGGGCTTCGAGTTTGTGTCGTCAGTAAAGGAATACAACCAGGACACTTGGGATGATTTAATGAAGTATGTTAAGCGAAAGGCGCGCACAAAGACCGATGACAAAATTGCGGCACGGATCAAAAGTCGCGAAGCAGATGGCAATGAAGTCGATCTGATCGACGACGAGAGCGATGATGAGGTGAGCAGCAAGTGCCAGTACTAATTTTATTATTTTTTATTCTTAACTTGATTTTTTTCTTAACAATATAACTAGATTGCCCTCTCTGACGATGAACTCCAACATGACAATCTCCGCCTACGCGAGAAGAAACAACTTAAAAAGAATAAGAAGAAAAAGTCTGGCAGTGACGATGAAAACGATGAAGACGAAGGTGAAAAAATGCAATTCGAGGACGCCATCGAATCAAACGAATCGATAACGTCATTCTATCAAATGAATTTGTCGCGTCCGTTGATGCGTGCAATCGGCGTCCTCGGCTACATCTATCCGACACCTATTCAGGCGTCCACCATTCCTATTGCGCTGCTGGGCCGCGACATTTGCGGTTGTGCTGCAACCGGTACGGGCAAAACGGCCGCCTACATGTTGCCCACTGTAGAGCGTCTTCTCTACCGGCCAATGAATAATAAAACAATTACACGTGTTTTGGTGCTGGTGCCGACGCGTGAGTTGGGTGCTCAAGTTTATCAGGTCACCAAACAGCTGTGTCAGTTTACGACCATTGATGTAGGTCTGGCTATTGGTGGTTTGGATGTAAAGGCGCAGGAACTGGTATTGCGTCAAAACCCCGATATTGTAATTGCGACGCCGGGTCGTCTGATTGATCACATAAAAAATACGCCTAGTTTCAGTCTGGACTCGATTGAGGTGAGTGATGAAAGCAAAATAAACTTTTGTACTACTTTTGAATTCAATTTTTATTGCAAATTGGACAGAAACTAGACTTTTTTTAAATTAAGATAATATAAATATAATAATATTACAATACAATTATTTCACAATGATGAACCTAATCCTTGCGCGCTGAAATGCTTAAAAAGTTATTTTCATAAAAGAGTAAATTTTAAGTATTGTCTGAGGAAAAGTTCCGGTGTTGCTCTTCGTAGGATGAGCAATCTGATGTGTAATAAAAAATACTCTGAGACGCCTGTTTTCACCAATTTATAAACTTAAACTAACATGGATTCTCTTCCATGCCAGGTTCTCATACTCGATGAGGCTGATCGAATGCTTGACGAATACTTTGCCGAGCAAATGAAAGAGATCATTAATTCATGCTCAAAAACACGCCAAACGATGCTCTTCTCGGCGACAATGAGCGAACAGGTCAAAGATCTCGCCGCGGTATCACTTGATAAGCCCGTTAAGGTCTTTGTCAACAATAACCAACAGGTGGCGTTCAACTTGCGTCAAGAATTCATTCGCATCCGCGAAGAAAAGGAAGGCGATCGTGAACCCATACTTGCCAGTTTGATCTGTCGCACATTTCACGATCATTGCATGGTCTTTGTGCAAACAAAAAAACAGGCACATCGTCTGCACATTCTACTCGGTCTGTTGGGAGTGCGCGCCGGTGAATTGCATGGCAATCTAACGCAACAGCAGCGTCTTGAGTCGCTAAAGAAATTCAAGGATGAACAGATCGACGTGCTGATCGCAACCGATGTGGCAGCGCGTGGTTTAGATATTGTCGGCGTAAAGACAGTTATTAATTTTGTGATGCCCATCACAACGGAACACTATATTCATCGTGTGGGTCGTACAGCGCGTGCAGGTCGTGCGGGTATTTCAGTTTCATTGGCCGGCGAAAAAGAGCGCAAGATTGTAAAGGACATCATTAAGAATGCGGAGAGTTCGGTGAAAAATCGTATCATCCCACCGGAGATTATTGAGAAGTATCGCAAGAAACTTATCGCAATGGAACCGGAAATACGTAGGTTTTTTATTATTAATTTTAATTATATATCCAAAGATAAATTATTATTTTTTTAAATTATTAAATAAACTTTAAATTTTTTCGATTTTCCAATTAAATGATTTCCAAATTGTTTGTCATGGTCAACATTTAATACCAATTTATCTAAATTTAAAATAAATTAAATCTTAAATTCTTTCTTTCTTAAAAAATTTCGTAATACAATATTTCATTTCCAATATTAAAATTTGTTTGCTCTTATTTTTCCCACTTTAGAGAACATTCTCGACGAGGAGCAATCCGAACGACAAATCGCTAAGATGGAGCAACAGCTTTCAAAAACCGAACGCAAACTACTCGGCACAAAGGACGAACATCGCGGTTGGTTCCAAACAAAAAAACAACGTGAAGACGAAAAAGCACGCCTTTCACTTACACCCGCCGAGGATAGTAAAAAGTCTGCTGGCGGCAAAGGCAAACCGGATGCAGCGGGCAGAGCTGGCGGTAAACGAAAGCGTCCAGAATATGGCGGCGATGGTGAAGACGGACCTCTTGTAAAAGATCTTAATGCAAAGAAGAAAAAGAAAGAGGAGCCCAGGAAAAAAACGCCTGAACAAATGGCAAAGGAACGCGCCATGAAGGAAATCGAAAAAGTCTCACTAGTAAGAGCCAAATTTGCGAAAATTCGTAAACGTCCTGAAAAGTTGAGTGCCGTGTCCGATGGATCCAAGTACTCACAGTCGGATCGTGGCGGTGGCAAAGCGAAGAAGCGTCATGGTCAATCGGCGTTTACAAACGATTTGACCGATGTGAGTCGAAGCGGAGCGCTGCGTTTAAGGTAACTTCTTATAAATTAGTTTTAAATCCTGTGTATTTATTAATGCTTTTATTTATAATTCCTTGCAGATCTGAAGCTAATCGCCATAAGAAGATGACAAAGATCCAAGCTAAAAAGAAGACGAGCTCCGTGAAAATAGCAAATAAGGCTGGCAAAAATAAATTCAACAAAGGCAAAAACTTTGGCGGTCCGCGCTTTACGAAAAAAGATAATAAGAAGAAGAAATAGATGGATAGAATTTCCTTATATTATATATAAATAGTATAAAATCGTGTCTTGTAATTAAAAACATTAAAATACTTTTTTAAATCTTAAAGTTTCAAATTTTTTAACTAAATAAATGATTTGAACTTTGAAATTCGTTACTGAATTTATAAATTTTTTTTTAAATTATAAATAAGTTATATACCATTATAGTACAAAAAATGTTACAATTTACTTTGTTCATGTTCTACCTTTCAACATTTTTTTTCGACGTGTTGAATGTTACATTTTACATTGTTGTAATCGAATAACGTCGCATCTCTAATCTCTACTTCGCATCGCTTGTCTACCATCTCTATCTTTCAGTAAACAATCAAGTTTATCGAATTGTTTCTTCACAAGTTCGATCGAATATCTTTTGCAAAAATAACAAATAAGATAAAACAGACTCGTGGAGAAATGCTACAAACAGTGCGCTGCATTCGATTCGGTGAGGTTTTGATGGATGAGAACCGGCGTCCATTTCTGCTTTGCCAAAACTGCCACACCGATTATGAGAATTTGCAGGAGTTTAGAACGCATTTGGAGTGCTGCATGGGCCTGGAACACCTCTTCCAGCAGAACACAACAATTGGATTCGATTGCGCCAAGTTAGCATCTCAATTGTTGGGAAAATCGTTAAATGGCGCGAAGCAGGTAACTTTTAAAATTGCTTAATTTTGGCTTTTATTGTTGTTAATCACGGGTGTTGCCATACTACATGTTTTTTGTTTGTTTACAAATTGACATGATCTGTAATTAAAACAATGAGTTTGTACGTTAAGTTTTATATGCAAAGGTTCATGTTGCACTGTGCAACACCGAAAAAGTTTATTTAAATGCCTTAAAAGGTTAGAAAAAAAAGAGCTAAAACTTATTATTTATTAACATTTTGTTAAATGATATATGTAAATTCTGCATAATATTCAATTCTCCGAAGTATGGTGAAAGGTGTCATGTGAAAGGCAATCACGATGGTTTCTTTTAATATTTTATATTTAAAACGTTATTGAATTTATAAACTTTTTTTTTCTTATTTACTCTTGACAGTACTTAATATACAACTTTAACGAAGTGCAGACCATTGAACCCCCAAGTTCGGAAGTGATTTACAAAAATGACAAAAACGATAGCTATATGGACTTGATTAAAATCGAAGAAGAATTACTTGATCCACGCTGGTACACAGACATAGCTGTCGTCCAGAGCGAAACAACTAACACAGCGGACAAAATTTTGGAATACAATGAACTAGTGGAGGCAGTAACACCATTTGTACAGTTTAAGGAGAATGTCAAAACATCAAACGAGGGCTCTGTTAAAGTCAAAAGAACCTATGGCCCAAAATATAACCGACAAGTTCCAAGCCAAAGAGATGCTGCCAAACATATAACACTTGATTCCAGTGCTAAACCAAAAACTCAACCCCCCATTGCGAAGCGAAGACTGTCAATGCAGAAAGACTGTCGAAGTACCAATCAATTAATTACTTTGCCTTCGACTCAACAGTCCAACAATGCGAAATTAAAAATTGCACCCACTGATGTGCTAAAGCAAAAATTACCCACACAAAAACAGGCACCGAAACAAATTATGAAGCGGCGCAAGACCATAGCCATTTCTATGGAGGGTGCACAAATTCACCCAGATCTCGATTCGGACATTAGTTGGAAAAATGACATAGCACAGATTTTAGCGAAACCAAAGTCAAATTTAAAATGCTATCAAAAACGCGAAAAGACATGCCCATCAAATGCTAGCAAAGTTGTTAGCTTTAAAGAAACACCACCAACGACTACAGCACGCACAAGCACTGCTAATGCTGTTCAGCACATCCCCGCGCTGCTTCCTCCTCCCCTACAGCAGAAGCCAGAAAAGATTGTAGTAACTAAGCCGACACCTATAAATGTGGCCACTAGCTTGCATTTTCAAATGGTACCACCAGCTGCACACTCCAACGAAAAGAAAGAAACGGAACAAATTCTTAATAAACTGCAAACTTTAGGTCTGCAAATAAAACGGACAAATCCCATTCCACCGCCATTGTCTACACCGATAGCGGGACCTACGAAATCGGATGAAACTTTGGAATTGCTTAAGAAGCTGCAATCAAAAGGCATGAATGTGAAAATTGTGAATAAAAACACAGTTGCCACAAACGCTTCGCAAATCTCGAAAAAGCCCAAAACCAATTTGATCTCATCGAACGTGGTCAAATCAAATTTTAATAAGGGCATTATTATTAAGAAAGTCAAGTAGTAGTTGTAAAGTTTATATTGTGTTTGACAGTAGTAGTAGTTGTAATAGTTTGTAATTAATGCTAAAAACCGTGTTTTTTCATTTTGTTTCCGTATCAGCCGTGTTTCGTTCATACCTTCTTAAAAATGCTTAATATTTAAGCCATGTTTTTATTAAAAATAAAATGACTGATTTCAATTTATTTTTATTTTATAAGATAGTATTATTACCTAAATATGCAGAGTAGTGCTATACATTTAAATGTATCTTAAAGTTGTTAAAATAAAAGAAAACCCTTTTCTTACAAAACAACCGCGGGTTAACTTATTGTATAACATTTAAACAAAAAAAGTATATTTGAGAGAATAAACAGACCATATGTATTTTAGAAATTCAAATAATGTTTTTTTTAATCGGTAACTATTTAGTATAGATTCGAATACCCTTCACCATATGTAAGCAGACGACCGTAGGTCGTTGTTGGTTTCAAGATGACAAGAAACATCATATGACGATTTAAGTGCAAATGTCCAGATTCCATATATTCTATAACTACCAATCATTTACCTATTCTCTGATTTTGAAACAGATTTTATTTATGCCCCGCTACTAGCGTTTTGATTCCATTTCGTTGCTCGTAGCGCTTATTGTTTGACCGCTAGATGGCGACTTGAGGTGTGACAAACAATGAACGCTGTCAAAAACAGCTGACAAAAACTAGTTTTCGCATTATTTTTCCTGCGTGTGCTGGTATTTGTGTTCTTATAACTTTTTCTTAAAAGTGTTTAAACTTTTAAAGAAAATTTGATTATAGTGCATCGGTGTTGAGTTTACTAAAGTGCGGCGTTAAAAAATTCACACAGTGCTTTTTTAAAAAGCGAACAACTCAACAATTGAAAAACGCCGGAAAAGTCCAAGCAGGTAAAACAAAGTTATATAATTTCAGTGAGTTAGAATTAGTTTAACTTTAACTTTTTAATAAAATTGCATCATTATAATAAAAAATTAAGTTATCAATTGATTTCTTTCCTAAGGCTCTGATAAAGAGAGTCCACAATCTGTAATCATTTAGCATGGACTTAGTTTCTATGTATATATGTACATATTTCTGTTTCCATTTGAGTTGGAATTGTCTCTGTTGGCCCTGTTAGTTGGATTTTATCATCGTCGACGTTGGGCAGCGATTTTCCGTCAATGCCGCTCATTATGAGACTAAGTGGTGGTGTTACAAATTG
Organism: Suillia variegata; assembly: GCA_949127995.1. NCBI lineage: Eukaryota > Metazoa > Arthropoda > Insecta > Diptera > Heleomyzidae > Suillia > Suillia variegata. The sequence continues at coordinate 4,219,400 of OX421842.1, forward strand.
TTATTTACATTTTGTTTTTCTTCCGACCATGTATTGAAACTAACCAACAAAAAAAAAACAAGCAAACAAAATTTGACAAATATTCGAAAGACAATGATGTCATTTATAATTTTGCAACGCCACCAAACTATTATTAAATTTTATTTTAAATCTTACAACAAAAATGACTTGTAATGTCTTATTTAAAGTTGCTCTTTTTGATTCATAAAGGTTATGTACACATGGCATTACATATTTTCCCAGCTGGCGTGATTTTCAAATCTAAACTAAATTATAAGGATTGCATTAAAATTGTCAATGACCACTTCCGTCCTTTGATTAATTTTTGTAGCATCTCTAAAGATTTGTTTTATATTTGAATAGCTTTAAATCAAAAACCGATAAGTTTTATTTTCGGTGTGAAAATTAAGTTGAGGATAGTCTCCGACTGAACCCATACTCCAAATTAAAAAAAAAACCTTCTGTTAAATTTTTAAAACGTTAGGAATCAGCATTCAGGCAAAAAATGTTCTTGGTTAGTTGAAGTGGTAATTCGTAAAAGAGTCTAACTAGCACTTTCGCGTCTTTTTGTTGCCACAGGTCCTTAATATGAATCCAAACTTCATTTTTATGTTTATAAATCTTGAGAAGAAAAAATTCAATGCAATAAAAATACCTTTTCCCAATAAACTATTTTTAAGGTTCTATGTTCCAAAATGTAAAACAATTTGATACTTACAAGGCGAAATAAGATTTTTGCAATTGCATTAAATAAGGAAAACACGTTGAAGTCATTTAAATACATTTATTTAAACATTGTAATACTTTAGTAGCCGATTTAAGTGCTCGTGTACGCCACCACATCAGTAATGTGAAATGTATTCTTTTAATGTTTGTGTTTACTTATTAATGTGTTCTTCTTAATTAATGACAATCTGTGATAATGAAGATCATTTCTGGCATCTACTAAACTATTTAAATGTTCGTTTCAGTGTCATCTACTTAGTGCACTTTTCTTAACTCTGCTTAATTCGTTTTTTTTTTTAATTATTAGCTCAAGCACAATGATTATTTTCCCTTTTTGTTTTTCTTTTAATCATTATTTTCATTTAAAATTATCACATAACAATCGTTTCGCTTAAGAAAATGTAACTTTTGTGTATGAAAATATGTTCTGTTGATTTAGTTAAACAATTATATACTTTGTTTTTTTTTTTTAAACAATCGTAAATGCATTTATGGTGTATTAATGTCAAAAAAGAAAAGAATTGTTTCGCAAGAGTTGGTATCCTCATGTCTATAACTTCTTTTATAACTTCAACTCAAGAATTAAATATGTACTTTGAATAAACAATATTTGTTTGTGGCAACAACTTAAGTTGCTGTGCACTTGAACGCCCACACAAATTAGTTGGCATAACAATGTTTGTTGTTAAATGATATTTCTGAAATTTCGATTATTTTCTTGATAAGTTTCTTTAATATTTAATTATTTTTAAAATTTTTAAGTGGTAATATTATTTTTGTGGTTTTTCTTTTCTACGTAATTAATAATTTGAACTTTTAACTTCGTCTTTTTATTATATTATAAATAAATTAATTGCTCAGTGCAGTTTGTTTTCATTTTGTTTTTGCATGTGCTGTGTGCTTTTTGTTGTTTGATATTTGAAGTTGATGTTTTTGTGTGAAAATATTTTTTTGTTTTGAAATAGACAATTTAAAGTTTTTGTTTACATGTTTTCATTAAAATGTCACCAATTCATTAAACTGTTGTTACGTTTCATGACATTAAAAATTGGACATTTTTTAAATGTAATGGATTTTTTTTAACAAAAATTAGTTTTAACTACTAATTAAACGTTTGACTATTAATTTTGCTGCAAAACTATCGCAAGTAAAATGTGTACTTAAAACACTTCGCTACTGTTGTTGTCCTTTTGGAAGTTTATAGCATTATAGTTTTGATAATTTTTGATAGAAGTAAATCTGTTTTTAGTGTAATTTAAATTTTTCACTAAATTAAGGCATTTTTTATTTAAACAGTTAATTAATATTTTGTTTATTTAAACCAAGGTTATGCTTTTATTTAACACAACGAACGCTATTTTAGTTATTTATTTACATCAAGTCTCATATCCGAAATAAATGTGTGAATAAATTTTCGTACAACTTTGTTCAAGCGGCTATTACATAGTTTAATAAAGGTCGTTTTAAAAACCTTTTCTTGTTTGCTAATACTTAAAACCCTTAAAACAAATTTAGTTTATGCAAAAGTCGACATTGAAAGAAGCTGCTGGTTTTTTAACTGCACAAAATGATGTTTAAATTAATTTGTCTGTCTTGCTTTGTTCAACAAACGCGACGGCGGCCGTATAAACAAACAAACAAACACAAAACATGAAACACAAATACTTTACATTAATATTATATCCGAAACGCCGTTAATCTAAATATGCCCCTTAAAGCTATCAAATTATACGGATCTATTCCAGCGAACGCCTGCGCTGCCGATTGTAGCTGCCGGTGGTATTGCTGGGGTTCAGTATCTCCGTCGAGAGGCGCGCTAATAGCGGCAGTTCACGCATGGAAACATTGACCGATGGCAAAGGTTCTAACTTAAGAAGTTTCTTTATAGGCTGCGCTGCGATGCTGCTGTGTTCGGGTGTGGCTGGCAAGCTGCTTGTGGCGATGGCGGTAGCGCTGGAAGTGATTTTAATAAGCGGCCCTTTGGCGCCAACAACAATTACAACATCATCGGCGTCTTCATCTTTGAACTCGACCGATTTTGTTGCTGCTTCGGCGCCCAGCGAGTCGGGGCGTGTGTTTTGTTGATGTTTTTGTTGTTGGTGCTGTTGATGCTGCTGTTGCTTTTTGGCGCACTCCTTCATCAGCATCATATGATCGAGCTTATCGACGGTCGCGTTCAACTCATGCTCCCACATATCGTTTTGCTGTTGCTGACCGTCGCCTCCTTCGATTGGTCGCACTGCGAGTATTTTGACCTTTTGACGCAGTTCTTCGAGCGCTTTCTCATCGACAATGCTAGCCAATTCGCTGGCGCCATTATCGGCATACTCTTCCTCATCCTCCTCCTCTTCTTCCAGCTCGGAGTCTTCAGTGGTTGCCAACGATGCTTGCCCTGCACCTGCTAAATCACGTAAGTCGCTCGAGCGATATGAGGAAGCACCAAGCGACATTTGGCTGCCTGCCATTGATGGATAGTCGCATTTCTCCAATTCCAGTTGGAAATCGGGCAGCGCGGGAAGTGCTGTCGTTGTGGGCGAATTCAGTTCCGCTCCGACGCCGGGCTCGCGTGGTCCTGGCGGTGGTCCGGCATCGCTGCCGCCACATGCACCTTTACTTAACTCCATGTAGTCGCCGCGTTGTCGATGTATGTCATCGCTAATGCGTTCCAGATTGCGCAGCGCCGTTGAGTAGGTCGCTTTAGTGGTCGCCACGTGCGCCTGCAACTCTTGGATGCGATTCTTTTGCGTTTGCAATTGATCCTGGCAGATTTGTTTCTCTTCGAAGTAGGGCCGTGATTTGGCAATACTGCGGCGGAAGCGCTCTTCGAGTTGTTGTACCTAAAAACGGTATGTAGAATTAGTTAAATTGTATTTGGCTATTTTGAATTATAAAATCAAATGAAATTCTCAATAAACATTTGATACATCTCTCGCTTACCTTTTGTTCGGCGGTATGGAATACTCTGGTGCGACGCTGATGTTCGGCATGACATTCGGCCTTTTGCTTCTCCGCATCCATGACCTTTTGTGTGGCATGATTCAACATCTCCTGCCAGGCATTGTCGAATTGCCATTCATGCGAATTGGACATAAAACGCTGTTCGGCTAGCGCAACCGTTTCCTTAGCGGCCGCATGAATCTCTGCATAAATTAGAAAAACAAAATTGTTTAAATATATAAATATTTAAAACACTAAATTGAAATTTTACCATTGGCACGCTGAAACTTTACTGCGGCCTTCTGACATTCGATTTGTGCTTCACGCGCTTTGTCCATCGACTCATAATAGGGGCGTGCCTTTTCGATGCAGTTGCCCAACTTCTTCGACGACAGCTTGAGACGACGTGTTGATTCATTTAATAGTATGCGAAATGTGGAATTTGCTTCCTGTAAGCGATAAAAAATATTAGATGCAATTTTTTAAGTAAAACACAGTATAAGCTGTATTTTAAATTTTGTCTTTAAAGGTTTTTGTTTAAGAATATTTAAGTAATTTTTTATTGGTAGTATAAAATAATATTTCTTACCTCCAATTCGATTTCCAACTTATTAATTTCATCGGTTGCACTGTTGAGATTCTCTAATTCAATCTAAAAATAAAATAAGATAATAAAAAATATTATTACCGTGAAAATTACATTAAGCAATAATTAATAAAATAATTTGAGACACGTCATGGTTTTGTTTAATTGATTTTCTTAATATGTGCATATAATCACAAATAATTTCGTTTACCAACATGTACAAATTTAATAAACCAAAAACCAAATTCAAGCACGTAATGACAATTAATTAATACGCACACGACTATGGAGATAAATTATTATGGCATATACGACCAAACTAAAAACAAATTTTAATATTTTAGTTTTTTTATTTAATCATTGTATTATTTTTTTTTTTCAGTTATACTCAAAGCTTTAAAAATACTCACACATCAGAATGGCGAAGCCGAATCGAACACCGAAAGACCAAACAAAGTTTGATCTAGCGAAAGTGACGGTAAGATATTGTTCCAAGTTTTTTCAATAAAACATTTTATATTATATCTTTAAATCAAATTGAGTATTTATTAATATTGAATAATTTATATAAAATGTATTTAACTATTTTAATTAAAACATGTTTACAAATTTGAAACTAAAACTATGTTTCCAGGCTCGCGTAGATCGTGTTAACGTTAGCGGACTGTTGCGCACACACAATGATTACGTTATGAAAGCGGCTGAGGGGCTCTTTAAGGCCAAAAATTTCCAAGAAGTTATGATTGAATCGATGAGGTTTTTATTTTTATGAACTTTAATGTTTATGTAGACCTTGATAAACATTTGTTTTTTTTTGAAACTAATCTAGTGCAAAATCGTATCTACACGAATTGGGCATTTTCAAAGATGTTCAAGTACGCATTGATGTCAGTCGCGGTGAGAACGCCTCACCCGATGGCTATGAGGTCACCTTCAAAGGCACTGAACTGTCGCGCATTGTTGGCTCCGTCGGCACCGAGGTGGGACAAAATGAGGGCTCACTACGTACCGAACTGACTATACCAAATCTATTCGGTCGCGGCGAAAGTCTATCCTTGCAGGGCTCTTATAGCAGTACTCGCGCTAATGATGTAACGTTGAAATTTTGGAAATCATTCTTTCACAGCAGATTCATGCAAAATCGACCAGAGTGAGTATAATTAAGAATTATAAAGATTTAAGTAATTGCAAAATTCAAAAACTGTTTGATTACAGAATATCGTTATCGCTATTTCGACACATCGATCGCATGGAAGTCAGCTCGTTTCAGAACACAAACTTAGGCTGTGTGGCAGATTTTTCTATTAACACCATGTTTCCTTTTGATGTGAGTATACATAATTCTTTAATTTGTGTCATAATATTTTTTTAAACTTGACTTTAACTTTACATAGCTGACGCACTCTTTCCAATACGAGGCGGCGATACGTGAACTTTCGCTGTTGGCCAAAAATGTGCCTTTCATGATACGCGAACACTGCGGCCCCAAACTCGCATCCCTGTTTCGCTATTCGGTAATTTTCGATCAGCGCGATAATCCAGTCTTTCCGACGCAAGGCCTAATGATCAAATCAATTAACGAATATTGCGGTCTAGGTGGCAATGTCGCGTACGTTAGCAACAATACGCATGCCGAAATCAGTCTGCCTCTTTTTGGCGGTCTAGTGGCGCAAATTTGTGGACGAGTTGGTGTCATTAAGGAGACAAAACAAACGACAACGTTGCCCATTAGCAATCTTTTCTATTGCGGAGGACCGCTGACTTTACGCGGATTTAAATATGGTGGCGCTGGACCGGTTGTAGATGGCACAGCAGTGGGTGCACAGGTTAATATAATTTTTATTTAATAGTACTGAAATAGTACTGAATCAAACATTTTTATTTTTAGACATATTGGTCAACTGGTTTGCACCTGTGGGCACCGCTGCCCTTCAATCGAGTTTTCAAGGGTTTGGGCAATAATTTCCGCACACATTTATTCTACAATTTGGGCAACTACAATACATTCTCCACAGGTATTATTAACTATATTTTTTTATTTTAAAAATCAATTTAACTAATTATTTTAATTTGTTTGTATTCATAATTAATTACAGAAAATCTGCGCAGTGCTGCCGGCATAGGTTTAGCATTTAAATTGGCGGAACGTGCACGCATCGAACTTAATTATTGCATACCAATTCGTAAATGCGCTGGGGACAAACCCGTAAACGGCTTTCAATTTGGCATTGGCTATGAATTTGTTTGAAGCAGACAACGAGAACGCTGCCACCGCCGCCGATGGATGTTGTTCATATTACTTAAGTTAAATATTAAAGGCAACAAGTTGAAGAAGAAAAATCTAAATAACGCGCGTGTGCGTCATGACGATAAATGCAAAACTAAATAAATCCAAACCGCCACTAAACAATCACAAATGGAAACATGTGCCGCGGGACACTTAGTTACTTAAAAAAAAAAACCCAAAACCTGCAGCAGCAATTAAGCGAAACGTAACGAATGAAACAAAGCTAAAATGAAAATCCAAACAAAACAAAACAAGCCAGACGGACCACCTATTTTTTAAATTTTAGTTATGCCTTAAGTTTGATTGATTAGTCAATTTCTGCGCAACGACGTAACTAAAATACCCACAAAACAACAAAATCAACAAGAACTTAATATAAGCAACATAATTTAGTTACCTAAAGACGCTTTTGTAACTTTAAACTATTTTTAGCTGTTTGTTTTTTTTTTGTATATTTGCTTTTCTTTTTTGTGTATTCTATAAAAATGTGTTCTTGCGTCTATCTTTTTTTTCCACTGCTTTTTATATGAAACATTTTGTAAATTCATTGAATTACTTAATACAAAAAATGCAAATTGAAAAGTTGGTTAAAAAAAAACACTTTATATAAGATTTAAACTCGATTGCATTTGTTTTATCTTTAATATTTTCAGTTGAGCATTTCAAAAAAAAAAAAATTGTTAATTAAAAATGTGCGTACACTTGTAATTTACGAAGGTTAAATAAAACAAGCACGAAAAATTCGAAACTTATTTGTTGTTGTTGATAATTTAAATAAAACGAATTTTAAATTAATTTGAATTTAATTTAATAAAAAATGAATTTAAAATATCAAAAGTTATAATAATTTAGAATCGTTTGAACTATAAAAAAAATTAGAATTAAAAAAAGTCAAAATTAAGGAACAAAATTAGGAGCTCCAGAGTAGAAATAATATGAAATCTAATCTAACCCAAATTAGTAAATAGAAGTAATTAATTAGTAATTTGAATTTATGTGATAATAACAAATTGTGAAGGTATTTTTTTAAATTCAAAATTTTGTACTAATTCATTTAAAGTTTAGTTTTTCGGTGATTTTTGGCAAATCTGTTCCTTAATATAAATTTTTTTATTTGGTCTTTTATGATATATTTGATTTCAGTTCTTAATTTCACCACTTCAAATTTTTATTACATTTAAAGAACTTAATTTAAAAACATTTGCATCACACTTTGCCATGGAATCGTACGCACTAATAATTATGTATGTATATAAAAGCATAACAATTGTATATCAATCATTTTAGTTTATAGAGATACCCAAATAAATGTCTAAGTATCTTTAAAAATTAAAAAATCCAACTTAACATATAAATTGAAAAAAAAAATGTCCCTTTCTAGGTTAGTGATATCAACTGCTTGGTAGAAACACAGTGACACCGTGGAGTGAACGAAAGCATTTTGGTCTAGCCCCAAGTTAAGAGAAAATCGCTTTTTGAACAGCAACTCCCAATTCAAACAGAGGGGCGGGCATAGATTTGTAGATTCTTTATAAATTTTGAAAATTGAAGATTTTCTTTTTTTTCTGCTGCGGTGTTGCGGCGTTGAACCATCAACCACCACCATTGTACGCGCGTTTGATCGCAACAACGTTGTCGCTCGCTAGACAGCTGAGCCATCGTAGCAATCGAAAACAGTTTGCCAGATGTACGTCATACCAGTGGATAGAAATAACTTTAGATACTGTTAAGCCGCTGTCAGGTTAACATAAACTCAAAGTTCTGTTAGACGACTGTAGATAGTTTTGTTTATGTTATATTTATTCACCATAGATCCGGAAAAAATAGTTAACCGAAAAAAAAGTTTTTTATAATTTGATTGTAAATTGAAATAAAACGAATGACAATGTAGAGACGGTTATAAAAGCGTGCTACTGTTACCTAATAAAAATGACTTCCTGTTCACACATTCAAAAAGCCACACAAAATAACTTGAAACTGACCAACAAAAACTTTTTCTCTGACCAAATTTCAACTATAACAAAAACATAAGTAACCCTTTTTATAACTATTTATATACAGATATGTGTGTACATACATATTTCGAATACATACAAACACAAAAAACACAATAACAACGTAAATGTAATCAGCGTGTCAAACTCAAGTGACCGCAAAACTTTAATGACCAAATACTCGTACGGTTATATCGGTTTTTGAATTAATCGTTTGCAACAAAATCAATGTTGACAAACAGTTTTGAAGTTGTTGTTAAATTGATGACGAGTCGCAAATTAATTTATCATACGACGAGACAGTTTATAAAAGATAAAATAAAAATGTTAAGTTTACCAATTAAATAATAACAAAATAGGTTATTGCTCTTGATCTTGAAGACCGTTCATGTTCCAAATAAGATAAAATGTTGCTCTAGATAAGTTAAGAATGAGTTTTAAATTTAAGTTGACATTTAGTAATGTTATTCGTACATTGCAAAGAAATACAACTTTTGTTTATATAAATTTTAATTGAAATGCGTTTTCGAGACTTTAACATGGATTTATTGTTAAAATCACGAAATAACGAGCTATGGCAAGAATTGATAAATGAACATTTGTTGCCGACTTGAATTATTACAATAATTCTAACATATTTTGAGTCACTATTGGATTATATTTATCATTAAGGTTAGACAAACCAAAACTATTTTTAACCTTTTTAATTTTTTACCATTATTAAAAGAATTTTGTGCTGAGCCAACATTTGAATACAATTGAAATACAGGCCGGCCAAACAGACAAAAAAAAACAAGTAAAACAACTTCTTCGCTTTTGAAGATACTACATACATACAATATATACATGCATACATTTGTAAGTGCTGTAAAAAAAGTTGAACTTTTTCGAGCTTCTTTGGCTTGAAAATGTAACCCTAGGTAAACGAACTTATAAATGCAGTGAGGCAGTTTATTTTGTATTATTCACACAAGCTTTGTAAAGCGCTCGTGCACACGCTGGGATGATTTCGAAAAATGCATCCATCGCATGACGTAGTTTGCATTTTGTTTATTGTTGCTATTGCTTTTTGCTTAGGACCTTCAGTATTCGAATTTTTTTACTAACCAATTGTCGAGTATTTGGAATAGTTGATAAATTTTAAGTTTGCACTAGACTTAAAAATCGGATAAATATGTAGTAATTTTTTAATTAAATATACTTATAAAAATTTATTTATTTTTTAAACAAACTCGTATGTCGACAGAGATAATAATTTTCATTTTTACCCGGTTAATCGGTTTTGAAACTGAAAACACTAATTCATTGTTTGTTGTTGCATTTCGCTGACCGCTGTCATGGACTGCTGAACTAAAACCGGTATAGAAAAAAAAATTAATCGAAATATTTTTAAAAAGTAGTTTGCCCTTCTTTCTTTCTTTATTTGGTGTTTTTGTTATTGTAAGCCAAAAAATGCACAGGTTTCACAATTCCATGCAAAGGCAAAGAGACGTCAGAAACGCAACTTTTCTGCAATTGTTTTTTGTTTTTCTCTTTTCTCTTTTTGACTGTCAAGTTTATTTCCAATTTCGAATAATTTAAAATAATTTCGAAGTAAACTGGTGCGATTTACTCATTAGCTACGCGAAACACGGGCTTTGTTTAAAAGTATTTTAAACAGCTGCACACGCTTGAAAAAATTTACTTGCGTCGCAAAAAAAAAAGAACAAAGGAACTTAAAGTATAAATCGTAAGAAGCAGGAACAAGATTGACAAGCCTGTTGATTTAATGACGATTTATATACATTTGTGATCACAAGTCATTAGGCGGTTATGATTTTTAAATCAAAAGTCGGTTCTTTCTGATTTCATATTCTTTCGAAATCCAAGGAAAGATATTCTCTTAATTTCTTCTTTAAAAATTGAGTTCTGAAATCAAAAGATATTAGGAAAAAAGCCACTTAAGCTCTTATGACTTGTTGAATGAAAAAAGAAGTAAAAAAATTGAAATTGACTTGGGCTATTATTCCATATGAAAAAAAAATTTAAGTGCTTAACTCAAGTTATGAAAACTTTGGTACTCGTTTAACTTAAAGAAAAATTCATTTCCATAATAAAATAAAAGAAAAAGGTTTTTCCTAAAAGTCAGCGAATCAGAAAACCTTTTTGGATAAAATCTAAAATAGTTAAGCTACTTAACCAAACAAACCAATTTTAAAGACTCTTGCCATAGACTTTAAATTTGTAGATTTTGTACCTTGGGATTTGTGTTTGCTTTTTTTTCTGTCGTTCGAGACTTTTACGAAGTTAAATATTTTCTTTGTGCGTCATTGTTAACAACCTGTTTTTTTCCGCTTGACGTTTGGTTTGAACTTTCCTGGAAATTTTTCCATGTTGAAGATTTATTGAAATTAATGCGCGATTGTGTTGAGACTTTGAAAGCGAACTCTTTGAATTTTACCAAATTTGCAAACAATTTAAATGAGGCCTCTTAAGTGCCGAGCAAATCTTAAAATTCGTTTTGCTCGGAAAAGTTTAATCGAAAACTAATTAAATGAAAATTAAACAAACATTAAAAAGTGTAAATCAGTTTTTAATATCCTCAAGTAAAATTTATCTTTTATTTTCACTTTTTTCTGCAGAAATTGTTAAACAACTCATAAAATTTAAAAACCATTTTATCGTTAATTTATAAAAATTTGTTATTAAATTACATATTACAGATATTTTTTTTGCCGGCTGGTTGAGCCATACGATAAACTATTATAATTAACAATTTATCATTAATGCGAAATCTTAAAAAAACAAAAATTTACACAATTTAAAAGTTAACCGTTTTATGGTAAGTATTTGAGTAAAATACCGCCAACCGAAAAGCATTCAAACGAAAAGAATTTTGATATTGCAAATTTCCATAAATTATAATCACGCGAAATATTTTCTCATTCGTATGAGTACTTATTTTTCTTTTTATTAGACGTAGTAGCCGACGTTGCTCAGGCGTACTTTGCCATAGAAAAACATTTACACAGCACACACTTTTCGCAATTAAGAATTGTTAGGGTAAATGCGGGTAGGATGACTACTCGGTTTTTGATAATCATAGGCAAGTATTAAATAATTTCAGATTTTCAACAACAATTTTAAACTTTTGAGCTTACATTTTTGTTCAACGAGCAACGAGTCTGAAGTTTTTATTCAATAGTTTACGACTATTGACAGTTAAAGTTTTTGAGATATACAATTTATTTAATAGCTCAATGAAATACCATGACCAACCTTACCTCCATTTGCCCTTTAATTACTATTACAGTGAAGGAGTGTTGTAAACGATTGGCAATAAATCAACAATACATTTAATTTAACGTTTTTTTTCTTCTCGTTGTTACAATTAAAAAAAATCCTCAATTTAATTAATGAATGAATGTCTATGACAAATAATACAAGTTAAATTGTTGATATTAAAAAGTATCAGTTGTTGGTTTCTGTTCTTCATATTGCAATAATTCATTGAAATTCTTTATCGAACTTTATTTATTGACATCATTTGAATGGAATTCCGAACGCATCATAAAAACTGACAGATACGACGTATTGAGAAATGAATTCAGTTGTGCGATTAAATAAATGTATGTACGTGTTTATGTACGAGTTTTGCAAATACAAAACTTAATAAAAACAAACAAAAAAACAAAAACAATTTTGTATTATATTAAATTATTAAAAATTCAAAGTGAAGTTCAACAAACCAGACATTGTTTTTATTTGAACAATTGGCAATTTTTTAAATTTATTCAATAGATAAATTGTATTTTTTTAACTACATAGATATGTTGTTTTATTTTCGTAAGTTTTATAAAGTAAGCTGGTATCGCACGATTCATGAGCACAGCACAGCCCTAATGACTGCCCATTTATTTGTATGTTAGAGAAAAACATTTCATCATAAAATAAGAGAAATAATTTATAATTGGTTAATAATTGTTTTAAGCACTTTAAACGGTAGAAGATAGACTTAAATAATCGATTGGTACCAGAAGTACGTTGGGTATAAAGCAACAAAAACGGTTTTTTGAAACAAATTTATGTTCTCAAATCTCTTTTAACTTTTAATAAATTCTCTGCACCAACTTAGTATAGCCTGCTAACTTTTAAAGATTCATTATTCAGAATATTTGATTTTTTTCCAGCCATTTAATGTACATTTGACTTATATTTCGTTTTGATTTAGGAAGCATTATTTATAAAATTCTTTGCTCTGTTTTTTTTTAAACGCTCTCTTTTCAATATAAATTTAATTGCGTGTTCTCTACCGAAAGTCAAAAGCTTTGCATTTCCTCAAGCTGGGTGATATAATATTTTATGAATGCAAATACGAAAAAATGCAAGAAAAGAAAGAATAAAAAGGTTAACTACAGAGCGGCTTTGTCTTAAAAAAAACACAACAACAAAAGTTCATAAACATACTGGGGTAAAATTGTATGTTCAACTTTTTATAAACAAAAAACCGGTAAACCAATTTATACAGAATTGTATTATTATATAAAACCTTTGTCTGACGACATTGCAAATATCTATTAGAAATTTATTGAATAGAAAGAAAGAAACACGCAGGAGTAGTTTGCTGAATGAAGAAAGGTTAAGTAAGTACTGCTCACCTCAGTGTTACGTGAGCATTTATCATTAGAGGCAGAGAAGCAGTAAAACAAAAACGAAGAAGACTACCGAAGGGGCATTGAAAATTATCGGATGCGATTATCATGAGGCCAAATGAGCCTATTTCATGATGACCTAAAAACTTTAAACTCGACAAGCGAACGGAAACTATTAGAAAATCAATATTAAAACCATAATTTTGTACCAAGCGTTTGACCTTTAAAGTTCGAAACTATTTTGTTACCAGGGCAGCAGACATTTAGCCGCTTACGGGCTTAAAAGGATAATAATAAGCACCTTATTCGAGGCAATTTAAAATGGCAAACAGTGAAGAACATTTTTAAACTAATTTAAGTACAAATTGTTCCAAAACAAAAGAAATAAATTCAACTTTTTTGTAGACGTTTCACTTTAACTTTCCAAGTGCCTTGCTCTCGCCTAATTTTGGCTTTTGGTCTTAAAATGATGTAATCCGTTGGCATAATCGTTTTTGAAGTAATTATAAAAAAATAAACACATTAAAAGGAACCAGCACAAGTACTAAATTATTTTTAGCAACCTGAAGCACCTTGCGCCATTCGCGTGGAATGCCAACATTAACTTATGAGAGTGTCCTTTTGAGCCGAAGGTACTTTTCAAGTGCGAGTGAGGCTTCTTGCTTTGTGACGTTATGACTTTCAACAAAAGAAGGTGACCTATTATGTCATGTCGTTCTGAACAATTTAACAAAATACTTAAAACAAAAGCTAAGTCATATGTTGTTATTAGTACAACACTAAAAATATTTAATTGTCATTATTTTAACCATTAAATATTAAATATATTACATAACAATTCCTACAAATAGGAAACTAATTGATTTCATTGAAAGTTTGTTCCTTTTCGTTCATTAATAATTTCATTAGATGACGGTGTCAATTTTCAAACCAGTCTAAAATGTTTTTTTTTTTTTTGATTAGGAAACGTTATACTTTTGAAACTTGGTAATTTTTGTTTAGGTGCGATAATATAAACAACTAAATACGCGAATCAATGCAATAACTTAATATTAAAATATACGCTCAAAACGTTACAACAAAACTTTACAAATGACGACTGCACGAAAGTTACGCTTCATCGGTTTGGCGTGACGCTTTTGAAATAAACGAACCGGACAGTAGTCGCTCGCTCATCAATTTGTTAGCGGTTACATTAAACGTCATGCCATGGTTTTTAGCATATTAATACACAGTATAGACAGACAATATACGAGTAGACAGACGGACATGCTAGTCAAACAGACTGACATGAACATAATGACAGAGTAACCAAGATCGACGCGGGGACAAAATGTATGTATAAAATGTCATGGGAAAAATAAATATTTGAACGTACGAATATAGAAAACGAAAGGAAGATAAAGCTCAATACAAATAACATAAACATACACTCAAAGGAAAAAAGCAGTTAAATGTAAAAAAAAAAACATTTTTTGTCTGCAAATAAACGTCAGTATGAAAGCCAAAGATTGGGCAAGTATGTTTAAAGTTAAATTTCATTAAAGGTTAACTAAAACGTTAAATTTGTTTAACCTTTGCAATTTAAGCGTCAAATTCATGAGATCGCTTTTTTAAAACACATGAAATAAAATTTAAACGTTTAAGACAATTCGTTTCCACTTTCAGTGTGGTTGGATCCTTTGTAAACCAAATAAAAAGTCAAGTGACTCGAAACAGGTTTAAGTTTAAATGTGCAGGTTGGTAGGTACCTACACAAAATTCGTTGCCAAACTGTCAGATACAAGTAAACGAATGCAGGAAATGCGAAATTGGCTTAAATATTGCTGGAGAGAAAATAAATGCACCGGTTGGTTGTGCAACCTGTTTCTGGACCTCAGGAAAAAGATTTTAATAAAACAACAACAACAAACAAGAAATGTACTTAAAAAATTCCAATAACTGTGAATTTTATTCCTTGATTGATTATGATCTAAAAATACGATTAAAATGTTCACTTTGCGCCTAAAAATGTGAAGCGATGCGAACAATTGCGATTAGCGAAGGAAAAATAGAATTTTCTGTTTTAATTTGTTACAATTTGATATTTTAAATTTAATTTCTCTAAATTATAATATAAGTATGTAAAAATATTCAAAATACGAATTTTCGGAATTTTAATTTTTAGTGATTTTTTCTGCGCAAGAAAGAAAAACAAACGAATGCAAAATTCTAAATACGAGCAAACAAGCAAAACGCTTAGCGTAAGAATAAGATTTGTGCTGATGGCAGTTTTTTTTCACAGGGTAGCGTGGCCGAGCGGTCTAAGGCGCTGGTTTAAGGCACCAGTCTCCTCGGAGGCGTGGGTTCGAATCCCACCGCTGCCAGAAAACTTTTTTATTTTTTTTTTAATTATTATTTTAACACTAAAGACTGATAAATTAGGTGGCAAGATGCACTTTTATTATACGAACGCAACAAAAGGTTACCTCATAATAAGTAATTCGTCTTACTAATTCTTCTGAGTCATAGAATGCATAGACAATTGGTTTTTTTTTACTAATGTAAATCTGTGTGAAATGTTAAGAATGAATCAGAAAATAATTTGTTTGAAATATTTTGTTGCTTTTTGAATGCGAATTGTTATTTATGTTACAATCACGTCAATGTCGTGTGAAAAATAAAACAAAGGTTGCAATTGCAAAGATTGATTTTCTTTCTAGATATTCAAATTCATTTTTTTTAAATAATTATTATATTTTCACCACAATTTTTATAATACTGCGATTTCTTTTCATTAGTTTAAATAACGTATTTTATTAGTTTCTATTCCCAATTTAAATTCGTTGTTAAAAGCAAATTAAATGATTAATCGGACATAATTTAAACATTTTGAGAACTAGAAAATCTGCTTTCTAAACTCAATTTGTATGAGCTGAATCGGTTAACGAAACTTAAGAAATAGGTCAAAGAATTATGTACCGTTGATTACTGATGATATAAAATTGTGTATAATCATTTTACATTTCAAAATAGTTTTACTAATAACTCACCGAAGTGTTAAAATGATTTTTATTTTTTTACTGTTTATCTAAAATGTGTTAAACTTCAGTTTCGGAAAATGAAATTCGTTTCGCACACAGTGAAGGTACTTAAAATAATAAACAATTAAGCAATGAGATTAGGTCATTGTTTTCAATCGAGTTATAGGTACTTAAGTCAACAAATGTGCAACGTTTGACTAAACAATTGTGCAAAGATTAAATACAAGGTTTAAAAAACAATCAACTGGAAGTTGAACTATTACAAACAATTAAAAATGCTTTTTAGAATTTCTTTAAAAGTTTTGAATATTTGTTGTCCATAAAATCTAAAATGTGTTAAGTAAATCATTCAATTCCAACAGTTTTATAAATTGATTGATGAGTCAAAAGATTTTAATCGTCAAAATTTGCACTTATGAAGGTGCACCACTCGATCTTTTTCACTCCGTCATTTTGAAGTGACGACGAAAAAAGAAAAGACAAATAAATACTTAAGAACGACGACACATGTGGGTGCTGCACGAGACTTTGACCACAACAATGCAAACTTTTTGTTTCTGTTTTTGTTTAGTTTTATTGTTTTTGTTTTTTAAATAATTACCACATGCCAAGACACGCCAAGTAGCTACGCGGAATGCATGCAAACAACAAAAACAAAAAGCCATCGCAGCGAAATGAGAAGCTGCTTAGGAATTTATTTATGTATGTACATATATAGCAACATTTTCCAAACAGATAGACAACAATATTTACGCGCAAATTGACGTCATAAGTAAATAAGTAAAAATACGTTTCTATTTTGATATCTATTTTATTAATTTAAATCAATTAGAAATCGTAAACGAAAATTTCGGAATTACAAATTGCTGCCAAAATGCTCAAAGGCCCTAACTAAGGAATAAGCAACTAACTAAGAAGTGCAACTCTTGATTCTAAATTTAGAACACAAACATTTCATTTCAATTTGACTATTGATTGTTTGTATGTAAGACGTATTTACATTTGTAATATGAAAATAAACTTGTAGAGAAATGTTATTTATTTATGGGTGTCGAAAAAGCATTGACATCGCCTTTAGTACGTATTAAGTAAAAACGTCACTTCCGCTTACGAGTTGCTATCTAAAACAAAATATTTCCACTTGTCGAGATAACTTCAATCGAAATAATTTAGCAAACTAATCGTTATTCTGTTTGTTGTTGTTGTTATTTTGGCACAACCACTCAAACGGGTTTTTACAAAATCAAACTTTAAATTCACTGACGTCCAAATTAAAATGGCAAACAAAAAACTCAATAATTTTTAACATTTGTTATTAATTAAAATTAAGCTCATCACTAAATAACTGAGTCACATGATGTGGTCGAAACATTTTTGGCAAAACATGCAATAAACATGTTAACTAGTGCTGGGCCAACAGTAAAGCGTTGAACGAAGAAATCAATTTCAACTAACGAATCGAAATACCAAATCTAAATATCTTAAGGGCCTTGATAGCCACAAGCAATTGTTATTTAATTGAACTTTTAAGAATTCCTGAAGTCCGAAGTGAACCCTGAAAATTCCTGCTGAAGTGCAGTCTTAACCGATTAAGGATTAGAAATGGCATTTTAGGATTTGCTTACCTGCACCAAGATCAGCTCGCTGTCTTCCGTCGACATTTTAGCGATTTTTTTCTTCACTTATGGTACGCTGTTATTGTTGTTGTTGATTTCTTGTGAGACTAATTAATTTCAGGCCTTCGGAATGCAGCAATACTTTTTCTTATATTTATTTATTTGAATTTCTCCTTTGTGCACTTTGCCTGCGAAAATTTATTCATCAAAAACTACGTCACAAAAAACAAAAAAAAAAAAACATTGAAAATTTTATTTTTCGTTGATTTTGCTTTATTCTTATTCGTCGAAATTTGCACACACCAAAATTAAGCCTTTTGCTTAGTTTTCTTTTTTCCTGCAGTTTTGCAATTATACAATTTATTTATTAAGCTGCGACGGACGACCGAAGCATTTTACTTTTTTCGAGAAATAAACTAAGCACAATCCGCACTTCATAAATTAAATATTCACCTTAAAAATAATATAAATCTACACTTCTCAACTTCTTCCTTATCCGCACAAGCTTTTTTCCGACGTCGTCGCTTGGCAGGCGCTGCCAACTGAAGTGATTTGCATTCGATCAGCGTTGCCAACCGCTTAAATTTTGGCTTTGTTTAATAGCATTATTGAGCATAATTTTGGGGTTACCAGCAGTTGTGAGTTTTGTATCTGTTTAGTGGAACGCGATTTGATTATTTCATATGGACAATAAATCCTTAAATTTTTATGACTTCAAACACGAATTTTAATTTTAATTTATATTTTCAACATAAGAAAGTATAAAATTCATGGACTTTGAGATTTTATGCGCCATGGATCAGACAATTTTCTAATACTTGTCTAATAAATTTAAGCTTCACAAGTGAAATCGGAAGAGAGCAATTGAAAACTGTAATTATAATGCAGAGCAGGAAAATACAAAACAATTCTCATCATACCCTCTCAGACTGATTATAAAGAGTTACCTTCTTTTCTTCGTATACGGTTTCGGTATAACTGCTCTCTTCTTGTTGTGCTTGTTACAGCTTCACATGTACTCACCTTTTTCTATCTATTTACATTACAATTCGGCTTTGCTCCTAATTAATCCCGCTAATTTTTTGGTTTGCAATGCTATCCTTAAGACGGAGTTAATACATTTTCAATTATGATTGATTTGGAGCAATAATATCAATTCTATATATGTACAAATAAATGCTTCTTTCCAAAGTCTTTCTTTGTGCCCTATGCGCATCTAAGCCATTCATCTGATAGCGATGAGTTGCTGTGCTTACGCCAAGATTGTTTTGGACCACGCCCACCTATAACGCCAGCAATTTGCCGTCCAGTTCCTCTAACCATATGTTTAACTACGACAACTACTACTATCTGACATATCGAATGAACCTGAAAATTCGACCGTTCAATATAAAAGAGACAACACAAAATTCGTTTATTTTTGAAAATTGATTTTTTTCTTATTTCCATTTTGCTTTAAGTAGTCTTTCCGGTTGATTTATTTCTGTTGTATCATACTTTTTAAATAGTGTTTGTATAGAAATTGCTAAATGCCATAATTTTGTAATAATATTTGTTGTTGTTTTGTTTTTGTTTTTGTTTTGTTATTATACATTCTATAATATTATCATTATTATTTTACTTGAATTTCCTTTTCAGTTTTATTTACTAACTGTGGTTACATTTAGGTATTACTTTTCATTATTTAATATTTCATTGGAAAATCAACCGAAAATAATTTGAAAATTTGTTTTAAAAAGTACGCTATTACAAATTAAGGAAAAAGGCAATTTTACTTGTTTATGTTTTTGTTTTGTTTGTTTGTTTGTTTGTTTGTTTGTTGCTATGTTAATAATTATATATTTTTGTATATAAATTTATTTATATGGAATAACACTTACATAATCATTTTGATTTCCAGTTGAAATATTCAATTTTCTATTTCAACATATTCAAAAAATGAAAAACTTATTTATAATAAAAAACCGCTTTGTAAATGATGGAAAAAATGTATAGTCAAAATACAACGCAATAATATTTGTTAATGCTTCTTTTTAAATAATATAATATTTTATATGTATTATTGTTTGTTTTTGTTTTTGTTATCTTTTTTCATATCAATCAATGCCCGCCTATATAGAAATTTTATAATTATTTTAACCTTTTGCATATACTTTTCAAAATATACTCGTTTATATATATAAATTTTTGTTTAGAAGTAATGTATCAAGAGTTAGGTGATATCTTTTTTTCGCTATATGTTCTGTCTGCATTATCATAGTTCATGCTATATAATTTATATTGAATTAGATCGGGCCTTAAACTGCTGTTTGCTAATTTTTGTTTTTGTTTTGTTTGTTAACATTCATAGAAAAAGTACAAAAGTATACTTTTATATTTTCATTGATTTATGTTAGTTAGTATGAAATTGTGCTTATACTTGCAGTAGAAAACATTTCCTTTTTTGTTTTATTTTCTAATTAAATTTTACGTTTTAAAATAAAAATTGATTGTTTCGAAAAATCTTGTAAATCTAAAAACAATTCAAAACGAGCCTCATTCCTGAGGGTAGGTTAGGCTAGGCTAAACCTCTTAAAACCGATCGTTCTTGGACTTATAAATTATATTTGCGAGTGCCTTCGCCTATGAATGTCGTTTACAACAAGAAATTACAGAAAACTTGCCCTTTAATGATTTAATTTAGCAATAAACGACTGCGTGCAATTTTATTTGTTTTAGACGACAAAAGGTGAAGTTCAAAAAAAGAAGAAAACGAAAATTTTTTTAAATTTATACTCAAAAGCATGATTCATTAATGTTAAATATAAAAAAACGTTTTAAAGTTTGGTAAAAAAATTATTAAACTTTAGAAACCTTAAAAGCCGTTTTTTTTTCAGTTAGGCATATTAATTTTCCCTTGTTTATAAAAAAAACTATTTAGCCTTGACATTTATATAACAAGTAAACAAAAGACTAATTTAAAATAATAAGAAAAAAAAAAGTATATCAAATTGTTTAGAAATTTACAAAATCTTCGTAAACTATCAATAAAAAATAAAAAAATATATATATATGTATACTAACTGAATGTCATTAGTTTTAAAAACTATGGTATGTCAAAAGTATTTCTTTTACTACAATCTATTATAGTAAAAATGATTTTAGCTACACACGTTTTAGCACAAGATTTGGAATTGAGAAAATTGTTTGTGATAAATGTAAACAAACAAAATCGATATGTCTACATTTAAAATGCCAATTATATTGAAATATAATTTAGAAAAGGTTTTAGCCATACAAATTTTGAAGCACACAAGTACGGATGCTTTAAATTTCAACTTTCCCAAATTAAAATGTCGTCTGTATGGAAAATGAAACTTGTGCTAAAAACTAAAGGTACAGCTAATTAAAAATGTTAAATAAATGAGAAACGAATGCAAAACCCAACTAACAACTAATTTTTCAACTATCATCCCTCGCCCTCGCCCACGTTCAGGCGTTTTTCGCCTTATTCACTATCGATATTCAAACCGACGCGCTTCTCCTCCTCCAACATGGCGTCCAGTTCATCAGTTAAGTTGGCTAACATGTTGCCAATATCGTTGAGCACATTCACGGACACTTTCTGTCCGCCAGTGTTGACAGCGGCGGTGGGTGGTGTAGGTGGGGTCGCATTGGCATCGGTTGCAGCAGCCGAACCACCGCTGCCATGTTGTGCATGTAAGTCTGCGGTGGTTGTTATAGTTGCGGCGAGCAGCGATTGCGATGGCGATGAGGAAGTACTGCCGGCCGTCGTTGCTGCATCTGATGCTCCTGGCGGATACTGTAACGTGGGTGAGCGCAGTAGATGCAGCATGCCACCGCCGCCACTTGTTGCACCAGCACTGCCGCCGCTTGCATTGCTGCCAATGCTGTCGCTGCGTATAAGCGAAGCGTCATGCAGCGACGAGGAAGATTTCAGCGAATGAAAGGAGTGCGTTATGTTGGCGATTGTATTGGTCGACGATGATGACGACGACGACGATGAGGAATGTAAGTGTTGCTGCTGCTGTGTCTGCTGCGTAGTTTGTGCCGCTGCCGCCGACATATCCTGGCGATTGAGCAGACGCTGTTTGATGGTGCCGGTATTCTCGTTGGCAAATGGAATGGTATCGATGGAATCGATGCTGGAGTTTGACTAAAATAACAAATTCGCAATTAATAACTGAACAATAAAACAAAAATAAACTAATCTCACCTTATTGTCGTGGAATTTTTCGCAGTGTATTTCCGCGGTGGTTTGCTGTATTGTCGCGTAATTCGCGTAAATGGGCTGTGACGCCTGTTGCTGTTGCTGCAAGTATGCCGATGGCGCTCCATGATGGTGCATAGACAAAGCGGAACTGCCGCCACCGCTGCCGGCGCCATAGTACAGATTTTGTGCGACTGTGTGTAGTGATTGTTGCTGTTGCTGCTGCTGTTGTTGGTGCAGCTGTGCTGCTCCACCATCCGAACTTAGAGTCCGAGAATTTCGTATACTGCAGTGACGTCGCGGCGGTTCCGGTGCGATTTTCTTGCTGACCATTGGACTTCCAGTTAAATATGGCTGTAATGCGATGAGAAAAACAAATAATTAAGATATACACACTTTCATAGATTAAAAACAAATGATATACTCACTGCAGTTAAACTGGAACTGTCCAATCCGCCAGTAACGCCTCCTATGCCGGCGGCGTGACACACATATTCCGCCGCGGCGGCATTCATATAGTGATGATGCTCCAGCGGTGGCATACTATTCAAAACGGCGCGCTGCAAAATGCCGCGTTGTTGACGAGGTAGCGTACCGCCGCCCTCCTCGTAAATCATATCGCCACCACGTGCCGCATCGTTGGTCGGTGTGATGTCACCGTCATCGTACGAACGACGCCAAGACTACAACAAGAGTGAAAAACAATTAAAGAGATATCGAAATAAATCAATGTAATTTTTGATTTGAATATTATTTTAATACCATAGCGGCAGGATTGTTGAGCAAACGATTGCCTCCAACGCCGCCACCCATTAAAGCCGCCTGTTGTTGCTGCTGGTGTTGCTGTTGCAGTTGATGCTGCTGCTGCATGAGTTGCTGTTGGTGCTGCAGGATCTGCGTCGGATGCGCAAAATGTCCATAATCGGTTGTTGTATAATGACTGAAGGTCAAATGGCTGCGTGTACTATTATCATGGATGTCCTCAAGTGATTCCAAACTCTTGCCGCGCGGTTGGCGAACCTAAAATTTGATATAAATTTAATTTGATTTAATAAACTGTCATAACAAATACAGAACTTTGCATTAGACGAAGAACTGAGAAGGACATTACAGCAGAGATTTATAAAAATTGTTTTAACGAACGTTTTGAAGAATTTTTATAATTTTACGATTGCTTCGAAAGTTCGAAAATCCAACAAAAGATTTACGAGTATGAAAAGTAAAAATAACGCACAGCTCGAATAAAAATTAAAATAATTTTAAAGAAAAGAAAAAAAAAAGCTTTTAAGTTTGTTTCAATATTGGTCTTTAAAAATTGCCGACGTTAGCCAATTCGCGGTCTGATCTCTCACCTTAATTAGGACCACATCGTTGCCATCGCAACATTCGTGATTGCTACCCGTACAATAGTATGCATCTGCAGTCGTCGAAGAAACATTGGCATAGATCTTCGAATCATCCCAAGACGAAACGCGTGCGGTGTGGGGCAAATAGGAAGTCGGCGTGGTTGGCATTTGAACGGAAGAAGTTTGCCAAGTCTTGCGATACTCCTGCACATTTTTTATTTTGTTTGATATTTTAACAAGAAATAAATTAACATAAATTAAATAATTAAAATAAAACAATAATAACAAATATAATTAAAATTATAATATATTAAAAAAAACTAAACATTTTAAATAAATAAAATACTAAATTTTAAACAAAATTAACTCTGCTATAATTTTCGAAAGCTTGAACTCTGAACGTTAGCTAATTTAAAACTATTCGAACTTTTAGAAATTTCGCTACATTTATTAAAGCAGAACCTAAGCGAAATTTTGAAAAATTCTTTTTTTCTATTTCGAAAAAACTTAAAACTAATTCTTGTAATTTAATATTGTACATAATATCTAAATCGCCTAAACATTCAAAATTTGAATTAATGGTCATTCTTTACCTGTTGCTGATAGGCATTGACACCGCCAGGATTCCATTTTCCGCTAATAATGTCCTTGACACGCTTTATGGCAAGCAGAATCTTTTTCTGATGTCCCAGTTTAACAATGCCAATATCCTCGAGATCCTCCCAAGTGACTTGTGTGACATCACGTACCGTTTTATAGTTTTGATCTAGCAGCGGTTGTATGTACTCCTCGAGACGCAACAACTGCAGCCACTCTTCGATAGAGCCCTGCAAGTAGAAATCAAAAAAGTTTTATTAGAAATTACAAATTTTATCCGATTGATGGTTTCTACGTTTTTGTACTTAAATATTCGAACTATTAAAAAATTCTAAATATTTGAAATAAAAATTGAATTGGAATAAAAAAAACATAACTTAGGAAAATTTGTTATATTGTTTTAATCGAATATGTAATAAGCCCTATTCGAATTCATATATTCCAAAGTTCAATTAATCCCTGGGTTGTAAATAAAGGTTTTTCTTCCTATAACTTAAAATTAATTTGAGAAAATTTTATGTAATTCGATCGCAAAGTTTAAAAATGCTCCAATTTCAGAACTTATTTTCCATTAAACAAGTTTTGAAGTACTCAGTCTAGAGAAATCCATTGTCAATTGCCCAAATTTAATTTCCGATCACGGATCACGAAATGAAAGTTGTCTGCTGCGGCAAAAAAAAAATAAGAGAAACAAGATAATTATTTTCGGCTATGCCGAAGCTCAAATACCCTACACCATTGTTAAATAAATGTGCTTTATTTGTTAGAACTTTCGTTTTACCATAGAAACACAAAATGCAAAATTTGAATTAGCATTAAAAGACCAAACTTAATATACCCAACGGTCCATGCTTGCGCGTGGTGTAAGGAATACAAATCTATATATGTGGCTGAATACGAAAATGATTTTACAAGCTACAATTTATTTCAGTTTAACACCTTTTTGCCTTTTAATGGTTAAATTGACGCAGTGTGTTTGCCTGCCACTTGGCAAGTCAAATAAAGGCATTAAACAAGTTGGATATTTTTGTTGTCTTTCTCTTTTATAATACTTTTCATTATTTTTGTACTTTGCTTTAAGCTAATGCAAGAATGCGAAAGAGGAAACAAAATGAAATGCTTAAAAACGTTGTTTTCTTAGCGTTAACGTTAACTTCGGCTTTTGCCAAGAACTGAATAAAAACTGGTGAAAACGCTGAATTTCTGGCATCACATCACATCACGTCATTAAAATTCTACGAAGCCCAGTTTCAAATGAATCAAAGCAAATGAACCCCCAAGAAATACGCTCAAGTTTAAGTCTGGATTTTTATTGCTTATTTATTTATTTGAAATAAGTTCGCAATAGTACAATGACCATAATATGGTATTTTGACCATTTTTGTATTGTTCTTTGATATTTTGAGAATTAGTATAAGAAATAAAAACAAAAACGAAAAAAGCCGCTTTCAAACTTCGACCTTGAGGGTTACTCCGAAGCATTTTAAAATAAAATAAAACAAATATTCGGCATAATATACACAAAATACAAAAACAAACACTTCTTCTACCGATTATTGTGCTTAGAAACAGGTTTCTTTTCGATTTGCTTTATTACGTTTAGTAAGACCGTTTCTGTGCCGATTAAACCGATACTGGAATACCCTATAAAATTGCGATATTTCGTTGCAAAAAGTATCTAAATAAAAAATCTTAAAAAACTTTGCTAAAACAAAATTTGAATTAAAATTTTTATTCTATTAGAATTTTTACATTTTGCACATTGCAAAGAAGCGATTTGTCATTTTTAAGCTTATAACTCAAAAAATATAACAATGAAATGCATCAATTGGAATATACCTTGTGCGCGCAAATGTAGAGTACAATATTTATATGGTTAGTTTCGTTGGCATAGTGTCATGCCATATTCTACCTGCTAATAACCAAAACAAAAATTAAGAAAGAGAAAAATAAATAGTCAACTAAAATTCTAACAGCTAACTGCGGCTGCAGCCTAGCCTTGCTGTT
The DNA here is from genome assembly GCA_949127995.1 of Suillia variegata. Classification (NCBI taxonomy): domain Eukaryota; kingdom Metazoa; phylum Arthropoda; class Insecta; order Diptera; family Heleomyzidae; genus Suillia; species Suillia variegata. The sequence continues at coordinate 4,245,360 of OX421842.1, forward strand.
TTTCGCGCTAAATTAACAACTTAGCAAAGCAAAACCGCGAATTTGATTTGAATTTATTTGAAAATAGCTGTTGACATGTGTCGCCGTCGCCGTGGACGCAGACCCGGCTTGATTTCAAATTGCTTACTAACTGTTAGTGTAGACTTTTCGATTTTCGATTTATGCTTTAATATTATTAGTGCGCTTTCTGCTTTCAGCTCGCATTCGCATTCGTCGTCGTGGTCGTATGTTATCAATATTTGTTTGATTAAATTCTAAGTGCCTACCTATAATCATACAATAATAAAGTAGTTCATGGACAATTTGTCTTTGGACTCACCCGCCGCCCCCCAAAATGATTACGGGTTATGTTGCGATAACAAATTTACTATAATACGCTGTTTCAGTGCTGCGTATGGAAATTATATGTTTATTGTAAACTGCACTACTAAGTAAGTAATCTGGGTTTGTTTGTGTAAATTAGTTATTAAATGTTTTAGTAAAACAAAATCGAAGTGGGTCTCATTTGGCTTAATTCTTTGACTTTCTATTTTTTGTGTTTTTCTCAGAAACGTTTTTTTCGTTTTTTTGTATTTGAATATACAAATTGTATGTCGATCTGTTCATATTTTTAATTAAAACATGTTTTCTCAGCGAACTGCTGAAACGATTTTGAAGTTGGGTTTTTTCTTATTACCGCACTTCATCTTTGTCGCATACCAACAAAATTTTCTAGATTTACAATTTTTTTTACATATTTATTACAAAACACTTTAAAGTGCAATATTTCGAAAAGCAGAAACTTGTTGTTATTTCCTACAGTTGATGTAAACGAAACTGATTCATGTTTGTGTTTACTGATTAACAACAATAATAAAATAACTAATAACTCGCCTGGTTGACACAGCACATTTGCACATACCGATGCCGATGTCGTCTTGACTCTACTCGACAGATTCGCTGCAAAAATGATGCCATGTCAACAGTTGTCTCACATTTTCATTTTCACAATAAACATAAAACACAGCCATTTAATATTTACTTTTTTATAGTTATTGTTTCTCACATTGTGTAGACATTTTAACTTATCTTTTGTTATAAGGTTTCTTTATGTACGAACGTAAATAAATTCCTATTTAAACAATTCGCCATACTCGAACGACAAATCGAGCTGCGAAACGCAGTGCAAAAGTCAGTTAACTACTTAACTGCGTTACACTGTTTAACTGCGTGGAGCGATTTGGTCATTGATTTCTGTGGAATCTTTCGCAGTGACGTATTTGGAGTTTTAATTTGATATTTTACTGGTCATACTCTCTGAGAAGACTCAATTCATGATCGAAATTATTTGTTTGCAAACGACCTTTAATTTTAATAAAGCTTGGCCGAACCAAATTTTTACTTCTTTTGTTTGTTTTTCGATTCCTACGCCACTGCCATTTTGCGTTTTTAATTGTTGCTGAGATAAATTGTAGAGCAGCAGCAGCAGTCGCAACCAAACACGAATTTAATTTCAAATACTTAAAAAAAAAATGGTAGTTAATTCAATAACAACATTTTTGCTACAAACCGCATTCTCGGTGAAAATTCGCAAAACACGCTGACAATTGCTATTTTTTATTTTTATGTTTTTTGTTGTTGTTGTTGCTGTTGATGTTGTTGTGAATGAATAAACGTTTTCTTATTGAATGGTGGCAATTGTGAGTTATTGCTTAAAGGTCTTTCAATATTTTCGCATATTTACAAAATGACCTCAGCGCGATTTCGATTTCAAGTTTTAAATGCTTTATTATTATTTCGTTTGTTTTGTTCTTCGTTTTTTTTATTTTTCTTTTTCTTTTAAGTTATTCATAGAACAATGCGTTAAAAAAGTAGCAAATTGCGGGTCGCAATCATTATTACCTTTATTATTTGTATGGCTTTGTGAGTTATTAATTTCCTGTTTTTTCTCCCCAACATACTTTCAAGTAAAATTGCGTGGAAACACGCCCAATCAAAGTTTAAGTAGTAAAGTGCACAAAGTTTTGGATATATAAATTAAAAATGTGTGTAGTAACTTGCCAACTTGTTCAATACCTGCTAAAAAGGCGAAAATTTTGTTTGTATAATGAAATTAAATGCCCAAAGCTAAAAATGCTAATTTGCTTTATAAGTAAAATAATTTAATTACGTGCTAAACTAAAGATCAATTTATTAAAAAAATTTATATTGATAAATTGTATCAATTTATTTATTCAATTATAATTTATTCAAAATGCCACGAAAGTGTTGTGTAATACGCAGCGTCACTTTAGATAACCGGTTAAAGCCATAGAAAATATATTTAATTAGGAAGTTCCACTGATTGATAATAAACCGATTATTTTTCTCAAGATAAATTTATGCAGACTATTTTTCTGTTTAGTTCAACAGATTTTTAATTAAGTTTATATCCCCGCAAAAAATAATTTGTCCGACATTTTTAGCAGATCCAAAGATCCTAGGCAATGCCAAATTTTAGTTAAGAATGCTACAACTAAGAATGCTAAAGGCTAATTATTGCACTTTAAAAATATGCAGTTAAATAATCTTAGCACAAAACTGATCTTGAAAGTAAAATGAAAAACTTAATAAGAACAAAAAGACATACCGGTACGAAATGCGGCAAATTATCCAACACCTGCAGCTTATCGATTCGCTGTTTAATACGTTCACGATGATGCGGATTTTTGATACCGATTGCCGTCAAATCTTCAGGCGTCATACGAGCAATAGTCGGCAGATCATAGCCGGCGGCAATAAAGAGCTGCGCATACTCCTCGTATTTCATTTCTAGCAGCCAATCGATGATCAGTTCATCGTTGCGTTGTCGATCCACGCTGCCGATCGAACACGAACTCACCGACGAACAGCGTGGCGAAGAGAGCGCACCGCCACCGCCGCCAGTACTACCACTGCCGCTGCTGCTGCCGCCGCCCCGTATGGAAGCACCCGAGGCGCCTGTCAAATATGAAGAGGCACGGCCCGAATCAAGGCTGGCGGTGGAATGCCTTGAACCGGAACCAGCAGAACCCGACGACGAACCGGGCGAGTCACGTCCGGGCGATTGGGTCAAATCGATGCCCTGATCTTCTTGCAGTGCCAACTGCTGGTGATAATAGACGGCAGCCTTGTGTGTGAGCGGTTCGCGTAGCGTGGCGCAAAAGACGGGCGGGGGACATGGCACAATTGTGGGCCCTGTACCGGCACCCAGTAGCGGATTAATAGCACCAACGATAGGCGCTACACCTTGTGATGTGGATTGTTTGCTGGAGGCGGAAGAGGATGCGGCGGCTGAGATTGTTGCGGCGGATTGCGAAGTGCCGGACGTGGACATTGCACTGGCGTAGTCAGTTATTTCATCTAAGGCGAAAAAGAGTTATTAATTTTTTTATGTATTTTTTTAAATATTGTAAGCAAATTTTTTTTAATCAATTTAAAAACGCAAACTCGTCCTTCGCTCACCTTTCATACGTAAAGCGACCGATGGTTCGCGTGGCAAATTGAAACCGCCCTCTTCGAGCGATGGCGACGATATCATGCTACTCATTATGATTCCATGGCCATGGTCGTCCAGTTGCAGCTGCTGATGCTGTTTGCTGCCAGCTGCACTTGAAATGCTGCCGCCCAAGCGGTATAACGGTATTTGTTGCTGATGTGGCGTTGGGTCACCTGGTAGTGCGGGCGGTGGTACCTTCTTAGCTTGTGCGTGTGGTTTCATCAACGATCGATGCATGACAGCGATAGCAGCAACGACAATTGACAATGAATGTTGGCAAACAGCGTGTCACTTTATCGGAGACGTTATAAAACCGGAAAAGGTCCTACATTCAAATGAAAACATTTTAGAAACTTATAATGGAACTAATTTACAATAATTTTAAGAGTTATTTTCTATTAATAACAGTAATTAGTATATAACGAAAGATACTTTAAATGTATACGGTATACGTTTGGTCACGTTTATTAAGCTAATTTCGAAAATACTCAGTTTCAATTCATTGACGTAGTTTTTCATAGATTTGTATCAATGCAGATTAATTTATGAAAGACCAATTCACACACAAACAGTCACCCACTCAGTTGAAGCAGTTTTTTGATAAAAGGAAAATAAGAATAGAAACATACCAACACATGTAAAAGGTCATATTACAATTTCATTCAGAAAACACACACTAACAAATTAATGCGAAGATGAACGAATATGGACGATGGATGATGTAGTGACTGAAATTGCAATGAAACCGTGATAAGACAAGGCAGGGCAGGACAGAGCAGAGGCTAAAGATGAGAGGTAAACAATTATGTGGAATTTACTAAAGTTCAAATGCTCCCTCCCTTTAAATGGAATAAATACTATTAATACGTCAACTGACTTTATAATTTTTAACGATGGTGTACATACACACTGCGAAAAGAAAAATAACAAGCAAAAATGTCAAAGTTCAAATGCAACAGCAGAGTATAAGAGAGAGAGAGAGAGACAGAGTGAGAGAAAAAGCGCAAAAAATCAGAGAGAAAGAGTGAAAATGTATGGTGCTGCTTTGTTGAGTCCTGGGCCGGGTAAGGCAATGAGTATTAATAAATTTCGCAAATGCAATAAAAGTTTAAAAATTAACTTAAATTAAAGAAAATTATAAATTTACATTTTGTAATCGAGAAGAGTTCCGAAAAAAAATAAACAAAATTTAATACAACTGCATTAAAAAGGACCTCAACCACAAACGTCAACTAGAGAGAAAGAAAACACCTGTTTCAATGCAACTCAATAAAAAACAACAAAAAAAGAAAGGAGACTGGAATTAGTAAATGCAATTGGAGTACATAAAAATACTGTACAGACAAACTCCGAAAAGGGTTTTCCCTCTCTATCGCTCTCTCCGATGAAAGGTGGCAGGTGAAATTGAATTTGCATTGAAACGCATGCCGTATAAAAACAACAAAGAAAACAACAAAAGCTACTACTACACAACTGTAAAACCCGACAATGACCGAACGCGAGAACGAAACGCAAAAGTCAAAAATTGAAAAAAAATCAAATATACGAGAATATTACGAGCAAAATTATGGGCGGAAATGAAACCGGCATACTACGTTCACTCTTGTTCAAATTAGTTGGATTGCGATTTAGTTTTAGATATTTTTAATAATGTCCAAGTCGATTTATTACTCTAAGTTATTCTGCTATTTGAAAAATCGGTCATTGCCTTTAGAGAGTATTGCCATCAGTTTTTAAAATCTTGAGCTTTTGATTAATGTTGGTTTCTTCAAAAAAATACAATTTTTGTTTTGGGGCAGCAGCATCGACTTTATTCAGTTTTACTATATACAGACTTCTGGCCAAATTGCGGTGATAAATTCCATGTCAGATTGGCCGACATTTGGGAATTCCGACTCTTTATTTTTTGAGTATTTTAATTTTTCTTACTAATTTAAATATTTTTTTTTTAATATTAAAAAAAATTCTTGTGGATTTTTATAAATAAAAAAAAAATTTAGTGGAATATCAAATTCAAGGTCAAATCCAGAAAGTCGAATACGAGGTTATGTTTAAAAAAAAAAATATTTGATCCCACACTTAAGGAGCGACAAATGTGAACAAATTGTGACAACCATGAAAGTTAAAAAAAAACGCATTTGTATTAATTTAATTGCGAGTGTAATTGGGTGAGCGAGCTACTAGAATGCAAATACTGCGGGTAAAGTAAAATGCTCTGCACTTTTTCCAAAAAAAAATAATAATAAAAAATTAGTATTAACTTTGCAAACTAAAAATTCAAAACAACAACAAAAAAACTGCTCCAACAGCTACAACAACTTCAATAATGGCACGTCTGAGTGTGGGCAGTGGGTGGCGGCGAAATTGTTAGATCAATGTGCATGTGTAAGTTTAAGTGTGTGAGTGTGTGTGTGTGTGTGTGTGTGTGTGTGTGTGTGTGTGTGTGTGTGTGTGTGTGTGTGTGTGTGTGTGTGTGTGTGTGTGTGTGTGTGTGTGTGTGTGTGTGTGTGTGGATAGTGGTGCTGGTGTTGTTGAACCGGCTTTACTGAGGAGGAAGAATATATATTCCGAAGCAGCATTAAATTGCACTGCAGAGCACAGTACAGCGCAGCAGAGTAGACTGGAGTAGAGTAGTGCTTATGTCAGCATGGTTAATATTATGTGGAGTAGAAAGACGATGATGATGAAGATTGTGGTTATAGCCACAGTGGTGGTAGTAGCAAATTTACTGGGTGTTTGGCGTCAGGGTTTTTAAAAATATTTATGTACACCAAAAATTTATTTAGGTTTTAGAGTTCCCATTGGAGTTTCTTAAAATCAGTTAAATGACGTCACAAAAGAACAACATTTTCATAGATCATCTATCTAGGTATAAAAAAAAACAATTAGTTTGTTTTTTTTTATAAAAAAGAAAAAGTAATAAATAATCATATACTAAAGTGAATTTTAAATTATAGATAAAATAATATTTTATCAATAAATTGATTTAAAATATTAATACATTTTTGTTTGAGTTCAAACACTCTGTAGACGAGTGTATGTACAGATGTGTGTCTGTGTTTGTGTGCGTGTTTCACTTAAAATGGGGTGGTGCATGGGTGAGTAATCAAAATAGTGCAGTGTACTTTTTACACTACTGCATGGAAGCGGCCTAGCCTGGTCTGGCCTGGCCTGTTTATATGTGCGACTGACTGTGGGTTTGGTTTGGGTAAGGTTTATTGTTGGATATTTCATCAAAAGGATAACGGAACATAATCACCACACATCACTGGATGCGGATATGAATTCGGGGAGTTAGAAGAGATGTTAAAGGAGGCAAACAAGAATGCGGAGAAGACACAATAACAACTGATTACAGTCCGTTGTTGTGGTCGTTGTTTTGTTATTTTCTTCGTTAGAACGACAAAACAAGCCTAACTATAAGAACGGCCCGCCTTACTGACTCACATTTAGCCTTTACACCGTTAAGTGAATAGATAGTTGGCATGTGGCACGCCCTTTTTAGTTGTGTGCCAACAGACAAGGATTTAGTTACTTTTTAATTTATGCGGATTTAACAATTCAAGAATAAAAATTTCTAAGTATTCGTTGAGTATTTGTGATATTCGAAAAAAAAAAAACAACAAAAAACATTCAAATAACTCACAACATTTCGCATAAGTATTTTTGTCGGTTCAAACGGAACTGAGAACCATAACATACGAACTGGCTGTAGGGTTTCAAAAATAAAAGATTTATTGATTGCCGCCTTCGATAAAAAGAAGTCGTCCCAGGAAGGGTTTCTGCGCTCTCTCACAACGCTGCACTGTAGTTATGAAGTTGGCGCGTTAGTGGCGCTGGTGGTGGCGGTTTCTAAAAATAATTATTATCTGTGTAAGTGATGACAGTGGGTGTGGGGGATGATTGGATGTGTGGTCGGACGGAAATTAAATTGGTGTCACATAAAAAGGCTCCCAGATTTAATGGTGCAGAATCACAGCGTTAAATTGAATGTAATTCCAAATGCCTTTTGTGGTTAAACGAACTATTGAAAAAATACATTTCGGCTTTAATGTCGAAGTTTTGATCATTTTCGAAAATACAATGTGAAGTTTTTGATTCGGTTTTAAGAATTGTTTCGCGTTTCCAATCATGTAAGTTAAAAAGATTATCGTATGAGCATCATAAGTGTACAATGACTAAGAGCCAATTTGAATCTCATACACAAAGGTTGACTTTAATAAAAGTGTAAGAGTAAGCTTTTTATATATATTTACTCTATTGCTGCCGAAGTTTTTTTATATACATAAAAGATATTTTAATCGCTTTATATAGTTTACAATTTACCAAAGAGAAAAAGAAGAGAAAGTTATAATGTATGATATTTTAAGAACCAACTTTTAGTTTTCATTTTAAAGCGAACTTTTCGCTTCAGTTAGTTGGATCATTTTTATGAATAAATCCAAAATTGAAAATTGATTTAAAACTGCCAATCATCGCTTATTCGTTGCAAATTTCACTTTTCACAACCAATTTTTGTTTACGTCAAACATTCATGCAAATATCTGGTCTACCAAGTCCAAGTCAACGGCAAAGATTGGAAGCATTAAATTGGCAACAACATCAATTAAAATTAAAAAACAAAAAAACGAAATTAAAAGAAAAAGTTGAATGCAAAAGTAAAAATAAAAACAAGCAAAAACCAACAACAAAAAACATCTTTCATACATATGCACGTATAATGCAAAAACAAAAATCCTGTTATGAATTTAATTTTTTATACAATTTTGCAGACAACAAAAAAAAAACACCGCCATTTAAATATGACCAACTTAAAAATTCCAATCAGCCCACACAGTGCACTCCATAACAAAAACAAACAAAAATGCGTTTTAATTGCCAACTAAATGCGGCGTGAATTAAAAATTGCTTCTCTTAAGATGGAGTTTATAATAAATGTTGTTGACAAGCCGATTAGAATCACATAAATGCATAGACAATAATAATAACAACAACAACAACAACAACAGGAACCGTACGGAAAATTATTGAAAAGCCAATAAATACCACGCCTTTAAACCCAAAACCGTATACGGCCTGCTATAACCAAGTATTACGTTACTGATACATGTCAAAACGATGACGACAACGATGTTGCAACAACAACAACAACAACAACGAAAACGGAGACATTTGCAACAAGAACAACAACGACAACAACTATCGTCGAGAAACAACACAACACGTTTCTGTCTCCGTCTGAAAAGTGGTACTACCAAAAACGATTATAGCGAAAAGAAGAAAACTTGTTTCAGTGACTTGAGTCAGTCTTCAGTGTTTAAATTCAATGCTGCAGTTAGACGGACGATGATGATGATGATCGAGTTGCATTGTCTTTATACTTGCACACGTCGAGTCTCGTCGCCAAATGTGGCTGCTGCTGCTGGTTTTTCACGTCAGCAACGTATATAGGAAAATATAATCTTCGATTGGGATTCAAACATGACTTTTAAGTCCACAAAACAAACAGGGTAAGTTCGGGGCAAATATTTTTCAGTTAGATATATTTCTTCACGATTCTTATTACAAATTTTACCCACTTCACTTAAGGGATAAAAACAACTTTTAGCTTTAAAATATAGACAAACATTATTTTATTGTAATTTTTTTCTGATACGCCACTGAGCTGCCTGCCTGCCCGATTTTCGAAAATAAACAACAACCCAAACAAACTTCGCCAAACAAAGCGTGCTGAACTGTAGGAGTACAAAAGATGTCTCAATGTGAACGAGCGGGAAGAGAAGCGTCGACGGCGGTGGAGAACACAGCAAAAGAAATTGTACAAAAGACGTACAAGAGATGTTTCATTTACTAAACCACCAACGAGCGTTTGGTGGAGTTTAGTACAAAAAACTGTACCATTCAACATTTATTATAATCGGAAGATATTTCCCTAACTACTGCAAATATGTTTTTCACCTGTTTCTAATAATTCTTATCATAAATAGAACAGCGATATTTCCACTAGGAACATAAAGAATATTAATGATTAATTAACAGTTAAGTTGTTTTGGAATTTTCCAGCTGAAAGCATTTGCGAACTTTTAGTTCTAAGGATAAAATTATAGAAGCTTAGCATTTAGCATATGAGTGATTTAAAAAAAAAGTTCAGTTGAACATCAGAACTCCAGAAACCTGCATTTAAAAGAGATCCCAAAGAAGTTGTTCAAGTTACATGCAGCATAAAAAACATGATTTAAAAAAATGCATTTATAAAAACAAGAAATATCCAACAAGCTGCAAAAAAAAAACTTTATTTGGTAAACTTGCAGAAACAAGAACAACAACAATTGCACGTATTGCACTGCACCCGCACCAACGCCACCATCAGCTACAGTCATGACCAAATAAATAGATTCCCTGCAGAAAGCTTAACTCAATTGTGAGAGATAAAAAACCGTCCGATAACTAATTTCTTAAATCTATTTTTAAAATACAATTTTAAATTTTATTCAGAGCCAGAAAATAAGTCTCAACAATCGTAAATTTTGATTTTTTAAATACCTCCTGTATACATTAAGTTTAAGACCAAAATAGGTCCATAGCAATGAGTAATGGATGAAGAAGCAGACAAAAAAATAGTTTAAAAAAAAAATGAGTCTTATGTTAAGTTAACTCTTAGGGATCGACATAATTTAGAATAATTTCCACAAAATGAGACATAAACGAGAATCCAACTGTTCCTATAGTGTGGAATACTTTTCAGCTTTGTTCGTTTTCAATATAAATTTGTTTAGCCAAAACTGTAGAAGCTTCATTGAACTTTAGGCAACTGTCGTCTGTAACGGGGAGACAAGAGACGCGGGCACGTGCGGCAGTAGAACATGGGAGGCCAGGCCAGTCCAGTGCCGCTTTGGAGGAGCACAACACACACACACACAAATATACAGGCAAAGAAACAAACGAACGAACCAAGAAATAAAAGACAAAAGAGAAAAACGTTCAAACGCACGACACGAGACGTCGCCCGCACCGCACTTACTGCCGCTCCAAACCTATCACGACATCTTCTCTCCCTTACAACCCGACCCTGCCCTTTCCCACCGCAGTTGTGTGCGCCTCCTTTTTTTAAGCGAATTTCAGTTGGGTATAACTCAAGGAAGAGCATTTTTTTCTTTTTTCGTTTTTAGGTAAGAAAATATAAAGGAAGAAAATTGATTTCACACATTTTGCTTTTAATTTTCTGATAGACCATTTTTCACACTTCATTGCGAACAAATGGTTACAAAAAGAACAACAAGAGGAAAATATTTAATATTACCATTTTCGTCGTATTTAGTTTGTTCAATACTTTATGCTAAATTGTCTACTCTCTGTGAAAGTTAAAAGTTTCACTTGGTAGTTTTTCCAAAATTTGCCAAATTCTGCATTGATTTTTCACTGAAAATTGTTATTTTTATTTTATGCACTATTCTTTTTTTTATTATTTTTTTGGAAATTCAAAAAGTTTATTTTCCACCGCACACAACCGCAAGTTAAACCGAATTGTACGAACGACTACGACTGAACTCCGCTGAACTAAGTTAGGTACAGAAGAGAGAGTTGTGCAAAGTTGCGACCAACCGAACTAACGAGTGACTAAACGAAGTTGACGTTCGGTCCAAGCTTCGACGACAACACGAACGAACGAAAACAAATGAGTGAGTTGTGCGGCACGTTCAGATTATATGTGGCAAGCAAAGCGGAGGTAGGTAGGCACTTCGCCTGAATGTGGAGCTTAGTTGTAAGTTATAGTGGAGCTAAGTAAGCAAAGTTGCCCGTTGTCGATTGCCGGTTGCGAGAGTTTGGGGCATTTGTTGTTGCTGTTGTAGTGGAGCCATTTAGTGTTAGACAGTGGCCGAGAGAACAATGAGACATCTTTCAAATGTGGAACATTTTCCAAAAGTCTTCTGTCTTTTGCAGTAATAGTTTCTATTACAGCTTCCTTGGGTTGGTATTCATATCTAACCTTCCATTTCCACTTCGATTTTGATGAAAAGTTACAACATTTCAACAAGATGATGTCTCACATTTTAAAAGCCACATAACGATCGCTATTCTTTCGCGACATGGGAATAGTTCCATTCCACTGTTTTAAGGAAAGGACTGAGTACGCAAACACTCGTTAAATAAAGTTAACCGATAATTCAATACTGTCGCTTTGGTCCGCAATCTATTGGACTTACTTTTTTTCGAGAAATTCCACGACATTAGTAAATTCTGGAATTATTTCTATCTCTTTTTCGTCACTAAGACAAGTTTGAGTCAATCATAATTTAAGATCAAGAAGTAGACCAAACTTTTTTTTGTAGGAACTTTGTCGAGGATGCAGTCCTCATTAAGATTCAGAGTTTAATCTATGTATGACCTTATTATGTGAAAAATAATAAACAAAGAAGGAAGTCTAATTAGATCAAAGCTTTGATTTAAAATTTCCTAGTTTTATACTAATTAAAACAGAAAAATGAAAAGTTGTTTTTGGAATTTTATGCTCTCGAAAATCAATTATTAAATTAGATAATTTCTAACTTTCAATACGATGTTCCATCCCGAAGTTTTGTACCAAGTCCTTTTGAAAGGACAATTGGATAGGTGTGTGCCAATGGTTAATAAGATGGACCCTGTTAAAAGGTAAAAAGGAATTGCCATCACTGCACAAATGTCAAACTGAATTGAGTAGGTAACTACTTGAGAAAACAATGAGAGTAGAGTAGAGTGCTCCAACTGAAGAGATTGAGTGAATAAGTGAGTGAGTGAATGAATGAATGTACAACAATGCTCCCGTTGTCGGCTAATTTTCGGCTCCAGCTCGTTTGTTCGTTGGTATCCATGGAGGAGTTCCAACAACAACATCTATATAAACCGACCGAACGAACAAGTATGGCGAGCGTGCAAACGCGAGAGTTGTATAGAAGGAAATTTATCCCGTGGTCGGACGACAACGACGACGACTACGACGAACCGACCGCGCACAATTTCCCACACAAATCTCAACTGTGAATACTTACTTACTCTGCTTCTTATTGATTTATATGTTTTATATGGCAATCTAAAATACAACAACAGCAAAAACAAAAAAACAAAACAGCACAACAACAAAAATCACATCGTATCTCGTATGTGAGGATTGCAATAAACGAGTACGAAAAGAAGCGAAATATGCGACTCGAACGAGATATACAGTTATTTCGTGTCGTTTGTTTTTTGTTTTTTTTTTTTGTATGTTTATTTTCTTGGCATTGCCCTGTGTTTGTTGTAGACAAGTGTGAAGTTAAATTGCACTTTATGAAAATTGTTTTTATTATAAATGGGCGGTGGTGGTGGTGAAAAGAGAAGCGAGCGATGATAGAGCGTAAATATGTTTAGATAGATGGAAGTAAAATATTGAAGATACTCTGTCCAATTTTACCAAAAAGTCATGCATACATCAAAAGAAATTACGTTATTTTATATACGATTGTACACTCGAAGAAAAAAATCAAACAACAAATTTCTGTAAAAATACAAAAACAAATACTAATACCATTTACTTATAAAACGATTTTAAAAATGAAAAATAATGAATTTAAATTCATAAACTAAAAGTAATTCGCAAAAAACGTTTATTATCATATTTTTTGGCAATCAGTTGTAAAGGTTCTTTAAAACGAAAAAGGTGCAAATATGTCGTGGCATGTGGTACGTGGCACGTGGCTCGGTTATTACACATGATTTCCTTCTTCAAAAGAAGTCATTGAAACTCATCCATAAAATCCGATTTCCTGCTATAAGAAATTCAGGTGAAAAGGTATTGTATTCTATTAATAAATGACAACAGCTGGCATCCCTATTAAGAAGTGTACATAGGTAGAAAAAACAACAATGTAAAGGTGCAAGGAAATAAGAAAAAAAAACTAGTTAGGATAAGTGAAGGACCATTTAAAAAAAACTGACAAGAATTTTTTAAAACTTTCTAGATATTTACGCTTATGCTTGGGATTATTAATGAAATATCTAGCATCAGTCTATATTAATAAAAAAAAAACATAAAAAAAAAATTATTAAAAAAATTATTTTCTCTTAAATGAAGCAAATTATTTAAGATTTCCCATAGCCAAAGATAAATCTCCTATTGGTTATTTTGTAAAGCAGTTGTTTGCATTCATTTACTTATTCAAAGTGTTGATATGTTCTATGATTGGCTTAGAAAATAAATCCAAAAATATTTTGAAATTGTTTTCAGTTCGTATTTTACTCCGTTTTTCTTTCTTTCTTGTTGGATGGGTGTGTAGGAAAAGGCACCCATCTAACACCAAACAAAGTGTGGCTAAGTTGGTTAGCATAAAGTGCAAAATTTACATAAAACCTAATAATAAAAAAAATAATCTCTATATTGTCGAAATATTTTCGTTTAAATCTATTTTATTTCTTTTTGTTTACCTTCCAATTTGAATTTGTTTGTTGTGTGGTTCGTCTCCTTCCAGACAGACGCCTTTTTGATATTTTTGCTTTCCTTTTTCACCACCAACTTTTCTTAAACTTCTTTTTGCATTTTTATTTGTTTTTAACACTTTAAATCTTTCGTAAACTTTTAAACTGAAATTCTTTCTGGTTGCAGCCTTTACACCTTGTAGAAATTTAGTTTTCGAATGGTGTTTTTTTTACGAAAATGGGATGGCGAGACAAAGTTTCTTTTCAACACACAAATAAATAAGATTAATTTCGCTGCGACGGGAAAGCAGCATAAGACAACAAACTTTTTTAATCTTTAAAACCGACGACGACAACGGACAACGACAGCCAACAAATGCAAACGAAACAAGATACAAAAAACACACAAAACCATTTAACTGAAAAAAAAAACAACTTGGAAACCACTTTTTAAGCGGAGACTCTGTTTTGTTGTCTTTCTTAAAACTCTCCAAAGACAACAAAAAACCAAATCTACACTTTTTTTCAATGCAATTTCAATTTTGTCATGTGTCCATTTTTTGTTTTCTATTTGCATCAATTTTCATTTAATTTTTCACACAATTGTTTTTTTTTATTTCCACTTGTAATTCTTCACTAATTTCACCGTTATTATTGTTAAAATTTTAATAATTTTTTACATTTTGTGCGCTTTTGTGCTGCCGATTAGAATTCACTTGAGTCCGCTTCGCTATTATTGCTAGCAAATTAATCTCGAGCTGGAATTAGAGATGTGAGTTGTTGCGGCGAATTCGAAGTTTGTTAGTAATGGTAAATATGTTAGTTGTCGAGAATCGGAACTGGAGGTGTGTTAGGGCTGTAAACTATTTCATTATTTAAAATTTTTATTTGTATTATGAAAAAAAAACATGTTTACTGAATGTTCTGCTATATTTTCTTCTTCTTTCTGTCTGCCTCTTAATTTGTTTGATATGTTTTAAAACTTGGTATAGAAGTTCCCAATAAGACAATTCTACAATAATTAAAAACGACGGAAATGGACAGATTATAATTTTGTTTCTATTAAAAAAACACGTGCTTACACTTAATTGGTTTTTCTTATGTTTACCAACTCAAATTTTAAAACGCTGCTTATGTTGACTTCATATTGTTATAAACAATTTGACTTCTACTCCATATGTCAAACATCTGCACATGTAAGATTGTTACCAAAGAGTCAAGCTTACTCATATCATATCGCATTATTGCCTTGTTATGACGTCTTCTAACCAGATACCGACTGATAGTAGTGGCGATAATAGAAAACAATCTTGCTTCAGTTCACGCAAAGATGGGAAAGGTGTCGGATAGTCAACTAAATAAAGTGTTTGTTTACGGGACACTGAAACGTGGCGAGCCAAATCATCACTGGTTGACCTCTAACATCGGAAACGGCTACTCTTCCTACTTGGATGTTGGAACGACTCTTGAGAAATTTCCGCTGATTGTTGCAAAACGGTATAATGTGCCCATGTTGCTGGACAGACGTGGTTTAGGTCACCATATTCACGGCGAAGTTTACGAAGTGGACGATGTAATGTTTGCACATTTAGATATTTTAGAGGATTATCCCAAATCTTACGAACGCGAAAAGATGTCGGTTAAATTGTCAAATGAAGAGATTATTGAGTGTTGGATATATTTCATACGTAACTTTCCGGAGAACTTGCTGACAGAGGAGTATTTGGAATCATATCACGACACGCCAGAGAAGAAGTTTTGTTCTGGCTATTACGTAAAGAGCACAAAGCAGGACTTATTTCAGTAAAGCTCAAACTACAGATATTTAACTTTCCAATAATATAACATACAAATTGAGAAAAACAATACTTTAAAATAAAATTTTCCAGTATTATCTTGTTTATACGTTCTTCATCAAAAAATGGAGTTTAAAATATACAATATAATGTCAACTTATAAATTGTTAAAGAATTGTTTCAACTTGCTGAAAGCTAACACCAAAAGGGGTAATATTTACTTTTAAAGAGAAGATTTTTTTACATGTTTTTTTCTTTGCACAATAAATATCATTCTTTTATTAGGATGATTGCAATTGAAATAATTTGTTTTTGAAAGACTCTAGTTTCTATAAATGAAACCACAAAATCCTAATCCTAAAGACTTGGCGGATTTCAGTAAAAATGGTGGCACCATTTACCAAATACAACACTGATCGCTTTTTATAGCAGGGCTGCCAAATGGAGATTGGATCTGTTTTGTATTTTAACTTAAAAGAAAAACCAGTGGAACAAACTCACATTTGTCATATGGGCAGGATTGCAACAAAAATATTCACTCAACCTATTTAATAGATTCTGGTGCTGGAGTACAATGTTTCCCTTTTTCGATCATAACATAAATTTTTAATTACTTGGGGATTTTCAACGTTTTTGGGGAGATGAACCCAAAAAAGCCTGGCAGCCCTGTGCTTGTTTTTTCTGCTGGTGACACATGAAATTGGACTGCCACAATATCGTATTAATTTTGTGTTATATTTTTCGTTTGTATTTTGTTGTTTGTGCCGATTCTTTTTGACTAATTAAATTGTGCGTGTTTTTTTTTACGTGCGTTCTTAACGCGATTTTATTTAATAAATTTGGCAAGAAATTTCAAAGCTGCATGCTTTCTAAATTAAAAGGTGTCACCAAGAAATTGGAAAGTTAAACAAAGTAAGAACGATTTGGTGAAGGGGCTTGCTTGGCAAGTGTGAGGTGGCTCGTTCGACAAGTGGCGGAATGCAAATTGAATTATTTGTAACCGTTTGTGCAAAAATTGTTTGCTTTGCATGAAAATCAAAAACAAACTATTAAAAAAATAGTTTGAAGAAAAACGCAGTAAAATTGCAGCCATTCCGGTTGGAAAATGGCGGACAATTTAATAAGTACGAACGAAGCAAGAGACAAGATAAATAAGTACAAAAGAAAGATAAACGAGAACGTAAAAAAATTCGAAACAAAAAAGGTTGAATTGAATTGAGAAAAAAACCAACAAGAAAACAAGTTGCCAGTCGTTGTTGTTGTTTTTGTTTTTGGTCAATACACGGCGCGGCGAATTAAATGAGAAGAGGCAAATGGAATTTTTTGTGAACGAACGAAGTGCGAAGAACAACGATTGAATTGTGCAGTTTATCGTTTTTTGTTATCTGCTTTATCCTTTAATCGAAATTTAATTGGATTAAAAGTATTTGTTTTGCACAGTAGACTGAAAATTGCTTTACATCGCACACTTGTTGATTCGTTTATTGTTTAGCGTTTTTTTTTTCTGTTGAGAAGCCGAAATTCTTTTGGTGCTGCCAGATGCTTTTAATAATCCCTAAATCAAGCCAGAACCGTAGAGAGATTTTTATTCTGAAGTTGTAAATTTGCGAGTTGGCAGTGGGGAAAGGTTTAAAGTTATAAAACTTTTTTTATATAATAACTAGTTTATATTACCCGGCGTTTAAAAATTTAAGTAATTGTGGGCGTAATAGGTGGGCGTGACAAATTTTTTATAGCCTATACTAAGAACCTAAGAAAAAATTAAATTTATACAAAATATTTTTTTTTAATGTAAACGAAATATACAAACCCGCTATTCGTTAACGAATTTATGTTAAAATAATGGTATTTTACTGCAAATATCTCCTAAACTTAAGAAGCCTAAGAAATTTTTTTCAATTGGAAAAAGGGAATAAAGAGAACACATTTCATTTTCCATTTATAAAAAAAAAAAAATATTCTAACCATGGTTGAGTAATAAGATTATGAAGTAGATTTGCGAACGCAAATTGAGCGAACTCACCTCGATTTCTTCTATATTTTGAAGTTGGTTATTTTTTTATTTTTGACAACAAAATACGTTGTTGTTTATATTTACTTAATAATTTTGTAGCAAGATTGGCAACCACACAAAAATATAATTTTTAAAGTGAGAAACAACATCGAGGTGGAGAGAGAAATATTTCTACTCTCCTCACCTTAAATTTATTACACCATGATTCTAATTAAAACCCTTTAATGAATAAGGTGAATAATAAAAATAAATAACGAATAGAAATAATATATATCTATATTTGAATTTGAATTTAGTTCTAATTAGGTATACTATATAAATATAAATTTCTTATAAAAAAATGTATATCAGTTTAAAATTTATGTTTTTATATTTTTATTTGCAGTTAAATATTACGTGTAAAATTGTACAACACCGAACTAAAATCACAAAAAAGTGGGTAAAAAAACTTAACTTGACTTAATTTTGATTTTTTTTTAACTCAACGTGGAAGCGACCATACTATTCCTTCCGTCCAAATGCAGAAGATGCCTTCGCAAATTATACAAGACGGTAGCCAGAACAACGAGATTAAAGTGAAGACGGCCTACAATGGCGAAATAATGATAACATACATCGGCGAGGATATCACGTTCGAAAAGTTGCGCTATGAGATACGCGGCATCTGTCGCTTTCCGCCGGATCAAGTAAGCTAGTAGAAAGAAGACTTGTTTTGAATACTCCAAATTAAGTACTTATATTTAAATTAAACAATCAAGAAGTACGAATTTTAATTTAAATATGAATTTGCATTTGTCGAGTATCGAATAATATAGAATATCGAATAGAACGAATAACTGTTATAATCTTATAACACTGATAAAATAAAATAACAAAGTAAACCAGATATAATTGTCGAGAGAGAAAGAAGATTAAAGGGGCTTAAGTGTTTACATTTCAAATGTAACTGCGACAATTTGAAACTCTTTTGTTTACACTTTGTGTTATTTGCAAATTTATTTATTTTTGTTTTTTTTCATATTTTAAGCATTTCACAATCAAATGGGTCGACGAGGAAAACGATCCGTGCACCATATCGACGCAAATGGAATTGGATGAAGCTATACGCTTGTACGAGATAAATCGTGACTCGGAATTGGTCATACACGGTGAGTCAAACGATTCTTTTTAAATATTTTGTACGACGCGTGCAATTTTACTTTTAATTGCAAGTTGGAAAACTTTGAAAATTTGGAATACACATTATCATTTATATTTAATGTCGGAAACCCATTTTGTATTATTGTTATTTTTTGTTATTATAGTTTTTAGTATAAAAATTCAGATATACTTGAACTTTTCGATTTAGATGGTAAACATTTCCATTGTTAAATTTAAGCTGGGAAAAACAAGTGTCAACTTTAAGTTTTAAATTGTTTTTTTTAATACTATTAAGTTTGCAAATGCAATTTTTTTATTAAGTATTTTGTATTGCATAAGTTTAAATATTTACAAAAGTTACTAGTTTTAAAACTAAGTAACGAGGAGATAGTAAACGGAAGTCAAGAAAATGAAAAGTGTTCGGTTTAGTTAACTGTTGCAATTTGTTGTTCAAAAAATAATAAGACAGTTCAGTTCAGTTCAGTTCAGTCCATTCAAATTCTTATTTAAATGGAAAATGTCGAACAAATCTTAAATCTTATAATAATTTAAGTTGTTGCTTTAAATAAAATTTGCTTGTATATACTTAAGAAATAAGTATACTCTAAAATTAATGTACAAGTATGTTTAATTCACGACATATTACCAAAGAAGCAAAGTAAAGCGAAGCTACCTTATCTTATCCTTGGCCATGTTTTTGCTGCTGTATTTTTCTCTTTACATCCAACACACTTCACACCTAACTCTGTGGCTCTGGCATGCTTCCCTGGCAGCCTCCTCCAACGTGCAAGCCTCTTTTTAATTATAATTTAACTCATTTCGTTTATAATTAATAAAAATTATCTTGTTTGCGTTTGTGGCCTCGAGTGGTGTAATCGTTAGCGTCGTCGACGTCGTCATCGAGCTTACTAAAATGTGCGCCAGTTTTGGTTATATTGCGGCAAAATTTTCACCTTGCCTTAATCAGATTGTGTTTATTTTTTTTTTATTGGCAATTGTGTTAAGGGTTTGGCATGCTACCATAAATTAAAATATATCAAAATATCGTATTTTTGGTATTAAATTTTAGTATGTCACATTTTTTTTTTTTAAATTATAATTTTAAAATATTATTGTAACAATTCTGAATAGATGATAAGAGCGCAACCTATTGATGATTTATAATAGATGCATTGCATGGGCTTAGAACTTGTGATATCCATTCGTGACGCTCATTTGACTAAAACAAACATCCTTAGCTTTTAGTCGGAAAACAAAACCTAAGTTAAAAGAGTTTAAAGTTTTGAATTTTGACACTTTTTTCAAACGTTTTTATGAATAAAATACACCAGCAATTTTATAATTTAAAATAAAATATATTTGCGATGTTTTTTAAAAAGAATGCCTCATTGTCCTCGATCAAACTGGCAATAAAGTATTTGTTGTGTAAACACCACCAACACCAAACACTACTAAATTATCCATTCAATGGATATCTGCTTTTTTAACGCAACGTTGCATTTTTAAGTAATGAATAATGTTTACAATAAACCAAACACAAACACACACCCACACAAACAAACAAACAAACAACTCGCCTCATCACTCCCCTTTTGCGGCTAAGACAATACTCACCTGTCGTCGTTGTTGTCGTCGTCATCGTCATCGTTGCCTACCTAAATGAAATTGCTTTGAATGGACTTGTGTACGTACATGATTAGTAAATGTCCTACACTTCTTTTGAAGTACATACAAACATATGTACATATGAAAGAAGGAAAAAAAAAACATTAGCAACAATATCACGAACAGCAACAAAACATTCATTGTTAGCATTGCAAAAAATAAAAAACCGACAACATATCGTCCCTTCTCGTGTGTCACAGTGTAATCACAATTTGTCACATAACGCCTTTTACCGATTACAACAAGTTTCTTTAAACTTTAAGCTTTTATAGTGTTGGCAATGGAATGGGCTATTTTAAATCTACCACAACTTTTTTTAAACCCATAACTAAATAAAAACTTGATTATTTCAGTTTTGTACATTGATCGAAGAAGATTCAGCTTCAGCAAAAGTGGGCGTAAGTGAGTTAATGTAATGTCCGGTATTCAAAAATATCGAAACGTTATAACTCAGATACACGATGTGCTAGAATGGAATAAAAAAATGTGTTGTGGTCATGAATGACCACGTTCAATAAGCTTTCAATGTTCCAAGTAAAGTTCAAACAAAATTATAATTATTAAAAATGTCATTTATACAATATTTTGATTTTTTGTAAATCAATTCTTCTAGTCAAAAGTATTTTCATAGTTAAGAAGAGTCAAAAACGAGAGCAGATAATCACTACATTTAAACTACACACACATGCATACGTACACACACGACTGCTGCCAAACATGCGCGGCATATGAAAATTTTTACACCAATAAAAAGTAAAAAAACAACAAAAAAAAAATATAACGTTTTTTTTGTGTTGCTCTGCGGTGCGGCAATAAACGCAAACGCCAATTTTCAAGAAGGATGCGGATGTAGATGCGGCGGATGCACGCGCGTGCTAAAAGTTTATCTGTTCTCATATTTTGTTGTAGTAGTTGTTGTTATTTCGTTTGCTACTGCTGTTACTGCTGCTGCTGCTGTTGTTGTTCCATGAAACACTCTGCTCAATTGTTTGAGTTTCTGTGCTTTGTACACGAGGCAAGCGTTTTAGTGTCGCACTTACACATTGTCCCCGCTGTAACCGACCGTCTCACTTACTCGCTTACTCTTTCTCTACCCCACTTCGCCATTGCTGCGCTCCCTCTTTTAACTCATCCGCGGCTCCTTTTTTTCGTTCGTTCTTTTAAATACTTACATACATGCAATATTTATGTCGTTATTTTACTTACCTTTTCTTTTCAAATTCTTCTCGTACTTTTGCTGGTGGCAAACGGGCAGCAGACATGGACAAATGCAAAAAACAAAGAATGAAATGAAAACAGGAAAAAACAGATTGGAACAGATAGATGTTGTGGGGTATGGAAGGTATGTAGGTGCAAAAGTGTAAAAGTCAGTCACTGGGCTCTGAGCAGCCGTTTGAGCATAAGTGTTCGGCCAGTAACCAAAAACCAACCACATGAAAGCAACAACAACAACAACAACGACAGTGTCCAGTAGCGGATATATGTAGAAATCGGGAATGATTTATTTTTGGAAGGATTTTAATATAATTTATTGTTTTATGCTCAAAAACTAGTTTTAAAATTCAAACTAAATCAAACAAGAATTTCTCTGTAAACTGTTTCAGCGAAGGCTCATACGTTTTTGTACTATTCGGACCTTATTGTCGCTAAGGAGCGGTTTTCTTTTTACTTTTCTTTATTAAAAATTGTACTCCAATTCCGACACTGATAACGAACAAAACAAAAGAACCTGCCCAGCCATGCGGCAACGAATTTCCACTCTTGTTTGCAAAAACAAAAGAAACATAAGCGTAGGTCGATATATCAAATTGTTTCTTCTCGCCCGCTTCGTCTTCCTTAAATTTTGTGCAACCCTCTTCTCAATCCGCTTTGCAGACTTAAACACTACACTTCCTGCGCCTTGTTCTCCACTCAGTTCGGTTCGGTTCAGTTCACCTCATCGCCACCTCACTTCGCCTATCCCAATTGAATGTGGTACGTGCAAGGCACTAAAGCGAGATAATAAAATCCCAAACGATTTTTGTTTTTTAGAGGAGGTGTTTTCTCAGGCGCTCTAAATTACTCTTTTTGTTTTTGTTTCCACTCTCGCTTTTTGCCTCAGCATTCAAAGAGAACAAATGAGAATAGATGCGCCTGGGTAAACTAAAAATTTTCCTTCGTCTTGACTTCGAATTGGAAAACATTTTTTGAAGAGCGCAGAGTGCAACACTTGCGCAGTGCGAAAATTCCTTTCAGCTGATTTTTACTTAACGGTTTCAACGTGGGATATTTTTGCGGCTACATATTCTGTTGTGTGGCAGTGTCACGGTTTTAACAGTTGTTACCAACTTAAAAAAGTTTAATGAGTTGTAAAGTTATTTAATTATTTGATAAAATAAACATATAAACAAATAAACAAATGAACTAATTAACAAATTAACAAATAAACAAATGAACCAATAAACAAATGAGCAAATGAACAAATGAACAAGTAAACAAATTAACAAATAATCATATAAACAAGTGAGAAAATTAACAAATAAACAAATGAACAAATGAACAAATGAGCAAATGAACAAATGAACAAATTAACAAGTAAACAAAATTAGAAGTAAATTTGAACATATGAAAACGCAAAAAGTTTGAGAATTCTTTTAGGCTTTGAGTTCCACACGAATACACACATAAGCACACCAACAGTATTAGCATTCTTTTATTCATATCAAAATGAAGTTCCATTAGGTTCCAATCCACAAACACTGAACTTGCGCCGCTGTAATTTCACAAAGGTGCCCGCCGCCGGCAGGAAGTCGTCATCGTCTGCGTCTCTGGCTCCAATTGAGATTTTGGGAGCAATGTTGAAGCGACAAAGTCACAACAATTTCGCCACAACAAAAGCAACAACAACAGCGAGGAAAATCGAGCGCAAGTGCAGAGAAATTTCACCGTTCGACAACTGACATTGAATTGAATTCAATGTTGTTTTTGTTGTTTTTGCATGTAGTCGCGTATCTCCTACTTCATGGGAACTTTAAACAAAACGCGAAATATCCCTAAACGTTGCTAAAAAAAATTAAAAAAAATCGAAAATATTCTCTTAAAAAAGGAAACAAAATCCGAGACAAATCAGATCGAAAAAGCAGAACAGCATAAAACCAAACCGAAACCGAACACTTGCGAGCAAGTTTCAGCTGAAAATGGACGTTTCATCGTGTCGTCTCGCGTGTGTGAAAATTAAAATCCTTTTTCTGGAATATTGTGTCTGAAAATAGAAAAAAATAAAATAATATAAATCCAACTCAACTTGGAAGAAACGGAAAATCTCCATTTTTCGTTTGTGAAAATCGAAAATTTAAAGTTTCTTTAGTGTACTTTTGGTCGTTTGTTTGTTTGTATTTTCAACAAATACACAGACATAACTTACATAAAATTAAAAAAAAAACATCAATTCGAACGAAAGAAGAAAATGTGAATAATAAATGTGAAATCAATGCACACCAGCGAAAAGCAGTGAAAAATACGCCTAAAAAACCTTAGGAAACAAAATTTTGTTGCATACTTTTTGGCTGCAGGCGGAAATTTTGTGTGCTTAACAAATTAAGTGTATATTTTAATTGGTAATGCAAATTAAGTGTTTTATTCGACAAATTAACAAGTAAAGAAAAAATCTGGCAAATGCATCGAAAAAGAAAAAAACTTATTTTTGTTGCAAACGAAATCGAATGAAATTCTCTGGAGAATTCGATTCCATTTCTCAATTTTAATTTTTTTTTCTAATAATGTTTTTTTTTAAATAATTCTACAAATCGCTTTTTAGAGCGTTTGCGATATTTTTGAAAACTTTCTACCACACCCAAAACTTAAACTATCACATTTACAAAATGGAACCCACGAAAGGTGGACACAAAAATTTACTTATTTTTTTTGTTAACTTTAAGTCGGACAGATTAGAACCGCATTCTTTTGTAATGGATTTAGTTTGAAAAAGTAATAAATTTGCCTAGAAAACATGGACAACTTTCTTTCGAATAAAATGTGTGAATAAAATCGTGGCACCCCCTCTAAAAAAACACACTCCATCATGGCTATTTTATTAAGCTGTAGACCAGGTATTTTACAGCCAGCCAGTCAGCCAGCCAGCCAGCCAGCCAACCTTCCTTCCTGCGTGTCTGCTTGCCAGCCACCTCCAGGACTAGCCGAAGACCAACGAAGACGACGACGACCAACACAATTCGCCATTTATTCGTTTGCTCCTTCTGTTTATTGTACTGTCAGTTTGGCTGTTTGACAGTTTGTCGTTGGTTTGTCAAGAGCGCGGTATACGAAGAGCGCGCGTCTCATTCTCACTCTCTTTACATCTCGAACTTTGTCTCATTTCCTTGCAGTCGACTTTTTTAGTGTGTTAAATTTTTAATGGCGATGGGGAGAGTGCCTAAAATTGTGCTTCCATTTTTTATTTTTATTTTTTGGTTCCCATTTCCTTGTGTGTTGTTTTTTATTATGTATTCGCTTAGACGTCATGTATCCTGTTGGGATTGTTGCAATTCTGTTGCCGTTCGAAAAGCTAATTTTTTAATACGACCAACATCTTTCAGGGAGTAGTGCACATTATAAATGTTGTTGTAGGTGCATGGTGAAGTCTTAACCGCTACAAATAATTAAATATAACTTTCTTTAACATTTTAAGTTAAGTTAAATTAAATACTTATTTTTAATTATAAAAATGCATTTTCTTGCATCTTCTTTCCTCACAAAAGCAAGAATATGATATTCGGTTTTATATGCCTAAAATCGGTGTTTGGTGTACTTCCGATATCACATGTCCAAGTAAATTTTCTTATTTTCCACATTTCCCAATCGATGTTTTCTTATTACTCTTTCCTCTTGAATTCCGCTCATTTTACTCTTTTATATTTACAGAAGAGAAAACCAAAATCATGCAAACAAAAAAAAGATGTTCTTTTGTTTGTATCAGACTCCAGAGCAAAATGTTGAAAACTTTTAAGCAAATTGTTTGAAAATTTTTTAATTTTTCGTTGTTTTCAAATTCTTGAGGTCAAGCGGTGTGTGACGCGCGGCACAGTACATGAAACCTGTTGGTTAGGAGATACGCCACAGTTGTCCTATTCTTGGGAGTATAACAAAACTCATTTATATCACTATTTATATTTGAGGCACAAAGATAAAATTTTGTTAAACGTTCCGAAACGAAAAGAAATTTGTTATTCAAACATGTGCTTAAAATGTCCTTATTATAATTGTAAATTGTGGTGATTTTTTGTGGCATTATTTGGACATTAAGCGTCCTTTTGTTGAACTACGTCAAAGTACTGTGAGAAAATGAAGTTATTTGCAGAGAGAATAAAAGAGTAAGTCACGATGTTAAATGGGAGAGTCCGGTCGTTTGACTTGTCTGTACAATCAGCTTTGTTTCTTCTTTGTTTGGCTGTGTTTATGTGTATTTTGGCCAACATTGGTTTTGGTTTTTTGATGGCCAGTACTAGCGCGAAGCAGTCGCTGAGAAGAGCGAACGAGGCTTTAACAGTGTTTGTCAGCTGGTTTTTCTGCTGTTGCTGCGTCCGCCACTGTGGCGGTTGCATTTTTGATTATTTCTTTCTTTTTTTGTTGGTTGTGTCTTGGGAATATTACACAATTATGTATAAAAGGTGTGGTTCTTTCAGTTAGTTAAAAAAAAACGTCTTTTATAGTATTTTGTAAAATAATAAAATCATTGAACTTAAAAAAGGTATAAAATTTGAGATTTTCACTAGTATTTAAATCAATTTTTATTCACAACGATACATACATATGCATTTGTTTGTTGTTATCCTTTTGCACTTATATACAAACTCGAGTTATTCGTGACGGCTGTGTTAGTGTCGCTGTAGCGTGTCTGTGTAATTGTGTCAATAACACAAAAGCTAAATGTGTGATATTGTCGTTGTTGTTTTTGTTGCTGCAGGTATTTCGTACGAATTTCTGCCGAAGTTGTTATGCAAAAGTGCGGCTTTCTCGATTCTCAACTCCGTAGTTGTTGTTTTTTGTCTAACACCTTTCGCCTTGAATTTAAAATTTGTCAAGCGTTTTTTAAGAACTGAATAACATTTTTAAATGGATATGCAAATCAAATGTAACTAATTCTGGTATCCAAACATTTACTACCACTATTAATAAGTAATTGAGGCGCTTTCAATCAAAACCCGATAAATTCATAAAAAAAGTGACCGAAAAAAAATTTAAAAACTAAAAAAACTTCAGGTCAAGTCAAATAAGCTAGCACGAAAATATCAAATTAAAAGTACTTAAATTGCGGAAGAAGATTTGGATATATCGGTTTTTGATTTTAAAGTTTTTGTTATAAAAACTTAAATTTTTGAGCGTTTAAAAATAGTTTGCATACATATTAAGTTTGGATACACCTTAAGGACCTTTTAAGCTTTAGACAACAATTTTTGGCAATGCTTTTATGCTTTACAAAGGAATCGATTTTTTTCCGTTTCGAAAACTTATTAGAAAACGTTTTGGAATTCCGAGTATGGGGTCAGGTGGAGACTATCCTAAACTAAATTTTTCCAATTGAGTTTATCGATTTTTGATTGAAAGCTCCTCAATTACAATGTTTAAATAGTACAATTTTTTTTTTACTTTCAGTTTTAAACTTATAACAATTTAAAGATTTAAAATTTTCTTTAGTATTATTACTTAAATTTTACTCTTTTGCTTTATCTAAAATATTCGGTACTCAAAATGAAAATGCGTTATGCATATGTATAATGTATAATATAAACAACAACAAAAACATCAAAAAAGTGCACTCTTGAGACTCGTTGCCGTCGTCCTCGTAAATGTTGTTGCTGACATTGTTGACATTGCCATTTACTTTTGCAATTGCTGGGCAAACCATTTCACCAATTTACCATTCCACCGTTCTCCTTGGTATGTGTGCTTACTTATTTTTTTTTAAATTTCATATAGCCACATTAGTTTTTCGGTTTTTCTGATGGGCTGCCAACATTTTTTATTCGTTAGTTAGTTGCGTTTTGTTCTTTTCGCTGTGGTGATTAACTTCAGCTACACTTTTGATGTCATTGCATCGATTTGGTCGATTTTCAGTCTACTGAATTGCTCCAAGTTGAATAACAATTCAAGGTGCAATTATATTAAAATTAAAACTATCAAAATTTTAAATCGGAAATGAATCGATAATCGTATGATGGATACCCGACTACGTTACCTTGTCATGCTGTAAAAATTATAGAAACATAAAAAAAATTTTACAAAAAAGTTCAAAGTTCCATTTAATTTTTAACCAATTAAAAACGTGCTCCTAATAAGAAACAAAAGTTGAAATGTGAT
This sequence comes from Suillia variegata, assembly GCA_949127995.1. Lineage (NCBI taxonomy): Eukaryota > Metazoa > Arthropoda > Insecta > Diptera > Heleomyzidae > Suillia > Suillia variegata. The sequence continues at coordinate 4,273,234 of OX421842.1, forward strand.
ACAATTTTTAGAAAAGACAAGTTTTAAAAGCTATAACTACTAAACCGTGTGGATAAAATTAAAATTATAAAAAAGTGTTTATCGAACATGAAATGTTAAAGGCCTCAATTAAATCAAGAAATTAAATCAAACAAAATTGTACGTTACCAAAAACGAAAAAACTTACAACTCGCTTAACCAATCAAACGTCAGCGTTAAAATGGCTTGGGGCTATTGGAGCGCCACTACAGTCGATCGTGGCCGTTCGCCACGTCGCAACACACAATGTACCCCGCTGCCTGTGAATCTGGTTCAGCAGGAAGAAGATCCGCCCTGCATTGCGGCAGCCGCTGTGGCCGCGGCTGTGGTCAGCACCGCATCCACTGTCTCATCAGCGGGCGGTGGTGGCAGCGGCGGCACTAGCAACACGTGTCCCAATACACCGTCAGCACCGCAGCACCAGCAGCAAACGTCTGCGTCGAATCTCTGCTACAGTCCGACGTGTCGTAGTCGTTGCAGCAGTCCTTGCCAGGGCGGAAGTCCATGTCCGGGCAGTCCGTGCGGTTCGATAACGCCGCCTCCGCTGCCACCGCCGCTTACCTCATCGCAACAGCATCTGCATCAGCATTCGAATAAGAATTGCCCCGCCGCAGCACAGCAGCACATACTCAGCATGGATCATCATGATTATCCATCGCGGCGACAGTCCTTGGATCGCCTTGACAGTCCACAGGTATGGACGCCCATCAAGGTGATATAAACAAGAGTTACTTTTTGGTTTTTACACATTACCTTTTTGCTTTTATATAACTTATTTACATATGTACAATTGAAATGTTTCACAATGAAGACATTTCTTTCTAACCAAGTTTAGACGATATTTTTAATAAGAGAATGCTTTGGTCTCGTTACTCCATTTGGAAACCGAGTATATCTATTTAATTCATAGATTAAATATTTTCAAAACCATTTTAAAACTATTTGTAATCCATTTTATGCATTTGAAGAACTTTCTAAAATATAGAAATTTAAAGTAAAAATCATTGAAATGAATATTGAGACGAAAACTTAAAAAATGAAGATTTATCCATCATGGCTATAGTAAAATCTTTGGAGCCTACCGCGATGTTGGTTCGATTCATCACTGGATCACGACTAGGTTGTATTTCTCAATAATTCAGAGATTAAAGCTCTCGATCAAATGGTGTGGATTTGTGTGGATTAAATGCCGAATTGGACTTTTTAGTTGTTAGTTTTCTTTTGAAGTTTATACAATTTATTTCAGTTATTTGATTAAAATATTTTGTTTGTTAGTCAATATTAATTATACACTAAGCTCGTAAAAATTACAAATTGAATATAAACATTTTAATGTCATCTTTTGTATTTTTTTTATATAAAAATAAAGAATAATTTAATATGAAAATGAATGATACAATGTCAATAATGTCAGAATGACATTAAGTGTCATCATGTGAACATTAAACATTTTATTTGTTTATTTTAAAATTACGACACGGTTACATAGTGCAGTAATAAATCATGTTCTTTTTCTTCACATATGCACATGTGACATCAGTTTTTACTCCATTGTTTTAATTTGTTTTTCCTTTTCAAAGCACAAACAAAAAGTGTATTCAGCGGCAAAAATAACAAAGAGATTTAAAAAAGGAGATGCATGCATCTGCAAAGTTGGCACTAGTGAGATAAAATGAGTTTCCAATAGTACAACTTTACCAGGGAGTTTCTCTTTATTGCGTTATAATTTTAATATTCTAGTTCCATTAAAAGTTTAGTTAAAAAATATTAAAAAATATCCAACACATTTAAGTTAATAAATTAATAAATTATAAAATTCATATAAATTTATACTGATGTCAAGGAATCTGCTATATACATTTTATTTGTCCTATTGCGACGCCCACATTCTAATTTTTTAATTTTTAATTAGCTCTTATTTCTGGCTCGGACACTTTCATGCTACGATAAACAATCAGATATTAATTTTCTTAAAAGCTTTGGATGCCGCTAAATGTATCTAAGTATCTGATTGACATATCTCAATGGGCTCGGCAAAAACCTCACGACTTTCTCCAACTTTGCTGAATTCAATCATTTCTTGGACAAGCTCTTTCAAGTCATGCAGGGCGGCTAAATGGAGTACGGTATAACCTTCTTGGTTGGAGACGTTATAAAGAATCTTCAGTTCTGGAATTGCCGGTGGAAATCCCGATGGGTCCTGAATTATCTCTTGAAATTTTGTAACGCATTCATCGTTCTGCTCTCGTATGGCATTATGAAGCGGCGTATTTCCGCTGGAATCTTGTGCGACGATTGAACAACCGAAGCCAATAAGCATACGAATATAATTCGGTTTATTCAGCTTGCACGCATAATGAAGAAGATTCTCGCGGTTTTTATTGATGGCGTCTTTTAACAGGTCTCTAAACGGCAGAGACATTTTGTACAAGCTAAGAAAATTCCCACTGGCAACGACATCATGAAAAATAGTATTGCCGGTTTCGTGCAGTTCAGCATAGCCTTTGAAAATTTTTATAAAAATTAAATGATTCGAATAGTAATAATTGTTATATAATTTAAAGAAAATCGCTAAGCACAACTTACGTTCGTTAATACTTTTAATTTCCTCAATAATTTCCTTTTTAGTTTTTGATTTGTCTTTAGCAATTTTTAGTATCGTTGCTAAATCCAAGTCAACGCTTAGTTTCTTCGTATTTAATGGTGATCCTTTCTTTACTTTTGCTTTTGGATCGATTTTCACTTCAGCCATTGAATCTGCAAGCAATTCTCCCGGTACAACATTCATTTCTTGCAAAATATCGTTTCGTTCTGGAAATGAAACTTCTTGTTTATAGGTATAGTCGATACTTGCGATGCTATTCGGTTTGTTGTCAATCGTACGCATGACTTCTACGATACATTTGATTTGAGGCAAGTATACAGGAGCTTCATCAAATGTTGGCATTTCAAACATGATTGTATGATTTTGCTTGAAAACCTCTAAAATCTCAATTTTACGTTGCCAGATTTTTCTGCCATTGTCTTCTATCTGATAGACACACACTTCTAGTTCCTTTGGTAGTTTGGATAGAAGGGCTAGTACGCTATTGCCACCATCGACGCTTCCCTCGTTACTGTGTAGTTTTACGATACGGAGTGGTGATGCATTTAGTATTGGATTCGACAACTTCGGTCCTATAATTGATTTATATCCACCATCTTCCTTGATAAATATTTCGAAGCCCAAACAGACCTATTTAAAAGTTGAAAGGTATTAATACTAATTCCACTTATATAATATTGTATATAAAACGATTTTCAAGTTTATACTTCAAAGTAAATTTTGGTTGTAACTTTATTTTGAAATCGTATAAATTTAACTTAGCCTTGTATATATACATATATATGAGTATATATACCTTAAGGAGCGACTTATGTTTTGCTGATTTTCGAATCAAATTGATTTCTTATTTTTAACGCATTTACTTACAGTATCTTGTGGTTTGTTTGCTTCTTTTGCGATTTCAGTTCGCTTTTCATCGCTCAATGTCTCAAGCCGACCATTTTTCCAGTTCTGGAAATGTTCGTATTTTCTTATTAGTTCGTTGTTCCATTGCTTTTTGACTGGGTTCTGAATAAAATAGTCCTTCAGTTCAAAACTGAGCTCACAACTGTTGTTCGGATTTCGTGTCATATGTTCGCAAATGAAGGCTGCACTTGCATTTGCACTTCTTTGGAGGGATTTTTTTAGTTTTTGCTTCTTCGATGGTTTTCGTTTTTTCGCTGGCGTTTTACGTCTTTTATTGTTTTTAGGCGAAGGCGGCGCATCGGTGTCGGAATTGCTACACTCACTTTCGGCGCTATCGCTGTCGATTTCAGCCATTGAATGTTTCAATTTGTAAAGATTGTGCGGCGACAAACGGAATGGAGCTGCATCATTCGCTGTTGGCTTTTGATACAGTTGACATGTTATCGTGAATTCAGTGTTTCCATATATAGTTGGAATCCAAAGTTTTACGCCTGGATTTTTTTTATCCGCGTCGTTAGCTTCCAGTACACCATGAGACGACATGTCGGTTGAACCGCGAAAGCGAAGGAACGGTCTTGGTTCAGTTATAACCAATGTGAAGGCTTCCTCTACTCGAATGTGTCCATTTGATGTGTTCATCTTGTCAGATTCTGTTTGTTTTGTTATTGCTTTTCAGATTCGAATTTTGGATATTAAAATGTTTCTTTCTATTATTATTAAGACTGGAATTCCCCGAGTAATTGAATGAGTTTTTTTGTTTAATCTTCAAGTATTTCAAGCATGCGTTAACAAACGCATCAACCGTCTCGTCTGCTCGATGTGCGAAAAGCTTCTGATGATTGTGTTGAATTTTGCGATATTTTTAAATCATGTTTTGCCGATTACTCATTTTAGCTGATCTGATCTCTTTAGCGAAAGTCAGTACTGACTCTCTTCAACTCTCAGTATTGACTCTCTTCAACTCTCTTTGACAGTGGATCACATATAACATGACAATAGTTATAATATTAAACTTTTATCTATTTCAACATGTTTGCTTTAAGATATTTATTTTATTTATTAAAGAAATAATTTGTTTTTTAATTTAAACAAAATAAAAAAAAAATATCTAAATTTAATTTATTTCTTTTATGGCGATTTAAGTATGTAAGATCTGTTACTGATTTTCGTTTATTTATTCCACTGTGCCGTATAAATTTGTTTACATATTCGCTGTGTGTCATCGTGCCAGTTGAACGTTTCAACTCTCTCGCAATATCAGACTCTCTGCTGGTATAAAAACTTAGGGAATTTTCCTTGTTTTGAAATGGATCAAAAAGAAATATTTTCTTGTTTTGTTAAGATTTTAGGCTGTAGTTGATGAGCTATTAATTTTTCAAATTCAAACGAGTATATCATTGTATGTATATACGAGGGTGGTCCGATTAGTTCTTAGCCAATAAAGAAAAACGAAATTTGTGGAAAGGCGGCTATTCTTGTTTCTCAACATAGTCAGTCTCCTTTTAGCTCGATCCACTTGACGATGCGATGCTCCAACTTCTTTAACACGTCTGAAAAAAACGTTTTTTCGAGGTCTGCAAAGTAGGCGTCCATCGTGCGGTGAGTCTAAGTACTTATCGGACCACCCTCGTAACATCCAACATTTGCCTGCCTCCTAATTGTTCCGGATGACGTCGAGAACCGCTGAAACGATTTTATTCAAATTTGTTACACATGTTATGCATTTTAAAATCAATTTGTTTCCAAGTTGTATAACTTTTTAAAAATCAATTTCAATTTGAAACTGAACCACTTTGTTATAAAAAATCAAAACACATTAAATTAAATAAACAACTTTAAAATAAAGAATTTAACCTTTAAATCACATTGAATTAAGATTGCTTCAATGTTTGGCGATTATTAAGATTGACAAAATTTTGAAACCACTTATCAACTTTATTTTAAGGTTGGAATATAAATTAATACGTTTATATTTTAATATTCGATTTGTCATTTTTGAAATTGGCTCAAAACAACTTCCAAATAAGTTGGCGCATTTCTAAGATTCAGTATGAGTGCATATTTGAAATAAGATTTCTCGTATTTCACAAACTTTTTACTTTGATTTAAACTGGATGTTTTTTTTTTTAGCTGGGTGTAGTCTTAGGGATCGGGTAGGCTATATAAATTTTATCACGCCAAAACAAAACATTTTGATTTTTGCTTGCAATAAATTTTGTTGTTTGAAGCCTTTTCTTTAAATATGTTTATAAAATGTTCATAGCTGAATTTTCATTTTTAAATTAATCGATTTTTTGTTTACCAAATTTTGATTATTTTACTTTTAAGTCAAGATTTATTTGTAATTCATTTTTATGCAAACATTAGGCAAATAATTTTACAAATCCTAACCAGAGTTGATCAATAATAAACTATTAAAATTAAATTATAAATTAAATATATAATTGATAATTTTAATTTGTTGGTGTAAATAATTGTGTGCCCCCAAATGTTTGATACACGAAAGTGTCGATTATTGGGGCAAAGTGAAACATGCAACATGATTTTTTAAAACACCAAAAGTGCATTTCGTCTGTTTTGCTTTGTTAATGGACCTCCAATATTATTGTCTTTTTTTCTCTCTCTTATCGACTACTTTTCTCCTCATCCATTCGCATTGTCGCATGGCATCGTTTCGTATCGTATCGCTATCGTAACGCATCGTAACGCATCGTATCGTATCGTAACGCATCGTATCGTCTCATACGTATATCGTAACTCACTCACCAATTATATTCTTCCGACTCTCTCTTGCGGTCATATTGTACACTGCGAAACAAAACAACAATTATAAAATAATGAAAAAAAAAAAAAAAAAACTCACTGATCGCAGTCGAAATATTTCGATATACAGGCGAATCAGCTATCGGATATATTGTGTCGCGGCGCTGTCGTCTCCTCGATACAATCTGCGAATAATACATTGACGCGAGGTGTTTCGCTGCATAGTCGCAGCGGCAGTGCACATGGCAGCATACATGGGGTTGGTGTCGGCGGTGGAGGCAGTCACCACGGCAGTCATCATGGTAGTCATCATGGCAGCCATTGTGCCAGCGCACACGGTTCGATGGGCTGTCTACATGGCGGCAGCAGTGGTCACGTTGGTGGTGGCATGATCATGGGCAGTGGTAGCGGCAGCACGGGACATCTTGTTGGCGGTATTGGCATCGGCATTGGTATTGGCACCGGCGTCGGCAGCGGCAGTGTCGGTATGCTTTCGGGCAACATCGATACCGGCGACTACGATGTACCGCATCCGCATCCGTATACACATCACTATATGCAAACATCCGTGTCGTCCATAACGCCGCCACATTCCACAATGAGTTTAATCGGTTCACGGCCTGGTTCGGCTGGCGGCGGTATTGGTGTGCCATTTGCGGGTCATGATTCCGGTGAATCGGACTCAAGCCAGGGTTGCGGCGGTTCCATAATGGGCGGCATAATTGGCGGCGGTGGCGTCGGCATGCCGCTGACCGGTCATCACGTTAGTCACATGACGTCTCATTTAGGAGGCGGTGGCGGCAGCAGTCATCACCATAGCGTTGGTGGTGGTGGCGGCAGCGGATCGCTTGGACGCTGCTCGAGTCGTTGTCACAATACGAACACGAACACCACCACCACTACAACCGATGATTCGGGTGGTGGTAGCGGTGGCAGCGTTTTTGGTAGTGGTTTTAGCGGCGGCGCTATGGAAAGTCATCATCATCATCACCAGCATCAGCAGCAGCGTGTTGGTGGTGGCGGTGGCCTTCATGGTAGCGCGGGTAGTGGTCTAAATGGTTGCGGCGGTGGTGGTTCCGGTTCTGGCAGTGTCGGCGGACGACATAGCTCGTTGGGCACCATACACAATGGCCACGGTCATCAGCACCAGCAATATCATCACGAATGCATACATTACGAGCGTCTCCCGATACCGGTTCCTATTCCGACTGTGCCAACCCAACAACAACAACAACAGCAACAACAATTGCACTCCGAGGAGGAAATCGAACCGGCCTATGCGACAGGTATGTCAAAGTTTTAAAACGCACATTTATTGAAAAACAAGTTTTACAATGTAGGCAACTGTTTATAAACAATTGAAGTTTTCTTTTTTAGAGTGTAGCATTTCAAAGATTTGCGAGAACACTTACGTGATATAAAAAAAAATAAGTTCTTTGATAAGATAAGCTTGCTTAAAAGCTAGTCATACTAGTCAAAATCTTATCAGCATTTAAAGAGAATGTTTGTATTTTTTATGTCGTCATTTTCTGTTGCTGATTGGTGTTATTTTTTTCCATACATTGAAGCAGTGCATTAACGCCTCCGCGCGCTGTTTAAGTGCTTCGACTGTGGTGCTCTGTTTGCAGTTTTTAATTTACAGTAAAATATGTAATGTAATTGTGTAGCAGACATCTCAATATTTGTTATGGAGCCGGTTTACTACTGCCGTAATATTTTCTTTACTTTTTACATTTGAATTTGCATTTGAATTGTACAATGCAACGTTTAATAATCCCAGCCAACCATAAAAAAATAAGAAAAAGTTTAATAATATTTCTAAACTTTAGATTTTTGTGCATATATCATTCTCAACTGTTAGCTGAAAAATCGTGATGGGTTTTCAAAGTACCTAGTAACTACATCTGTTCTATTTATTTACACTAATTTTCGTTAGTGATGTGCGAAATGCAGCATTAAATAAATTGTTGAAATCTTTTTTGCTAGTCTTGCTCATTTAAAATTTTGTATTGTGATTTGACATTTTTTGGTTTTACTTTTTAAACGCACAATTTGAAAATATCGCTGCCAAAATTTAGAAAGGATCTAACCAAAATAATCTTCCTCATATAAAAATAAAGCCTATAAGACAAAAATTACGATTTCATAGTTAATAATCGATTACTTTTGACCATATTTTATAATGCTTTTTTGCCTTTGTGCCTTTTGAGAGCGATTATTCAAACTTAAAAGTGTATTAAAAGCATGAATCCAAAAAATGCTTTTTTAAATCTTAACTTTAATTTATTCAGTTAAAAGAAAACAAATCTTTTTATCAACTTCTATAAAATTTTTAATAAAAAAAGTGAACAACCAAAATATTGACAGACGAAAAATGCTTTTCGAAAAGAATTTTGAGTTCGAATATTTTCAAAAAATTTTATAATTTAATAGTTATTTGTTTTAAAATTTGTTAACCCATTCGAACCGATTGAAGTATTGCGCTCATGACAAATTCAACCGCGCTGTGTGTGTTAGGGTGTTAGGCTTATCTATTGGATTTTTTGTATTTCTCAGTCCTCCAGCTGATAAAATTGTGTGTGATTTTTTTTATCATTTTCCTTTTGTGCTAAATTTCGTTGGTACAAGAACAACATAAGGAAAAATAAAAATAAAATAAAATGCGTTTAAGAAATGAAGAGGCAAATTGGCAAAGTTCGATTGCGGCTGCTTTATTTGTGTGTAAGTTTTTGAGGAATTTCTAAATTTGTTTTTGTTTTGTTCGCCGCTTACTGCCAAAGCAAAGCCTCTTATTTGAATTTTTTTTTTTATAATATTACTTTAGAACTTTTGCTGTGCTTCTGCGCTATTTTTTAATTCTTCTCAATTATGCTTTCTTTACGCCAATGACCAATAATGCCGCAATTGACTTTTCTTTTTGTTGTTGTTTGATTTGGTTTTTTTTCTTCTTTTTTTATGACGAATCGGTTTGAAAGCGTAAATAAATAATTGCCAATTCAGAGACAATTCTTCGCTGGTCTTTTCAGTCGTTTTATTTCTATTCTTATTTCTTCTTATTTTCCTTTTTGTTATTAATAATTTGTCGGTTTAATTTTTTTCACTTTTCAAGAAGGGAGCTCTGCAAAAACTCGAGAGGCGTCCGTTGAAATAGTTTACGCAAACCGCCGCGTTCGGTAAACGGGAAAAGTACACTCCTCCGGCCGCAGTGAATCCCCTTATTTGTTGTACTCAAAAGTTTCGGTTTATAATCTTCAATTTGAATATAAATTGTGTTTTTTTTGACGCGTTTTTTTTTTGAATTCGCTTCGGTCTAATTCAATGTAAGAATTGTGTTTTTTTTTTAACCAACGAGCCAGTGCAATGATTATGTGGAGTGGCATCTGTGAGGCTGCATCAGTTTATGGCGTTCAGACATCTTCGTTTTTTATGAGCGGTGGCGCTGGAAGTTAGTAATTTTGTGTTTGTTAAAAATGGGAAATGAATTTTTTTTCATATTTATATTTACCTACTAACAACAACAAATTCAGGCTGTTAGTTGTTTTTTATTAATAACGGACTTCGCACGCGTGCAATTTCCTAATGAAGAATTTATTAAGTGCGCTACTCAAAAAAATATTAAGTATGTTTATTTTTTGTATTAACTCTTCTCTTTTACCAGCGGTTTTGGCTGTGCGTTGTGTGTCAGCCAGCCAGTTGGTCAGTTCGGTGGGTTGGGATTCATCCAACCTAATCTTAGCTTGAATTTGTGTGAATTGAAACAAAAACAATAACAGCACTTCCGTTATTCGCAGCCAGGCTCACTGGCGATGTAAATTCGTAGGAAGCGCCGCGAACTTGCACAAACAACAAGAAGGCAACGCTGCCGCGACCGAAGTTTTTGAAATCCTTAAATTTTTGAGACACGCAATTGTTGTTTTTGTAAGTTCGATTGCATGTGGCCAACATGTATTACTGCGAGTGTATGCATTAGAACAATTACAACAAATGGAACTGTCACAGAAGTGTCATTTCAGTACAAACTAAAATCAATCCAGCTGTCAGTAGACGAAACAGCTGATTGCGTAGTGTATTAATAAAGGGAACAGAAGAAGAAGAACACGTTTTAAAGCACTAAACTGTATTTAGTGATCCTTGGCTGTGGCTCGCCACTGCAAATCTGTCAAAAAAAACTAATCAATATTACAAGAAGATCGTCTAAGATCGCGTCAGAATATAAAATGTTATTAACTTCATTACTCAAGTTCAAATGTTCATTCGAATGAACTTATTTTTGCTTAAAAAATCGCAATTTAAGTGTTTTCTGTTTTCCTAATTTCTAATCTTGAAATGGAACTGCCCACATTTTTTTGTCTTCAAAATCATACACAAGTACATAGCTCGTATCACTGCATATGTATATACATATGTGTATGTATGTACATATGGAACCTAACTAGAAGAATACCCATTTGTATATAATAATTGATATCAACTTCTTGGCGATAATTTCTAGGTCAAAAAATCAACCCGACCTTGTTTCAATAATACAAAAATAACTAAAAAAAATTGACTGTCAATCAGAAAAAAAATCAAAATTTAAATTGATATTAGTTTATGACTGCACTATGTGCAAGTATGTATGTGTACAAAAGAATTAAGCTAGTATATTAGACTATTGAAGTATTATATACATTGATTTATATGCATATAAATTTTTTAATAAGATCGGCTACGAAAATGCATATACATAATTGGGAAAATGTTCAACTGAAAGTGTCAGTAATTTAATGATTACTGCCAATGAGATCATATCTGAATAATTGTCAATTGGAATGACCAATACGCTAAGCAAAAAAAGATTATTAAGTCAAAGTAAACTGAATTCGACTAGACTTGATCAAGTCTTTTGCGTTAATGCTTATGACAGCGATTGTGTCAATTTAAAATAGTCAATTGAAAGCGACAAACAAGAAATATTAATAAAATTTAAATTAAATCAAAAACAATTCGAGAACAGAAGTGATCAAAAAAAATGTAAACCAAACGTGTGCAAGGGAAAATTTTAAATATTGCGAATGCGAATGCGTGCTTTCAAATTCGATTTTTGAGTCTTCCATTTCGAGTCACTTTAAAATTTTAGCAATTATATATTTAAACTTTTTTTTATTAAATTTGTTTTAGAAATAAATTTCAAATTTAAGTGCGTAATTAAAATGTTTAGTTGACATTTTTAAGTCTTTGAAACCAATTCTCACCGCTGGTGTACCATAAATTCGCCATTAAAAATCTTCGAAAAAAGAAAAAGCTTAGCCTACACCCTGCATGGGTGTTTATTTGTATGTCACTTTTTTGTTGTTTTTCCTGAAAATGGGTATCGACTATAATACGGGTGGTTGTCATAATTGAATTGGTAATGGAAATGCTCACCACACATACTAATACACTGAGTACTGATTGTAGGTTCTCATAGATAAAGAAAAGCTCTTATCGTTTAGTTTAACTTTACTACAAACCGATGCAGTGGTGCGTGTGCGTAGTGTGTGCAAGACCCAAGCTAAATTCGCCTTTTAAAGAGTTTAGTTTTTGAGTTTTTTTCATATGCAAGTGCTCTGATTTGAATCGAAAAGGTGTATAAAAATATTTGAAATTTAATTCGAAACAATAAGTCAATGTGGCTTGGGAGAAATCCGTATTTAGGTAAATTAACTCTAGACAAGTGTTGGAATAAACTATTAAAATGTGGCTACCGTGTGATAATTAACTACTGACATGAAATCATCACAATCAACTCTTTAATGTTTAAATGTTGAAATAAACGTTGATTGGTTATTACTGCTATAAATTAATTGTACTAAAGTTTTTTTTTAGTAATACTTTAAAGCTATTTGTAACTATATGTTCTGGGAATTGCTGTTAAGGATCTGACTCACTTCTTCAAATTTGTTTTGGTTTCGTTTTTGCCATAGCAATATATATATGTATATATATATTTAGTGATTAAAATCAATTTTATTTGAATAGACTAACTTCAACTTTTATTAGTAACCTTTTAAAAGTATAAACCTGAGTTAAAAGTGAAAATGTGTTATTCCAAATCAACGAAGTATCCAAAATATAGATCAAATAATTTTTTTTGTTTAAAAATTGTATAAATATTTAATTAATATTTTATTTATTTATTTTATAGTATTTCCGAATGTTCCTTCCGCACCTGGAATGTCTTGTGATGGCGAGGATCGTAAGTATCTGCTTTGATGTTAAAAAATTATTCCGTTCATACGAGTATGTGGAAAACCGCGCGGCGACTTATAGCAGAACTTCTTATTCATATTTATATATCATATTTGCTAATCGTAATGAAGATCACCGACCGACGAGGTTGGACATTTTTCTTATTATGACAACATAAAAAGCGTCTTAGTATTTTCATAGAATTTTCATTGAGACACTCTTCAATATTTACAATTTAAATATTTGTACAATTTTAATGCAGCGATTAACCAAGTGAATCAATATTTTTTGTAGCATATGACTAAAAAATCACTTTCTGGTATGGCAGAATTCCTCCCTTTTATCATTTAGTTCGAGTTCATTTGCAGTTGTTGTTTCTTGTTGTCCTCTGCTTAATTTATTTTTTAATTATTTTAGCTGAGGTCTTGTCTTTTAATTTGCTATTGGCACTTATCATAATCTTTATTATTCTTAATTTATTAATCAATAATGATAACAACAACTTGCAAAATATTAATACAAATAAAATAAATATATTTGTATAAAAATAAATTCAAACAACGTCGCTTATTTTTAATTTTACATACTCAACGATAAAGTCTGTAAAATTGTTTCGGAATGTCGACACAATTTTGTATAAATATATTTTTTGTTAGGACTCTTTACATATAAAAACATTTCCTTAACCCCAAGGAAATATGTTCGAAAAGTAGGCTTTCAAAACGGAATTGATTGGTTATAAACAAATAAAAACATTTTTTTAAATCGAAATAGAACTAAACGAATAAATTCAAAATAAGGAAATGTTTTTTTTACATCCTTTTATCATTATTTTATCATAAATATTAATACTACATCTTTCTTAACTTAAAAAACCAGGGAGCATCTACAGACGTGGAGCACGTAGATGGCGCAAATTGTATCGCGTCAATGGTCACATTTTCCAAGCGAAACGCTTCAACCGGGTGAGTACTCAGTTTATATTCTTTGAAAATATTTTGTTTCAATATTTCAATTATATTTTCAAATTTATTTGACTTGCAGCGCGCCTTCTGCGCCTTTTGTCAGGATCGCATTTGGGGTTTGGGCCGCCAAGGATTCAAGTGCATCCAATGCAAGCTGCTGGTCCACAAGAAATGTCACAAACTCGGGCAGAAGCACTGCACCAACGAGCATATCGAACCGATTGTCAAAGAGCGCGACGATGCCTTCACCGAACCGCTGCCGGAGGTTCTACCGCCGCTTCCCGATTATCCATCGCATCTAAGCGGCGTTGGTGGTGGTGTTGGTGGCAGTGTCATTGGCATCAGCGGTGGCGATCCGTGCCATGATCCGTTGGCGATGCTCGAGCATCAGCATCATTCCGATTCGGTCGTTGTTGCAGCCGCCACACATCATCAAAATATGGACGAACAACTGGAGCCGGGCACGCAGCGACAGTATTCGCTTAATGATTTTGAGCTGATACGCGTGATTGGGCGCGGCAGCTATGCTAAGGTGCTGATGGTCGAATTAAAGCGTACGCATCGCGTCTACGCAATGAAGGTGATCAAGAAGGCACTCGTCACCGATGACGAGGACATCGACTGGGTGCAGACGGAAAAGCATGTCTTTGAGACGGCGTCGAATCATCCGTTTCTGGTCGGTTTGCATTCGTGCTTCCAGACGCCGTCGCGTCTTTTCTTCGTGATTGAGTTTGTGCGCGGCGGTGATCTAATGTTCCACATGCAGCGTCAACGTCGTCTACCCGAAGAGCATGCACGCTTCTATGCCGCCGAAATAAGTTTGGCACTGAACTTTTTGCACGAAAAGGGCATTATCTATCGCGATCTGAAGCTGGACAATGTACTGCTTGATCATGAGGGCCATATCAAGCTGACAGATTACGGCATGTGTAAGGAGGGTATTCGGCCAGGCGATACCACATCGACGTTCTGTGGCACTCCGAATTACATTGCGCCGGAGATATTGCGCGGTGAGGATTATGGTTTTTCGGTCGATTGGTGGGCATTGGGTGTGCTGCTTTATGAGATGCTTGCAGGTCGGAGTCCCTTCGATATTGCTGGTGCTTCGGAAAATCCCGATCAGGTAAGTCAGATATTTTTTAAAATAATAAATACCTTTTCTCTACTAAAATCGTTTTCTATATTCTCCTTTGCAGAACACTGAGGATTATCTATTTCAAGTTATATTGGAAAAAACTATACGTATACCACGTTCTCTAAGCGTCAAGGCGGCATCCGTTCTCAAAGGTTTCCTTAACAAAAATCCAGCTGATCGATTGGGCTGTCATCGCGAATCCGCATTCATGGACATCGTTAATCATCAGTTCTTCAAAAGTATCGATTGGGAGATGGTAAGATCTTGAATAATTGGCTTATGTTCTTTTTCATTCGTTTTTTTATTATGATTTTTAACGTTTTTACAAACTAACAAAAAAATAAGTTCGAGCAAAAATGCACGTGCGAAATTTTGATGATTATAAATGAGAACTGGTAACAAAACTCTTTAATACCAATTCAGTCTCTCTGTTAGTTAACTAAGACGGTTTTTTTTTACATTCTATATACGTACATATATAAAACTATTGAAAATAATTATATTTCCATTTTGTTTAAATAAATTCTAAATTAAAACAATACGAAATTAAGGTTGCACAAAAGGAAGTACAACCGCCTTTTATACCGACATTTGATCCTGGCGATCCATATATGACAACAAATTTTGACGCTCAATTTACCAGAGAACCGCCTGAATTGACGCCAGATGATCCGTAAGTGCAGTGTTGTTGTAATTGTTATTTGCTCGCGATTTTTCGAATGATTTTTTCTTGATTGGTTTGGTTTTGCGTTGTTTGTTGTTTTTTCTGATATATCTGTAACCTTTCTTGTATATACGTTTGTTAGATTTTTTTTGTCGTTTTAAGAAGAACTTCTATTTTTATATACAAATTTATATAGTAATTTTTTTTTGCATTTAGTTTTATACCCTACAGTGAAATCAGAAATATTTGATTAAGATTCATTCAATACCAAAGGTTATTTTTCAAGCGTTAGTTGTTTTATATAAAAGCCTCATGAGTTTTATGGTTATTCGAGCTTGAACTTTTAATTGAATATTGAGCTTTTTTCGCCCTTAAAGTTTTTCAGAGCTTTTAATGTTTGTTCTATTTGAATTTTTCAACATTAACTTTGTTTAGCTTTAAGCTTTAAATAAAAAAGTTTAAAAGTGTGCAAAATTTCGAGTTATTACCTTTTAAGTTTGTAGCATTCTAATTCTTTAAACTTATGGCAGATTGAAGTTTTTTCAAGCTTAATGCTTTTATTTTTTTATTTTTAACCTTAACCGTGCTCAGACATTTTGGAACCTAAATTTCTTATGAATTTCGCATTTCTCTGCTAACGATTTCAGCGACCATTAATGTTTTCTTAATTTTGAGCATTCTCGTGTCTTTGCGCTTTCTGAACAGTTTAAAATATTTCAAAGCTTTCTTTACATTAACTTTTGTAAAATTGTTTCATATTGAAATTTACAAATGATTTGCAAAAAAGAAAACCTGCAGGGTATGAAAAATTATTTTCGTTTTTCTTTATATTTAATTTGACGTTATTTTCTCAACTTATTTCAAGTCGTATTGTTAAGCTGTTGCAGCGATCAAAAAGGGTATGTTAAAAACTTAACGAAGATTAGTTAGAAACAAGCTACAGCATTTTCAAAATCTTCAAAATTTAAAATACTTGCAATATTAATAAAGAAAAATTGCTGGAAGCTCATGTTCTGAACCAATTCTAATCATCATTGTTGGCATTTGCATTTTTGAGAAAAAAAATAACAAAAAAAAAAAAGAGAAGAGAAGTAAAGCAAAGCGAAGAGAAAAGAAAAAAGCGTACATCGATTTATTTAAAACGTATATTTTTATTTTTATTTCTTTTTATTTTTTATTTATTTCCTTGTTCGTATTTAAAATTCATAAACCACATCCACAAAAACGCATCTCTCGCCACTGCCGACACATACGTCATGCCTTTAGCTTGAGCGTAAGCAAGTGTCGCCGCCGTTTAAACCGCATTTAGAGACGGAACGGGATTTGACTAATTTCCCTCCCGAATTCACAAACGAAAATGTGCAATTAACGCCCGATGACGAGTAAGTACAAAGTTTAAATTTATTTTTATTTTATTTATTTGTTTATTTATTTTCATTCATAGTATATTTCGTTTAAGCTTTAACGTTGTGTTTTGTGCCTCTTTTAATGTGTAGCAAATCTTAGTTAGTTTTTTTGTACATTCATTTTTAATACGTTAATAAGCTTAAGCTATTTTTTAAACCGATTATAGAATCGTATAAATTTAATTTGCTTCCTAATAACTTGCGTTAAATTGTATTTCGTTTATTCTCCTCCTTAGTCGTGTTATTGACAAAATAGATCAATCGGAATTCGAAGGATTTGAATATGTGAACCCGTTGCTAATGTCACTGGAGGACTGCGTCTGACATCACGAGACTTGTGATCTGCATCCCTACAATATGCATGTAAGTACATGACTATGTTCAACATCCGAAGCCCAAATCAAACGAGATCAATCCAAAATGTATCTCTAAAATAGATTTCAAAAGGTTGCATTCACAAGATATGAAATGCTCAAATATTTAACATTGTTTCATTTTAGAAAAACTGAGTGAATGGTAATTTTAGTCTTGACATCAATCACAAAACTTACTTGAACAATTTCTAAAATTTATTTATTGCACATTATTGTCTTAAAAGAAAAAAATGCAATATACATATTGTTTTAAATTATAATTTGCATTTAATTAAATAGTTTTTAGTGCATACTTTACTAATGTAAAATTATTTGTTTTGTTTTTGTCTCGCAGTATGATGATATCCAATACGATTGCGTTGCTGATGATTTAAGTATTTTACATTTGCACGACGCCGCCGCTGCTGCTGTCCCAACATCAACCAACAATAATCTAACCAACAATTTTAATAATCATAATAATCATCATCAACAACAACAACAACAGCAACAACAACATAACAATGGTAACAATAATAATCATAATAATCACACTGCAAATAATAATAAAAGTCTACTGCAGCACATGTTTTGCCTTCCATTAAATTAACCATGTAATTCTCAACTAATTACAAAAGACACATAGTAAGGACAACAACAACAACAATTATAACAAGAAGAACAAACTTAAAATAACAACACACAAAATGACTAAAGATCGATGAAAATTTGCAAAAGTTTAGCATGCAGCGTCAAGTAAAAATCAAAAAACAAAACATACAAAAAAAAAAATAAAAACTAAAAAAAATATCAATAAAAAAAAGTCTTAAGAAAATGGCTGATTTCCTTTAACAAGTTTCCACATAATATAAAACTTGGAAAATCTAATACATAAGTTATGCTAAAATTCAACTAAAGTCACAAAAGTAGAAAAAGGTATTTTAGTTAAAATAAAAGAAACTTTGTAATTTTTCGCAAACCTACATGAAAATGGTCGTCAGTCACTTTTGATGCGATTCGAGCAAACACACACACACATACACACACATGCACAGAAACAAGCCCTGCCTACTGCAAAATCACGTACGTTGTAACTCTTAAAATACTCAATGAGCGAATTAATTTGATATATCGTTTAAAAAACTCTTTGCAGTAGCTTTAAAGTTGTTACTAAGTATGTTTTAGAAACGTTTAATCAAGTGGCTATAACATTTTTTTATTTGTTTAAACATTTCTATTATATAAATTGACTTGAGTGTTAAAAATACAAAAGATTTCTTTTCAAATGGCAGCACTTTATTATTGTAACCATTTTTTGCTTTCCAAATATGTAAAACCGTTTCAATGAAAAGTACAGTTTTGTTATTACAAAAATTATAGTTTATTAAAAACCGATTTGAAATTTTTAAAGTTGGTATTTTGGAGAAACGTTCACAAACTTAAATTGGAAAAAAGCATTTTATACGATAATCAATCAAACTTTTTGCATTCATAGTTTACATTTAGAGATATTGCAAAGCGCACTCAACTAATATTTTTAAATTAAATTATAAAGTTATAGCTCAGTTTTACTTTGTTTCGCTCATTTCGAATTATTAATGTGCAGGGTTTGTAGTTTTGGATACTTCATTCGTTGTTGTGATTGTCAATGCAAATCGCAACACACACCTTCTCTCTTAAGCAAACAATTATTGAAGTTATATATATATATATATATATATAGATACATATATATACTAACACTATAAAATTATACGGAAAATTTAATGTTAAAAGAATAAGAAAAACTTACGAATGCATGTTTGCTAAAATTAAAAAAGTTAGTACTGAAATGACTAAGAACTACTCATACACACGTTTATCTCTAACTAAACTAGACATTATTAGCAAAGAAAACACAACAGAAAGATAATACAATACAATACACTATAATATAATATAACATAAATATTATATTAAATTAGCAAACTAGCGTCGTAACGAAAGGTTTTTAAATAACATAAAAAAACAAAGACATTTTAACTATTAGTTTTAACATTTGAAATCTTTAAATTTCCAAAACAAAACAAAACAAAACAAAAATTAAAAGAAATATACAAAATTTTATTATCTAAAGAACTACTTACTATACAAACACACACTACTGATGGTACTTTAAACTAGAATAATTAAGTCTTTCAAATTCGAAATTTTATCGTTCAATTATTCATCAATCATTTCGTTCAAAAGTCAAAAATTTATTTAAAAAACCTTAATTGAAAACATAAATTTTGTTGACTTAAATTTTTTTTACTAAATTATTCAGCAAGCAAATTTTTTTCGATATTGTCGACACTTTTCACTTGAAGTTGCTTAGTGAAAATTTAGGTTTGTCCTGTCTGTTAGGCGTTATGCAAATATAATTTAAATTAAACAAAGCCTGGAATCTTGCAAATGGCTTAACGAAATTAAATATCTAATTGAATGAATCAAAAGTTTATATATGAAAAATTTTAAAATTAAATATATTTGGCACAAAACTTAATATACAAATTAACTATTGTTTATGCATTCCCAAGATTTTGTATTTATTTTGAATGTAAAAAATTCGCACTGATTGATGCCGAAAAGCACATCAAAAGTTGAACAGTTTCTAAAATTTAACGCAATTTAAAAAAAAGTGTTTTTACTTTTACTTAAAATCAGATAACTCCAGTTTTATTTATTCGATTACAAGAAAGAAATGATTTTCCTATCGACTGTCTATTTTGCACTTTTGTTGATTTTTGATCGACTTTGAAATTTATTGTTTGCTAATTTTTCAAAATAATTCAATTGTTACGTTGATTACTATAGACCGATCTTTTCTTAAGTCGTTGTAAGTGTTCCATATTTCACTAAGACAATGAATGAAAAAAGCGATAATAGTTGAATAAATTAAAAAGAAAGTCGATAAATTGAAGTACTAAAATGTTTGATAAAATGTTCTTAATGCCTATCTTAGTCGATAACTTTGAGTTGCTCTGAAAGCTGCATACAAAAAAGAAAGAAAGAAGATATTGAAATTAAAAAAAAATCAAAATTTATTTGATTAAAACTTGAATTTGTCGAACACTTATAACTCATGTGAATGCGTGAAAGTATGCATATTACTCCTGTCAATGTGTGTGCGTGTGTATGAGTGTGATTTCTCTTTATTTAATACGTTGTTTTTTCATTTCAACAAGTAAAAGTTAAAAAATTCATTTGGCATTACGTAGTGAAGCAGTCAGGCTAAAACAATTTGAAACGCTTAAATTTTCCATTCAGTATTTTAAATGAATTTGAATGCCGAATTGGGTTAAATTAGAAGAGAAAATGTTTACATTACATAATTCGCAAGTTCAAAAACATTTTTCAAAATTACTGAAACCTAATTTTGTGTGTGATTAAATTATATCAATTTAAAAAGGTGCTCGACTGTTTCAATAAATCTAAAGTGACGTAAAAATTTTGCTGATACTTTGGTGTATTTTTTTAAACGTTTGTTTATTAACCTTTTCGGCTGGATGTCTGCATTTAGAACCGAATGAATGAATGAATGGACTGTACTCAATCTTGGCTATTCAACCACTTGTTTCATTGTGATTATTTTATTATTGTGTTGGTTTCCTGTTCATTTTCTGTCCTGTAAAGCCTCCCTCCAAAATACTTTTATTCATTTTCCATTTTGCATGTATTTAAGTTTTTCATATCGACATTCCAAAGTACTTAATTTTGTATAAAGACAACAAAAAAAAAAACATACCATTTATTTTGAATTTTATAAAACTGTTTCATTGATTGTTTGTTGTATTACGACTTTGTCTTTACATTTTTTTTTATATATTATATATTGTATAACTAAATGTTAGCTAATTTAACGAACCTAAATATAATTACTAATTAGCGCTGTAAGTCAGTTATGGAAATTGAAATTCTAAATAAAATTTAACGAACCGAGAAAACGGAAAGGAAAGTATAACGTAAAATATTAAACAACTCGTAAAATATTGATTTTAAAACTAAATTTAAATTTAAAAAAGAATTACAATTAGAAAATGATATTGTTAATCAAATTTACAATGCAAAACAAAAACAACAACAACAACAACAACATAATTAATAAAATTAAGAATTCAGGCGCATTACCAGTTACTTTGAACCTTTTTTTGTATTCCAACAAATAATTTGTTAAATGCGTTTCTCCCATGTAATTTTTGCAAAATCTTGTTTAAAAAGTTGAACTTGAAAAAACAAAAACAAAACAAAAACAAAAAGTAAAAACCTAACATGTTGTTTGTTAATGTTTTTTAGTATTATTGTTAATGTCATGCCTAAAGTTATAAACGTATTCTCTTCTTTGTTAGTTGTATCGTTTTAAGTTGTTTTCCATCTCTCCGCTCTTTCGTTAAACTACAACAAAAATAGCCCAGGCTATGACAACCGCAACTGACCACTCAGTTAGGTCGGTCGAACTTTCAAAGTATACCCTCTGACACTTACCATAGTTTAACTGTTTTTAAAATTAAAAAGTATAAATTGCAAAAAAGAAAAAAAAAACAAACAAAACAAAAAATGACGAACAAATCTTATATAGACAAAAAAAAAAAGAAAGAAAACATATTAGAATTTTCTATGCACATAACATACACAAAAATATTTTGAATTTGCATATTGTGACAAACCGATTAAACGCAAAACAAAACAAAACAAAACAATACGTAAACAACGTTTTTTTTTATATAAATACCTTAACTGTAATTATGGTATTTAAAACTTAAAAGTTGCGATATTATTGCAAAACGAAATTTTGAATTCAGCCCCCCTCCCCTCCTCCATAAAGGCGGCAAACTTTGCGTATAACTTGAAATGACATGAAAGTCGAAGGCATCAATTTAATATGAAAGATTGATAGGGAGCAATGGACATGCGGAAAATGTCACAGCCAAAAAATTTCTCCAGCGATTTCAATGCATGGAAAACGTTTTTATTTGTATGGGTTAAGATTTTATATTAAGTTGTGACTTTATTTTTAGTTTAAGTCAACTTTTTCAATTTTCGAGTTCGTTTCGATAATCGTTTTAATACTTACATATAAAACTTCACCTGGGGAAGCATTTCGTCTTGACCTAGTCGATATATCTAAATCGAATATAAATAATATTCTTCAGTTGGCGGCATAACTTATAAAGTATACCACATGGCATCACAAAGGGTTCATGGCCTAAGTGGGTCTCTTGTCAAGCGACAGCCAACCATTACAACCTAACCGAACCTACAATAAAATTGTTTGTATGTAATTTTTAAGTTTTAAATACCATTACAAGATATCTATATAAAATATATATTTTAATTAGTACTTAGTAAAGCTCACTTTTAAAGAAGACAAAAAAGAAAAAGGAAACAAAATATAGAAACATAAATATACAAAATCAAAGACGAAATTTATTGATTTGAACCCTAAATGTTAGATTACCTAAATTTGCTATAACGCAAACTTTTGTTGTTGTTTTTTTTTAATGTAATTTGAAAGTGTGTCTTTAAAAAAAAGAATTGACTTGAGTTTTATTTGCAAAATGACGTTTAACCTACTTAACGAAAACTTCTACACGTGTCTTACAAGTTTTTTTTTCGACTTCTTATCAAATTTACATTTGTTTGCCACAATCAACAAGTATAATTGAACTAACAGTTTTATACATAATCTTACCGAAAATGTTGTATAACGAAATAAAAAACCATTTGAACAAATTTACGATATTTTTAATATATACTTATCTGACAAAAGTCAGAAATGAAATGATTTTAAATAATCTACCAAGTGCGCATGTATCCAAAAAAATAATAGAACAGTTCAAATAATACAATGGAGGAAAAGTTGAAAAGTTCAAATAAAACTTGATTCAAAATAATTTCGTTATATTCACGATTGTGATCGTTTTCTTTTTTTTTGTATTGTTTATCATATTATATATATACGAGTATATAGAAACAAAACGAATAGTTCTCAAAAACTTAAAACTTAAACATTAAATGAAATACAAAATGTTGTTTGCGAAAATTTCTTTAATATATATTATTAAACATAGTTTAAGCTTAAAAGATAAAAAAGAAACAATAAAAGAAAACTAATATTTTATTTATTAAACTTTTCGCCTTTAATATCGTTTATTTTTATGCATTATACATCGTCATTTGTAATAAGTAAATTCTTGTTTGCAAAAGAGAAACAAACCAACAAACAAACAAACAAACAAACAAACAAATAACAAAAATTGTTTAACATATTTTTATTATTTCGATACAGCTAAATTACTGTGTTTATTATATAAGACAGCTGCGAGCATATAAATGCATTATTATAATTAAATTTAAATAAAAATTATTACAAATAAAAATATTTAAAAAAAAAAAATACATACACAAAAGAGATTATTGTAATTGTTTATTAGTTAAGTACCTGTGGGAGATTATTTAATCGTTCTAAATTAATTCAGTTGAATTATATTTTCAACTAGCGAATGCCCGGCATGCGTTGCAATGCCACTTTAAAACATGTTAGCAGAATTTTCCGGAACTCCCCGGTACTCACCGATGTAGCGATTCTGAGTTGCGGCGGTGAAATTATCGGCATACAAACTCAGAAACAAAATCTCAAATTTTTAGGAGCAAGCAATATTGCAATATTAGCAATGTCATCGTATATTTTCACTTAATTAAACAAATTGTGGGCGTAATAAGTGGGCGTGTCAAATTTTTTATATACTGTTATTCTGAACGGTGCATCCCGTTAAATGTGTTCTATATAGCACATCAAGTTTCTGAGAAAATGGTGGTAGGCGTAAAAATGATCCACCCTTTTTTGAAAGTGGGCGTCAAATTGATCTAACCACGCCAATTTTTGGGGAAGTTATCGACAGTGCCAATACAAACTCAGATACCAAATTTCAGATTTTTAGGAGCAATATTAGCGACATAATCGAATATTTTAACTTAGTTTTACAAATTATGGGCGTAATAGGTGGGCGTGGCAAATTTTTCTTTACCCTAAACCTAAGTTGGCGTGAGCATAGCAACTTCCAAAATTTTCATCACAATCGGATGAATGGTTTAGACGCCCATTTGGTACAAAGATAGAAAGAAAGAAAGAAAGAAAGAAAGAAAGAAAGAAAGAAAGAAAGAAAGAAAGAAGAATTCATTTTTATATTTATAGATTGGATTATTTAAGAAAAAAAATGAAGGTTTCACCTCAGAGAAATTGAAATAGTTGTAAATTAAATCGACTTTGTGGTACCTTTGTGCCAATAGAATAAACTTACATAGAATTGATCTTCATAGATTCCAGTGGAATCTATTTTTGAAGAGGACTCGGATTTTGTTGTCATTCAGTGCCAATAGAACCGATTTGCATTTGCAAGTTCTGGTTCGATTTCGCCCACTTAACTTCTCTTCTCGAGGGTGAAACATGTTGCAATCTTATTTTCTCGTCGAACATCGCCAAACTGAAGACAAATATGTATACAATTCTACAACTACAACTACAAACTCATCCAGCATTTTATGAAATTTGTTATTTGATTATATTTAAGTCTTTTTTGAGTCCTCTGCCCGATTACATCTTTTACTCATTTTCTGATCATACTGCATTCTTTTGTGAGGAGAAAATGATGCCCTACCAACGACTCATTTTGATTAGTTTCGAGTCCTTTTCGATTAGGACTTCTAATAATTTGTATGATCAACTTGCTTTACACTTTGTTATGGTATTTTCAATAAATCACTTTAAGCGTGAATCTTTTTCGAATAGTTTTTTAATCGCGGAAACGATTAATCAGTTTTCAATCATCAAAAGAATCAGTAAGATGATTTTTGTAAAATAATTTTCCGAATATTAGATGGGAATTTAAGATTATACAAACTTAGCTTGTTTAATAAAATTTGATAATAGAAAATAAAGTATCTCCACTAATTCTAGGTGCTACATTGTCCATTACGTCAATTGTTTCTCGTGGTGCAAGTCTAAGGACACGTTCGCGAGCATTTCTCCTAATTCGATCATATCATCCGCCACCTGAGCGCTCTGACCTTCATAGTTTATATAACTGTACGCCTTTGGAATGTGTTCAGTGATTAGTTTCGCCATTTGAATATTGGATTCGGCCAAATGTTGTAATGTATCACCGTTGCCCAGCACCTCAATGGCGCATATATCAATATCGAAATGTTTGCAAAATTCTAACATGACGGCGACAAGATCTTTAAGATTATGTAAGATGGCCAGATGCAGTACGGTAAGACCTTTTCTGTTGTATATTTTAAAGAGTTGTTGAAACTCGGCGCTCAGATGTGGAAACTCTTTGAAGTTGGAGTATAATTCCCGGAACTTTTTAATACAAGAATCGTGTTTTTCTTCGATGGCAATATGAAGCGGAGTCCTTCCGTTAGTATCCTGAGCAATGATCGAACATCGGAAACCGATCAGTGGGCGTATACAATCGGGTTTATTTAGCTTGCAGGCATAATGCAGAAGGCTCTCTCCCTGCTCGTTGATTTCTGTGCGTATTCTATTCTGCACTAGCAACGTGGCATTCTTGTAGATCCTCAAGAAAAGACCTTTTGCAATTGCATCGTGGTAGTCGGTGTAGCTGTAAACTCGTCCATCTGACAAATAAATAAAAAAAAACGTGTGTTAAATACTCAGCAGAAGATTTCTAGATCATAGGTGAATAAAGCGCTGGCAAATCGCCATGGAATTTAGTGTTGAGTTTCAGATTATTAGTTTTAAAGTTTTTTTCAAGCCTGAATCAGCGCTGAATCAGTTGTGTGAAATTTTAAGCACCAATTTTGTGACGTTCAGGACTGATTTCAGATTCAAATTCCTAGAACT
The DNA here is from genome assembly GCA_949127995.1 of Suillia variegata. Lineage (NCBI taxonomy): Eukaryota > Metazoa > Arthropoda > Insecta > Diptera > Heleomyzidae > Suillia > Suillia variegata. The sequence continues at coordinate 4,299,146 of OX421842.1, forward strand.
GATTTGCCAACACTGAATTCCAATTATCGATTCAAATAATTATAACGTCTGTAAAATAGGTCTTTATGCAGCTTACCGGAACAAGGAGCCTTAGATTTCAGCTGACTATGACTTGCTTCTGAATCCAAATAATCAGAAACCAATTTCTTTGGCTTTTCCGTTTTATTTTGTGACTCTGGTAATTCCGTGCGGGGCTTCTTGGCATGCTCTAGTGTCTCATAATCTGTATAAACATATCTAACCTTATTGCTTTTCCAATTGTCATCGACACGTTCGATAACTATGTTGACGTCGCGTGTTTTGGTGTCATCTCGAAACTTTCCTTCATATTTCGGTGTTATAAATTTGATTGTCGATCCGGAAATATTAACATTTTGAATATAGTTTTCCCAACCACTACCATCAAACATTTTGACTTTTATGTCATCACGAACGGCGGTTGTCAATGGAAGTGTTACTTCTGTGCCGCCTTTGATGCTTCCTTGAGGATTAACTATTTTGCGAATCTTAAGGTCCTCATTGAAAATAGGTTCCGAGAAGATGGGACCGCTGATTAAAGTATATATGCCGTTGCATATAGAGTAAACCGTATAGCCCAAGCACATCTGAAAATGTTTTGATAATTTATTTAAAAAACTGGGAACTTGGATGAGTTTTAATAATTGTTAAGATATTATGACGACTGAAAGTGATATACTCGTGTATACGAGGGTGAATTAAAAAAAATCGACCTGGGCAATTTATTGCTTGTTTGTTTTTCTTGATACGTGCCGTGCATGGGAAATGAATCTATCTTAACATATCTGGAACCTTTTCTTTGAGAAGCGAAAATGTAGTAAAAAAAAGTCTCTTTCACATTTTCGTTTCACATTTATGTATGAATTACGAGAACTTACACTTTCAGTTTGTTTGTTCTTCTTCTTCTTCCTTTGTAAACATTCAAAACGGGCGCGATTCTCAATTTCATCCATGGTGGGATTGTGATCCTGCTTCAATAAACCGAGTTCTAATAAATTTTTATATTTACATCTCAAACTTCCTTCCTCGTCCGTGCGTTTAGTTCGCACAATATTAAATTCGAAATCAATTTTATTCCCATTTCCAGTAACCAAATTTTGCTCTATTGGTTTGAATATCGGTTTGTAGTATGATTTGGTATTGGTATCTGTATCTTGTGTATCATCTTTTGGGTCAATCAAAAGGTGTGGCGATAATTTGCCATCCATTGAGGGCTCATACAATTGACACATTATCACATATTCGACATTTGATTGATAACTTTCCAGCTGAGGTTCTAATGACACTTTAAGCAGTTTTGATGGTATTTTACCAATATCTGACATAAAACTAAATATAGAATACGGTCTTGGCTGTGTGCGAAATATGAGTTGTGCTTGTTGCGGTGTTAGGTAGCTAACAATTTCGTCGAGCATTTCTCTTATAGTGTTAGGATCAATGTCGATAAATTCGGCTTCATCCATCCTTATCAATTTTTCCAGACAGTGTTCACTTGACATAGTGGATAGATTGTAGATTTAATTTTTGCGATTCGCTTAAACAGTTAAAAAATTATATTCTCTTAAAGTATTTCGCGAAGTAAGCTTCTGCTTCTGTCTCTTCAAAGATATTTTGCTTTATCTATGTATAGTATTTGCTCAATTTGCTTTATAAGCGAGTTGTTAGCTCTCTCTCGGAAATTTTGTTGCATTTATATGATTCACCACACTTTGCGTGGTTGCTTTTGTTTACTTCTCATTCGCTCTTGTTTTCAATTGTGCATTTCTTTTAACATTAAACTTTGAAGTTGTTTCAATGATTTCTCCAATTCGTTCGCTTTGAATCAAAAACTACATAAGGACACGAGAAATTAAATTTTATTTTTAAATCAATTAAACTGTACATTTATTCTAAATTTATTAAAAATAAATTCGAATTAAGTTCTATTTTTTTATATCTGTATTTTAAATATTTATTATAGTAAAGGAAGACAATTTAAATTTAAATTTTATTGTTGTTGGACAAAATCAATAAACGAAAACCACAACTAAATTTGATATAAAGAATTTCAACTTTTCTTAAAGTTATTTTGAAAGATTTAAAGAACTTTTATTGTTCTTTTAGATATTTAAAATATATTTGGAATATACCAAATTCGTTGCAGCAATTCTACAGACCTATTTTATTATATTGAAACTAAATTGTGAAAAGAAATGTTATTCGAAATATCATAAAGTATAAATTTACTTATACTTTGTACCATGGTTGAATAATAAGGTTGGGAAAGTAGATATTAGAACGCAAATTGAGCGAATTCACCTCGATTTCAGCTTTATTTTGAAGTTTTTATTTTTAATTTTGACAACAAACATTGTTGTTTTTATTTACTAAATAATTTCATGGCAACTACACAAAAATGTAATTTTCATAAAGAGAAACAATATCGCGGTGGAGAGGGAAATTTTTTTACTCTCCTCACCTTATATTTATTACACCATGCAGTACATTTGAAATTATGTCTCTATTTAAATATTTTATAACATGATATCTAAGTGGGGAATAAATAAAGATACATTTTATAAATGCCAGTCTTCAATGCTCTAAAAAACGAATCTATAAATTTAATTTAATTATTCGCCAACAAAATTCAACACTAAATTTCGGAAAAAATCTAGTGCGTTTTTTTTCATTTATGTAATTTAATTAGTGTTGAGTTTTACACACAATTTTTAACAATGTATTAGTGCAAATGTCAATGTGTAAGTGCAAGTTGTTGTTGTAAAAATGAGAGTCTCTTGTCTTTATATAGTTTTTGCTTTAAACGCCGGTGGTCAACTGAACGAATTCATCAATTTTATATATATTTTATACATTTTATGGGTATCGCCCGCGTTTTTGATGCCAGCTGGTTCACTCATGGTACAAGCACCAAAATAAAATTCGAGGAAGTTAGTAACGACGAAAGGTAAACTTATAAATTAATGTTTTTTAATCAAATGAAAAGATATAATTCTATAGATTCTTTCTATTTAATACATACATACACAATTTTCATTAACTGCATACCTCACATCCACTGCAGAAAATTGAGTTCTTCAAAAACTCCAAATTTATATTTTTCAGTTGTGTCACCCTTTTATTTTATTTATTTATTTGAATTATAAGGTTAAGAAAGTAGAAATGAGAGTGCAAACTGAGCGAACTCACCTCGATTTCTGCTTATTTTTCTACCTTATTTTTTTATTCATATCATATCTAATTCTGATTTATGTTGTATTTTTATTAGTTTTTTTTTATTGTTTCTGTAGCAATTGTTTGTGTTAACGTATAGACTCAACATTACCAACAGAAACGACTACTCAAAAATTAATACTTAACATTTTAAATGTAAGACTTTAAAAACACATTTTAATTTTTTTTTTTGTACTTACACTTTCAGCTTGTTTATTCTTCTTCCTTTGTAAACATTCAAAACGGGCGCGATTCTCAATTTCATCCATGGTGGGATTTTGATCCTGATTCAATAAACCGAGTTCTAATAAATTTTTATATTTACATCTCAAACTTCCTTCCTCGTCCGTGCGTTTAGTTCGCACAATATAAAATTCGAAATCAATTTTATTCTCATTTCCAGTAACCAAATTTTGCTCTATTGGTTTGAATATCGGTTTGTAGTATGATTTGGTATTGGTATCTGTATTTTGTGTATCATCGTTTGGGTCAATTAAAAGGTGTGGCGATAATTTGCCATCCATTGAGGGCTCATACAATTGACACATTATCACATATTCGACATTTGATTGATAACTTTCCAGCTGAGGTTCTAATGACACTTTAAGCAGTTTTGATGGTATTTTACCAATATCTGACATAAAACTAAATATAGAATACGGTCTTGGCTGTGTGCGAATAGTGAACCAATTTCGTAGGTTATTTTCGAAGTTAGAGTCATCATTATCCAACCAATTGATTAAACCCGAAAAATCTGAATAGATATTGTCTTCCATGCTAAAGATTTAATATTTGCGATTGGTTTAGTTTTTTAATTTAAAATGCATGTATATATATGCATATATGTATGTATGATTGATGGAATTTCGTCGGTTTATCAATGAATTCGCTCAAATTGCTCTGCAATTGTGTTGCTGCGACTCACTCTGTTCATTTTTTGCTCTAATAAAATTCACCACACTTTATCATCTCATTTTCTGTTATTGTTACTCATTCGTTCGGTTAGTTTTGTTAACACTTGATTCTGTTTTTTCGCGATAGATACGTTCTTCGAAGAATCGCGTAAAAAAATTGTATTCATATGAGGAGATTAGTTCCACAGATTTAATATCAGCTAAAATAAGGTGAACAAAGTAAAATGAAAATGCAGACACTTCGTTGTTACCATAAATAATATGTAAAAAAATAAAAAAAAATTTTCCAAACAATTTAGACCACGTTTAATCAAATATCTGCACAACGCTCTAATCCACCCACTACGCCGGTTCGTGGGTAACTGAAGCACCCGCTCAAAATGAAAAACTATATAAAGATACGAGACTCCTCTCAGTGGGTACTTGAGAGCATTACATTTTTTTTTTGCAAATTGAGTGTGAGTGTCCGCATGGAAGAATAAAAATCGTGGTGAATTTTAGTGCATTCGTTATTGAAAGTGCGTAAATTTGCGTGAAATCATTTAGTTAGTATACACTATTGGAAAAATTTAATCTCCATTCGTTGGATAATATTCAGGATTAATTTTTATCAGGTTTAATTATTTATTACAATTAGTAAATGGAGCCAAATGGAATTAAAACGCTTTAACGCATTGGATTAAACTAATAAACGAAAACAAAAAAATACTTATACATACATACATACATACATACATACATACATACATACACACAAATACTTATACATACATAAGATTTTGAATTTTTGTTGTTATTTTAGTTTTATGATAAGTTCTTTTCCATTTTTTAAATAAATTTAGAATAGAGATGCGATGCTTGCGAATAAAATGTTGACCGTTAAACAATTCACCACCGAATTTAGTGCTCACTGAATCACTGGAATAAATCGCAGAATCTGGATTAGGCACATGTAACAAATTCTATGCCGAAACTTCGAATTCTATCTGCGCTGAATGTGTGTGCAATCTATAGCAAATGATTTTATTTTTTTTTCGAATTAACTTCTGTTTGTTATTTTTTCTTTCTTAACGTTACCACGTCCCCCTGCAATCAATGAGGGGAAATTGGATTCGCAAAGACATTAATTAATACAATAAATTGTATTGATTTATTTTTATAAGCGTGCAAACTGGACGATTTTATCACACAGACTCGTGCCTGTTGCCGTTCGCGAATGCGCGTCCCGTTTATTAAATAGCGGCCTTACAACGTCTGTGCGACTGCTCGCCACCGATCACAAAACACAAATGATTTAAGTTTCATTCAGTTTTCATTCAGAATTATACTTCGGCATAGCCGGTGATAACTCCCTTACTTGTTTTGAGGTGAGCAACGTAAAAGTCATGTTTCTCTTCACCTCGATATTGTTTCTCTCTTTTCAAAATTTTTTTTTTTAGTTTTCCAAAAACTTTGAATACAAAAACAATAAAACAACAAAGCTAATTGTTAAATGTTAAAAATAACAAGTAAGGAATTATAGTAGGTCATACCGACTATTACAAATGCACCACATTGTTAAATATAACAATCAAATTTGGGGTGGTTCATGATTTAATAAATTGTATCATAAATTTTTTAAAATAATATTTTTATAATAATAGTTAAATTAAAAAAATCATTATTAAAAATTTTAAAATATTGAAACATTCTAATTTTATAAATAATGTACCACCCTAATTAGATTACTACATTCATATTTAAAAAATTTAATCTGTTGTTTCTAAGCATAACGAAAAATGCTGTACAAAGTTTCAATTCAATATCTCCAATGGTTCTCATGATATCGTGTTAACCAGAAGTCAGTAGTTTTTGTAATAGTGGGCATGGTAATGGGCGGATTAGCTCCAAAATCTAATCAGTTTGCCTTGGGTATAAAAACAACTATTGTATATTGAGTATTTCTCTTCGTTACAAATATTGGACCAAAACCAATATACACCACAGTGGTGCATAAAAATTCAAAATAACGCAGAAATCGAGGTAAGTAAGTTCGCTGGTTTGAAGCATTCCGCTTTTTGCTCTTAGATAAACTTAAACTTTTATATGCACACAATTCTAGAATTTGTTAAGCGAAATTGTGGATTCTCTTTTGTATGTGAGATTTTTTCGGGTATAGCCCGTATTCGAAATACGTTTTCGAATCAAATGCCATTGTTTTCACTAGCCTTAAAAGTTCTTGGAAGATCGACTGCACAGAACGCGAAAGAGTTTACTGTTTAAGAAAGCTTTTTTTTTCAATTATAAGAGGTTTTTTTAACTCAATTTTTTGTAGTAACAATGGCAAGAGTACAAAATTTAAGTATTCAAAGAGAGAAACAATATCGAGGTGGAGAGGGACATTTTTCTATTTTACTCACCTTTAGTGATTACTCCATGGTTTTAAGTACATCGCGAATTCACCGTACTTGTGCTTTTTGCTCTTAAATAAGCTTTAACTTTTTTACTCTCTATATAATTCCACCATTTGTTTGTTGAGCGAAACTGTGGGTACTCTTTTGTGTTTGAGATTTTTCGGGTTTAGCCCAGATTCGAAATCGGTTTTCTTATCAATCTCACACAGTACAAAATTTTTAAATTATATCGGATAATTTCCAATTAATAAAGAAATAAAGAAAAAAGCAAATAGATAACAGATAATAAATAACACAAATTTTATTTTTTCATTAATATTATTAGGTAATCAAATTAAAATAAGTTTAGCACATATATACAATGAATATATACAAAGAAGAAGTTGGAGCATCGCATCGTCAAGTGTATCGAGCTAAAAGGAGACTATGTTGAGAAATAGCCACTTTTCCAAAATGTTCGTTTGGAAAAGTGGCCAAGACCCAACTGCCAATAATGTTTAAACCAATTGAACCAATTTTCTAATTCATGTAGACCCCAAAGGCATTATACCCGGCGTAGTTAGCATAGTTGCTAGCATTGGGCAAATGCTGGGCTATCAAATTAACCATGTCGTTTAGTCCTGCGGATGTTGCCAAATGAAGTATTGTATTACCGTTGCCAAGCACCTCAATCTCGCATACATCGATATCCATGGTTTTACTAGAGCTCAGCGTGGTGTCCACAAGTCCTTGGAGATTGTTCATGACGGCCAGATGCAGTACAGTTCGTCCTTGTCTGTCGTATATCTCAAGAAGGCGTTGAAACTGCTTTTTGATATTTGAGAAACCTGCTGGATTTTCGAATAATTCCCGAAATTTCTCCACACATTCAAAGTGTCGATGTCTGATTGCGACATGCAGTGGGGTCCTTCCGTTGATATCCTGCGCCACAATCGAACATCCGCAGCCGATCAATGATCGTATTAGATGTGATTTATTCAGTTTGCATGCATAATGGAGCAGACTTTCTCCGCGACCGTTGATCACTTCGGGTATAAGAACTTCAAAATTTAGTCTTTTCGACATTTTGATTAACGCTAGAAAATCGCCTTTGGCCAGCATCTCATGGAAAATGCTATTTCCGTATTTATGTTCGTCAGCGTATTCTGTCGAATGATTCAAAAATATTGAAATGAAATTAGATTCGTAGTGGAATTCTGATTTGATACTCATGGAAAAGTAAACCCGACCTTTTTTTTAGAGTTCTAGAATTTTAGTTCAAAATTGAGACCAACAAAAAAGTTATAATACAAATTTAGTAAGGAATCCAGTTTGTTGACTATATTTAGTTTCTGTATCTTTATTTATTTTTTGCAACCTTATTTGCGACGTTTGGAAATGATCCAAGTAAAAGAAAGTTTCAATGTGTCCATTTGGAACCGCATATAAGACATTTAAAGGACCTTCAGGATTATTCGGTGCATTGAACTGATCAGTTTTGAATTTCTCTTCTTGATCAATAACATTTTTTTTATATATTGTTTACTTTTTTTTGTCTTTTAATATATTTTGATAGAATTTTATAGAAGAGATAAACTATGACCAAACAAAGATCGCTTAGTTAAAAAATCAAACTGTTAAAAATTTTATTGTGTTTAAAGTTCTATCAAAAATTTACCTTCATTGAGACGTTCGATTTGCTGAATTACCATTTTTTTGTTCGGCGAATACTTAATCGCAATTTCGCGTATTTTCCTAAAAAATATTTTTCGCTTATTTTGGATATATTCCGGATTTTTCGAGTTCACTGAATCCGCAACAAGTTCGATTGGGCTGTCAACTGGTTTTTTGGGTAGATCCGTCAGCAGTTCGTTTAAAGTAATACCGTCCTTCGGTCCGTATATTCTTTGCGCTTTTGGGTATGTTCTGGCATCGTCGTTCATATATACATACTGCACAGGATTACTGTGGCTATTGTCACTAGTTCGTATTATTTGTATGCCACAAATAATCTTAATTGTTTCCTCAGCTGGCCATTTTCCGCCATACTTTGGCGAAACGAATGTGATTGCTGTTCTATGAATTTCAATATTACTTTCAATAGTTTCCCAGAGCACGGCACGATTTGGGCCATTTTCGAAGATCCGTATTTGAATGTCATATTTCGAATTGATGTCGTTCGACAGGAGCGTCACTTCTTCGCCGCCATCGATACTTCCAGTTGGATTGCATATTTCGTCAATTTTAAGCGGGATTTTTGAATTACTATCAGTGTTGTTGTTGTTGTTGTAACTGCGACTTTTCGCTTTTTTGAATTTTATTGGCGGTTGAATACTGCTCCTTAATGTTTCACTGCTTGCCATTTGAGTTTTGTCCGAAGATTTCAATATAATTTTTCACTTTGCAATTTTGTTTCGCATCGAATTCACCACACATTATTTTCTGCTCATGTTCTGCTCACGGGCTGGAAGCTAAAGACGAACTGCCTGCAAAACTCTGCTATCAAGCTTTTATACATTTGAACACGTATGATAATCGAGTTATAGTGGTTCATGATTGCAAACAATTTGAAGATTAAAAAAAAAACTAAAAAGTTTTCCAAATATTTTATAAAAATTTTATATCACGAGACACCCTAACTTGACAGAACATGAACCACCCTAGTTAAATTGTTATTTTTTTTCGGTTTTTATATTAAAATTGCCAATTAAAGTTTTATAATCAGAGTAACGTTACAACTTTAATTTAAAATACCAAATTTCAGGTGGATATCTTTGCTCCAACTAACCATGAGTAAGTATTCTTAAATTTCTACGCGTGTGCCAAAGAGAAAGAGTGCGTTTGTATGGATGGCAGGAAAAGTTTTTGACTGAACTTGCTTATCTTAGAATTTTACCTCCGGTTTAGAATAGTTTCTTAGATATCCAATTTTAAGTCGATATCTTTTAAAGTACGGCTGCCATCGTTGGTTTCTAAGCCTAATAAAACTTATTTAAATACTGATAAGAATTGGCGGCATTTAAAACTTTGCCTGAGGTTGGCATCTTCTGGTTGAAAAAGTTGAAGTTGACTTCATTAAACAAATTTTGGAATATCTTAAAAAATTGACATATATATATTCTATACTCTATCGGCTATTCAGCCGATCATCATTGTTTTCTGTCTGTGTAACTTTTTGGCATACTAATTTGGTTTAAAAATAAATAAACCCGTATTTCAAAGGGAGAAAATCCCATTTTTGAAAAGATAAAAAATTCGTCATTTTTGAAGATAATTCTACTCTAAAAATACGAAATTTGTTAAGTAACAAATCCATTTAGTAGTCGATTGTTACCGCAGCACTTCCAATCCTTAGGAGGAATATTTATTTATCTGGATCCAAAAGGACGAATAGGTTATCTGTATTGAATTAAAGCTGGAAACGAACTAGTTAATTAGTTAAAAGCTAATTAACGAACTAAAATAACTTCTGCTTATCAAAGCCGAAAAAATGAAACACACACTTTTTAAATATTTAAAAATTCAATAAACTTGTTAACTTTTTTTTATGAATTCAATTCCTATTTTACATTTTTTTTGTAATTCAAATCTTCGCCCAACTTAAGCTGATAAAATCGAACCATGTTCCTGCATGATCTCCTGGATTTTAGCCTCCGGTACAACTTGACCGTTGGCGAGTAGCATGTGAACGATGCCGTTCCGTTTGTTGCCGCTCGAACGTGCCTGCAAAACGAACTCGATGCCATTCTCACTGAATTTCGTATCTGTGCCGCCGTTTACAAATTCACCCTGTATGCAGAAACAATTATTAGAAATTGGTTATGTGGCTAAAAGAAAACATAAAAAAATAATTCTTGGGTCGATTGTGTGGACTACAAATTGGAAAGATTACAAGAAAAGATATCTTATCGAATGATATTCAAAAATTTTTAACGAACTTCGATCGCAATGGAAAAGCTGGTCATTTCCCAGCTTCGAGGTGGAGCGAAAAACAGAAATAGTTATTTTTCGTTTAAGGAAAAAATTTGTCTTGCCGTCCTTGCAGCAGGTCTTGGACAGTCTCTTCTAAGAGTAACAACACAACTTGCCACATCAAAGCTTATAAATAGCTCGGCTCCCACTTGCGGCAAATATTTATTTTTTTTGCCTGGGCAAAAAGTGCTGCGTGCCCCAAATTGGTGAAATAAGATCTCGGATATTTACCCGACGGATATAAATCGTTAGAAATCAGTTCTCTAAGGTTCATTTATTAAGACGTTTGTCGCTAGCACTTACCGACTCCGAGCGCAATTTGTCGTTGACATATAAATTCAACGAGTCCAGCTCAAGCATTATGCGATATTCCAAATCGTTATCGGTCGTTAGCCAAAGCCGATACTGCTTGTTCTGTTCCTCGGTGTACTGATCGTGCGGTTTGCCATCGATAAAGAGCAAGTATTCATATTTGAAACCGGGCGCCGGATCGACGCGTATGATGCAGCGTGCCTGCTCAATGTAGAACGTATCCTCGCCCACCAGTTTGAACATCCAATCCCGCCGCAGAACTTCCTGTTATACACAAATACATGCATACATATGTGTGTATACAAAATATGAAATTGTATGAGCCATCTTAAAAATGTTTCTATCATTATGTAGACAAGTAAATGCCAACGTACTCTACTGTTGACCCAAATCATTCTTCGACCGCTGGTTGTGCCATGTTCCAGTTCGATGCGATACATTTTGCCGTTGATTGGTGCACACCATTTGGCCACGATGTTGTTCTTGTTGTAACGCTTCTCCTCTGGCAAATAATCGAGATTCATGATCGGTTTGGTTGATAGATTTTCCAGCTTCAATGATGGCGAGAGGAAGGACATTGTTTATGTGTGCGGCTGGAGTGGTACATAACTAAAATAAAGAGAAAGGTTTCCTATGGTAAATACAAATATTTCGCTTATTGAGGTCGGGACAAACAATCGCGCCGGAACTTAAAATTTATTTCTTGTTTTATTTTTATTTTTTGAATAACTGAACGAAAACAACTTTTGACGGTCAAAATTTTGACCATATGTTTTTTATTTTCAACAAATTTTGTATGCCTAGATAACTGTAATGTGTAGTTAAAATCTTCTAAATCCGATAAACATAACCAGGATTTCAAAAATGTGTTCGTGTTGTTAAAATAACTGCAATGTGTAGTTAAAATAACTGCAATGTGTAGTTAAAATCTTCTAAATTCGATAAACATAACCAGGATTTTAAAAATTTGTATGTGTTGTTAAAATAACTGCAATGTGTAGTTAAAATAACTGCAACTAGAAGAATCGATAGGAAAAAATTCGATATTTAAAAAAAAAAATTTCTTTTGGGTATTGAGTTTATATAAATTTAATACTTTTGTATTAACTAAAATAAAAAAAAAAATCCGACAGAAAATCGAGCTAACACTTCCAGTTGGTTTTTTTTAAGTAAATATTACGTCCGTGTGTGCACTAATTCACAAATTTAAATTGATGGCTATAAACAAATTAACCACACGAGCCTTAATTGCAAATAACACGAATTGTACTTACGAGCATAACTCATAAACTGAAATTATAACAATTACAATACAAAAATGTCGACTGTATAATTTACATACATATGTATGTGCGACTCAAACGACGCGATGTATTATTAAATAAAATTAAGTACACTCGAAAAGTTAATCTTGGTTGGAATTTGGTTTATAATTTTTTAAAATATTGTACAAGTTTTGAAAATTTCAAAACATTTATTAAATAACAAAAATCATGATTCTTCAATAAATTTGACAATGAAAATCAATTGGTTATATGAAATAATAACCGGCATTGCCTGAATTTGGTTTCTATTCGAAATATGTTTAAGATAATCAGTTGATTAAAATTATTAAACTGTCCGGCCGCTTTTCACGAAGTTTTTTTATTTTGACATGCGGAACTTCGCGTTACTCGAAGTTGTGGGTTGGTAGTAGTAGCCATCATGTCGAGTATCAAGTTTCTGAGTAAAGGCGGTAGGCGTTAAATTGATTCAACCATGCCAGAATTTAAGATTTTTAAGTGAAATATAGGCGAAATAATCGAATATTCTCACTTAATCTCACAAATTGTTATAGATGGGGGCGTGGCAGATTTTACTTAGCCTATTATTCATACCAGTCGCATTAATTTTAATATTTTCAGTATATCGCATGAAGTTTCTGAGCTGTGGAGGTGTGTTGAAAATTTATTGAACCTATTTCAAAAAGTGGGTGTAAATTTGATCTAACCACGCCCATTTTTGGTGAAAATGCCAACAATGACCGTACAAACTCAAATACTAAATTTCAGATTTTCAGTGAACAATTTGAGCGAAATAAACGAATATTTTCTATTAATTTTACTAATTGTGGGCATGGCTGATTTGTGTTATATTCCAAAACCGCTTATCAACTTTCTAAGGGTGTTTAGAATCGCATAGGGTAGAAAAAGAAAGACATATATGTATATAGATATTTTGTAAATAGATAGATAGTTAGAAAGATAGAAAGAAACAATAGTTTGTATATATATAGCCTATATATATGGACAATATATGAATCGTACTATATGATTTACAATTTGTTTTCAATGGCCTTGAAAAAATAAAAATACTTTTACAACCTACAATTTAATTTAGAAAAAACCCTTTCTTTAGTACAAAAAAATATTTGCACAATTTATAGTGATGTGCAGTTATCATTTGTGGCACGTACATATGTATGTATAAATTAAGGCGCAATTTCACATTAGAAATAACCAATCACAAATTTCTTCTTGATAAACGTAAATATTCTATACAATAAAATAATTTAATAACATTTTCAATGTCAGCGGAAATCGCATTTTTGAATTGCATGAAATCGTTGCATAGTTTTAGGGTTTATTGCATTTGATAAACAAACAAAAGTTCAATTACACACAGCACAAACTTTTACAGCTTAGCGTATTTTCATTGTAGTTGGAACTTTCTTCGAGTAGAGTTAAAAAATCGTTTAAATGAATTAGTCAAAAGTAAAAATACACCACTTAAACGTACACACTGACAAAAAAAAAAACCACAACAACAACAACAACGACGTTGTTCGAACGCCTAAAATGTTGCTACACAAAATTTGCAAACTGCACCGAAAGATAACGCGAAACGAACTGAAGCGTGTACTAAGTAAGAAGAAGGCGCTTTGGAATTGTGGTCGCTCGCTCGCTCGCTCGGTTGGTCGGTCGCTCGGTTGGGTCGGGTCGCGGCGATTCTTTTGTGTGTTTGCGCCGTTTGTCGTTTGTTTTCGTCCGATATTTGCACTGTGCTACTGTAGCGTCAATAAAGCACTAAATGCCAACGTAAGGTAAAGCGCCTTCTGGTATGCTTCACTCAGTGTTTAATGGCGACGCGAAGTGACGCGTCGTTGCCGTCGTATAAATAGTGGTGGTTGCTTCGTTGGTTGCTTCGTTGGTGGAAGTCGAGTAGTCGGCGCAGTTGCTGCTGTGAAAAAAGGCGCCAAACACAAACTGGCATGAAGAAGAAGAGAAGGGCTAACTATAAAAGAAATTCCCCACTGTACAAATATAACAGTGAAATGAGGCAAACTCGCTGACATACGTACACACATACACAAACACACACACATGCATACAGTGAGTACAACACCCACAAACGCAAAGTATTTTGTTAATAATTTTTTCACGAACACATGACAGCATGTGACAATTTTGTTGTGCATAGTTGGTTCCCGCCCCCAGTGTTGGTTCAATGCGAAACGTTTTGCTTCAAGGCCCACTAAAAGTTGGGATCCTGTTTTCTGTGGAACTTTGGAAACTATTATTCATTATTTTATATACATAAATTAATATAAAAAACATTTATATACTGAGATAACGACTGCAGGGAGTAAAGGATTACGATTAGATTTGAAAGGTACTCGAAAAATGTGTAATAATTCAATGGCAGTTATAAAAAGTCAGATGACTGTAAGTTAAAGTGTAATAAATTGTAATCGTAGTCCGCCACTTTTAGAAGTGGTGATAATAATTTATTTGAATCATATACTCTCATACATGTTATGAAGAAAAGTATATAAAACACTTGTAAAACTTATATATAATAATTTAGATAACAATATTTTAATCGAAGTTGAAATTATCAAGTTCAAAACTCATACACTGCATATACTTATACAATATTTACGAAATCAACTAAAAGATCTTTAGTCCTATGATCTCTCAGACAAAAGAAATATATTGGTATTGGGGAGAGGCGCTATGAAAGAAGCCCCAAATAAATGACGCAAGGAAATTTGGGGATTGTTTCATTTTTGTTGGTGTTATTTCATTTCTAACTTTTATTGTAAAATAACCCCCAAATGAAATAAGCCCCAGACAATTTTGTCTGGGTCGGTCATACAGAAAATAACCCTTGAGAGGGGTTAACCTCCCGGTCCGAATCAACAGTTTTGCGTGGAAGTTTTAAGAATAATCATTGGACTGTGGCTTAATTTCGGGCCCGAATTAATTTGGGAGTTATTTCATTTTGTTAGGAAATTTAATTTATTCTCAAAGGTTATTTTGTTATAATTTTTTGGGTTTATTTCTTTGGTTTTTTTTACATTTTTAGTTTGGGGGTTATTTCATATCGCCTTGTGAGGACATTTACACAAACATTTCGAATTGAACGTTGAAAAAAATTAATAGAAATATAAGTAAAACTTAGAAAAAACTAATATTTAATAAAAAAAAGACTTTAAAAGACTCAAACTATGGAATGAAAGATGCGCTGCAAGATGCCAAGACCTAAACTTAATTGATTATCAGCGTAATCTTTCATTTAAAATACGTGCCATTAAATTAATTCAGGGAGATCATATAAATGTTTGCTAGAAAAGAACCGAAGAGCATCAGGGGAATATGATACCCTTGGATAAGAACTGCACATTTGTCTGACAAATTGCTGGCACATAACTCAGATTTACTCTTCAAATGGATTAGGGCCCGGTTGCGATTAATTCGGCACTGCCTCCGTAGAGGTGGGTGCACATACATATATGTAAGTTGTTTTGATGGTTTGATGTCGGCTCGATGATTCTTTTTATTTTTCTGGTATTGGGGTGTGCATAAATTTCCAAGTTTTCTTCGCGTTTTTTTTTTGTTTTGGTGGCATAATATCACAATAATTTCGCAAAGTGGGCCAGAATGTGCCGCTTCAACCTGTTCGAGTAGGCTTAAAGCACACATTTACGAGCATATTGGTTCCAATGTGTTGTGTTGTGCTGTTTTGTTTTGTTTTCGGCAAACCCTGTCGCCAAATGCGGCGGAATCGACGCACGCCTTTAGGCCTAATGCCCGCCAGTGTGCGTTTGTACTTAGTGTCGCCCTTTGGTGTCGTGTTGCTGACATGTTTGCATTTGCATATGGCGCCGATAAATCGAATAGAGATGGGAATCTATGCTTATCGATAAATTGGTTTAAATTTGAATATATATTGAAAGTATAATAATAATAATAACAGTTGTTATTTTTACTATAAGTAATAAACATAATTAAATACTACTGCAATTGTTATTAAAATAAAGTTTAGTACAAAAATAAATCCGTAAATCAAGAGAAAAGTTTAATTTTATAAATTTCCATTCCAGAAAAAATTTCTTCAACTTTTTCATCGAATTCTTGTCCACCACTGCAGTGCCTGACAGAAACGTTTCAACCACAAAGATTAATGAATGAAAAAGAAACGGATTCATTTCTGAAGTAAATACATACGAGTACATGTATGTGTGACTGTGTGCGCGTTGTCTTTGTGTGAGTATGACGACAATGGCTGCTTCAAAGGCACAAGTGTACAATTTCACCAAATAAAATTCGAAAATAAAACAAGAACACTGCAGAGTGCACGCTACCGCCGATCGTCTAAACTTTGAACATGTACAAGTAACTATGTCAGTTTGGTTCTGGATAAATCGCAATGGACCCGATTTTAAGGCAAGTGGTTTTCCAATAGCAACTCTCAATTAAGTTCTCGGATACTCGACCAATGCACAATAAACTGGATTTTGTTGTACGGCAGACATCCGTGAATACTTTAAACCCTCCCAGACTACTTCTGAGGTCTTTGTAAAGGCACAGATCCGCTGCCATCGAACCGAGCTTGAGCTATGAAAGAAATTTATTGAAGCTGTTACACTGACTGATTATAGGGTACATTGTTTCTATAAAAGTACATACATGATATACGAGCGAAAATAAAAATACTCACAAACAAACACACACACACACACACTTAAACATACATACATATATAAACAACAACACGCGAAGGTCAATAAAGTTGCCTCTGTGCATCAGTCACCACCCTCCCCACACCCAAAATCCAACTCCAACTACAACAATTGTTAACAATGTCGAATAAGGCTTTGTTAGTAGGGTGTCCTATCATTAGTAGCGCCAGCAAATAGCGAGAATACAAACACATAAACCGAAGGACTCCCGCACACACACACACTATCAGCTAGACTGACATGGCTTAAGTCAATTCCCCCAAACACATACACATATACAAACCTATAGGCACCCTCGCTTTTTGCATATTAATACGTATTGCATTTGGGATTGAAACGCGACGGCGGCGCCGGCGTCGTATGCGTCTATATCGCTAACATATACTACTACGTTTCGGTAGCAATTCTGTTATTGTAGCACAGTTATAGGAGACTTTCTGCTCCCACTTTGTTGTACATTTAAATTTATGTATGTATGTGCAAACCTAAAATACAGACGCAACCCACCAACGAACGGTTTTAATAGCAACTTCCTAGTCATATGTCATAGTTCCAAATTTTGACATACGAGTATTGTGTGTGTGTGTGTGTGTGTGTGTGTGTGTGTGTGTGAGTGTGAATGGGTGCGTGTGGCTGTGTGTCTTTCGCTGTGTTATTGTTAAAGAAAGTTGACTGTAACCAAAGTCTTCCTAAAATAGTTTCAATGTGAAAAGTCGTAAATCAAAACTTCAACGATGAAAGTTACGCCAAACTTTATTCGGCAGAAATTCCATATGTTATTTATACTCTGCATGAGATGTTTATATGTGTAACATGTGTACACATGTAAGATATACATATATGTATATATGTTTATGTATGAAAGAAAAAATTATTTATGTTATCGATACATGAAAGTTAATCTTAGGCATTCAAACTAACTTCCGCTCGTACAAAATCGTTTGATAGACCAATTGTGAATACACTGAGAACAAATTGTATAAAATGTATCTGTAAGTTCGATTCTTATGTCCGGAGAACATCTTTCGCAGCACTTCTATCGTAGAGTTGATTTTTCAATACACCTAAGTCCATTATTATACCCATCTGCATGCGATAGTATGCACCGGAGTATGTATTCAGTTGGCTCATTCATTTGTAATGCCCATTAGGAGGCGTGGTAGGCACGACAAAGATCAGTGTTTCATTCTGAGTCATTGTAAAGATACACGTCCGTCCGACTGTGAGTCTATCCCAGCGAATACAGCCGTAGATTAAGACGACATCGAGCTGTACTTTGGTTTGTGCGCTCCTATTCCCCAAGCCGAGGTTAAGTTTTAAGTTGACAAAAACTATTCCTCCTCCCATGCAAACTTTCTCTCCCACGCCACTGACAAAGGGTATTTGAGTTTCGGCTTAACCGAAGAAAGTTTGCTTATTAGATTGCCTGGAAAATAAAATTCTTCAGGTTTCAAAAAACAATTTCAGGATTTGTTTCCCATTATATTGGAAATCAAGTATTTTTGTTAACAATTTTCGAAAATGTTTTTGATTTTGAAAATTTTAATAATTCTAAATAATTATTTTATAAATATGTGAACTAATTTTAGGAGCAATCATTTTTAAGTTAATATTTAAGGACTTAATCAATTTAATCAGATTGACCAAAAAACGTTTTTGATTTTATCAATTTTTGATTTAAAGCTCCTCAATTACTCAAGATCGTTGAAAGTAAAAAGTCAAATAGATGAACTTGATTTCTATGATGCACGCTATGCTCGCTTTCAACCTGCATCAACAAACTATTTTGTTGTTTTTGTAACAAATGAACGCCGAACATTTTTGGCACATTATTTGCATTTTTCTTTTTCTTTTTTTTCATAGGCAAAGTCGCGTGTCTTGTGCCGCTTCTAATTATCACGATAACAATGCCACAATACCCGAGACGAAATGGTGTTGAAAATATTTACATATATATACTACTAACATATATATGTATAGTACATTACTCAGTAGTGCGCCTTTTTGCGGCATTTTGCCATGTTGTGCTGTCATGTTAAACAATTCTCACCGGAATTAAGGTACATAGGTGCGGCGGCGGCGGCGATGGCGTTGGCAGTCAGTGTTGTTGTTGCTGCCTATAAACAAATGGTGAACAAATTACCCTGTGACAAAATTAATTGTTTCAGCCATATTAAGCAATTTTGTATGGCACATAGACTCGGCTTGGCTTGGCTCGACTCAGCTCGGCGGCTATAAATTATAATGAAATGCAATGAAGTGCAAAACGATGGTCGTTAGGTACCTACTTTGGTACAGGTTAATCAAGGCATTGTTTTCGAGTTAGTCGTTAACTTGGGCGCCCATCCCCTCATCCGCTCATCCGCCCATCAAGTTAACAAACAAACAACACAATACAACAAAAAAATGTAAGCCTTTTTTTGTGGCGTTAATTGGTCGTAATTGTTGAAATTTGGTAAATGTAATCGGTGGCCAAAAATGTTCTTATGCCTTGGAGCACTACTTACATACACACATAGCTCAGTACTTGGTCGTTAGCTCTTGCTTAATATACTTATTTAAATTGTAGGGTATTATAAACTGGCGCAATAACTGCTGTAGTTGCTTCCTTCCGACACACACACACACACAACTACTTACAAATAAAACAGGTACGGAAAGTAGGTCAGACATTAGAGTAGAGTATGTACTCGTTTGTATGTTTATACAATATACACGAGTATGCATTTGTGTGTGTTTTGTTTGCAAGTCAATAATTTTCCAATAGGTGGGCTCGCTCAATGCCGCTTTGGATATTCGCTGGAAAATTGCCATAATTGCGATCTTGATTTTTTAAAGTTAGTTTCTTGAACATTTCGCTGGCAATGCCGAGGACATGCGACCTTATGACGGTTTAATGGTTTATCTGAAATGGTATGATATGCACTCGTGGCTAAGGCGGATTAGTTTCCTTGAAAGTTCAGTTTTTGTTTTGTTTTGTTTTGTTTTGGCAAATGAAACGGAATAGCGCGCCCTGTCTGGGTAAGTTTTAAAAGCTACTGCTTAGCATTTAAAAATGTTAATACATTTAAATATAAAAAATGAATTATAGAATATATTAATTAAGGTAATATGAAAAAAAAAATTGTTTACACTTTACATGACATTGTCCGTCTGATCTAATCACAAGATTCATATTCAAAAAATTGATGTAGGTAGGATAAACGATTTATAAGATAAACTTGCTTATAGAAATCGGCATTGGCCGGGTTTTGTTTTGAATATATGTATATATGTGTAAAAATTTCCCAGTACTTACCGTTATAGCGATTCTGAGATACTTTCATTGATTTCACCACGACCATTTTTGGTGAAGTTATCGACAGTGACCATTCAAACTTAGATATAAAATTTCAGGTTTTTATGAGCAATATTAGCGTAATAAACGAATATTTTTACTTATTTTAAAAAACTGTTGGCGTAAAAGGTGGGCGTTAGCCCAAAACCTTCCTTGGCGTGGACACTGAAACTCTACAAAATGTCATCGCAATCGGATGAATGGTTTAGACGCGCATATGGTACAATCAAAGAAAGAAAGCTACATTAAGGTTTGTATATATGTATCCATATTAGCTGATTTTCTATATAACTTAAGAAAAAAATCATTAATAAATAAAAAAAATCTAAGATTTTATTATATTTTAAAATGTCGAAGAAATTCTACCATTAAATATGCGGCTTAAAATTAACAATAGAAGTAGTCTCCAAAGTAGAATAGTGAAATAGTGAATAGAAATAAATATCGTATATCTCTCACCTTATATCCACTTACATATTTTACCATATATCCTGATGCACATTTAAATGGGTAAAAAAAACTGAAGCTGCTTTGATTTTCAAATTCCGTAAGCCAAAAATTGCGTATTGGCCATTAATAGCCACCATGCAAATTTGTACGCAATTTGGACACGTTACTGCGCTATCTTCATTTCGTCGATTTACTTTTTCTTCTTTTTTGTAATATCTCGTTTTATATATGTATATAACTTTCATTTATGTTATATGTAGTACATCACTTAACTTAATGAACGAACTTCTAAGACTACGGTTCGTATCCAAACCAAAACTCAATGAACCTCACTATCTAAAATTTCGCTCAGCGGGTGCGAAGAGTTTGCACAGCGTGCACCCGCTCTTAGTCTAGGCCAATACAATCCAGAAGAAATCGATCGCGGCTTCTGCATTGGTTGACTCTTTACACCAAGAGAGAATCGCTAATCTAAATTAAAAACTGATTGAACTTGATTTTAAATGTCCTCATAGCGATGCAATTTTTGTAGCTCACTGATAATTACAATCCGCTTCATCGGTATAAGCCAATATACATACAACAGGAAGTACGATAATGTATAACCTGAAAATATTATATACAATAATTTAAATTATAATTCATTGTTATTTAATTAAAAAATAATGATTACATTCGAAATATGAGCATTTAAAACTTCAATTAACCCTTTTAAATCGTTTTTTGACATGCTATTTTTTTTCAGACAGGAATTCAAAGAATGTTGTTTATTTTTTATGTATGGTTCTAAGTAGAGAGTCAGTTTGGCAAACCGCTCTTAATAAAGTCATCAAAAATCCTAAAAATATTTTCCAAAAGTCGTGAATTTACCGGTTTTTGCTTAAAAGCTCATATTATTTTCTTTTCATTTAAAACTGTCAGTTAAAATTTTGTTTTGTTTAGACAAATATTCCAAAAATAAAACACTAGGGGCATTCACCATCACGAGTATTGGGTCTAGTATTTGAGGAATTGGAGTAAAGATCGAAAATATTTGCAAATTGTACAAATTTTATTTTCAATCTGTCAAATTTACGTTATCAAAAATATTTAAATACTAGTTCTAATACGCGTGGTTGTGAATACCCTTAACATTGAGATATTTCCACACTAGGAAAAAGATTTATTTGAGAAAATTTGAATTCGAGTACCGAGTAACTTAAAGAATGCAATTGTATTTGTCACTACATTTAGAAAAATTATTATTATAAAAAAAAAAAATGGATTTTAGTTATTCCGTTTTCATTGTATACACAAAAATTAATGCATTAAAAATTGGATTTAAAAAAAACAAACAAATATTTGATTCCCTACAGTTATTAAAAAATGTAATTAGCAAGAATAAAGTGAGCAACTTGGTGCGCCGCCATCTGTCAGCGCCAATCGCCCAGCATAACATTAAAAATTAAACAGAAGTCCACCACAAACAACCGAAAACCAATTTAACAATTAGTAAAGGCCAACCGAAAATCAACCACCAGCAAATTGTTATTGCCAAGAAAAATTTACAACAACAACCACCATCGAAAAATCGAAAAATTATGACAAATGGCAGCACTGCAATCAAAACGAATGGCAACACAAACCGGCCGAAGCATTGCCAATACAAAATAAAAACCGTAAACGAAAGAGAACAACTAAACACAGCCGCAAGCAAAAACAAAATGGAAACGAAATGTGCGTTTCATTGCCACGAAAGCGCTGCAACAAATCGGAAACGAAACACAGTTGTTTCGTTGCCAAACAAGTTTGGTCGGTGGTCGGCGGTTTTAAGGCGACCAAGAGTCGAATCGTTTTGCACGGCTGAGTACGGATTCAGACACGAATTTACTGCGAATCGAAAGAGACGCGCGACGGTTAATAGCGGAAGGTGAAAAATAAAGTTTTTTGAATTATTGTGTTTTTTTTTGTTTTGTGTATTTGAAAAAATATGAAAACAACAAAAATGTCTTAGAAACGTTTAAAAAAGCTCAACTTCGTTTTAATACTTCAAAACGGAAGCGACTATTTTAGTAAATCTTCTTTCCGGTGCGTTAAACTATTAAAGCGACTTTTACGAAGGCCAACAGCGCAAGGAACAAAATAACAAGAAATTCTAAGCTTGTTTACAAGTTTCTTTTCGTTTTTTTTTTTGCAAGCTATGCAGAAACCGTAAAGTAAAACCCTCTCTTTTAAAAAAAGGGCTAAATAAACGTGTGTGTGTGTGCGTGTGTGTGTGGTGGCAAACAAAAGAACCCAGCAGCGTTGCGTTTTTTTTTGTCTGTTTGTTTGTAAAGCGGCGCACTTAAATGCGCATTTATGTGTAAAATTTGTTTAGTAAAGAAAATCATTTGAAGTTTTTGTGATGACCTGCGAAAAAAAGTGCAATTTGTTGTTGTTTTTGGCTATTTCGATTAAAAGTTTAGTGAAGTGTAAAATTTGTTTATAAAATAAAAACACATTTTTGAAAAAAAATGAATTAAATTACAAAGTGCGCAATTCATGCCAAACCAAACCAAACCAAATACAATACAATTAGAAATTAAATGTCAGACTTTAACCCGTTTTGTGATATCCCAAGAGATTAGCGCCGCCACCGCCATCATCACCAACGGCGGCTACTAGTCACTACCTTTTTTGGGAGGGAAGTTTAAATTGGATTTTGGCCCGAATATACAAAACAAAAGCAAAAACAAAAACAGCAAAACCGGCTGTTGTTGGTCGAAAAGTTCAAAGCACTTTGAGTGTAGGAAAATTTTGTTTGAAATAATTGTCAGAAAAAAGCACTGATATTATATTAGATTGTAGTGATATTTAATAAAAAAAACTCAAGAAAAAAATAAAGAAATTTATCAAATTAGATACCGAGTCTAATAAATTTGTATTTATTACTTACATTTATAAAAAATTGTTTGCAATTTGGACATTAACTTAATATACCGAAAAAGTAGTCGTAGAATTCAAATTTACACAAAATTCATGTAAACTTAACATTAAATTAACACTTTTTCGGGTTAATATTTTTCAACGCAATTGAACATGCTTCCAGTAACATTTTCAGTGTTATAAGTCGTCTAGAATTGTCAGAGAAACATTTTGAAACATGCTTTTATCATTTAACAATAGAAAATGTTGTGCCAATAGGACCAAATGTTAATTTAACACTTTTTGTCTTGTTGATTTTTTAAAAATCGTTTACTTATTACCATAAAAAGTGTTAATATCATGCCAATTGAACAATAAACCATGTCAAATTAACATTTTTTCTGATAATTTCTTTAAACTGATGAAATTCACATTACATTTCATGTTAAACTAACACCGCAGCATCATGTTAAATTATAACTGCAACATGTAATATTAAAATTGCATCATGTTAGGTTAGCTTAGTATTCTTATTATCCAGTAAATTGACGCCGAAATGAAACTCAGTCGGTACTATATAATTTAATTTTTTTTTCTATTTTAATTTTCTTTTAATAAAAAAAAATCTTTTAAATTTTGGTGGAGTTTAATTTTCCATATTACATATTCTACTTGTCTTGATAACCAGTAAATTACCTACAACTTGTATAGAAGATCTCCATGGTCATCTATGACGTCATTTATCCAATTGTTCCAATGCCGTTAGTTGTTGTTAACATTTGCTTCCTTACGTACAAAAAAAAAAAGAAGAACAAAAAGCGAACGAACGCATTTTGTTTCCTTGTAAAATTTATTTAGTACGACGAACTTTAGCTTACAGCTCAGCTCCATTCCGCTTGCCACACCACCCACAACGCCTTCTTATGTTTGTGAAACGTGCGTCGGCCAGCACATGCCTCCCCTTTCGCGTTCATTTGTCTGTCCACCCAGTCTCGAGTTGAGCGTCGCGCCGCGTCGCGTCGGTTCGTTGTTGTTTGTCGCCAGCAATCCTCATCAATTATTGACCAAAAAACAACAACAATAATAACGACACCAACAACTAGCGACAGCAGCCGCCAACAGCAACGCGCCATTTTTTTGTACTTTATTTATTTAGTTCGGGTCAATTTCAGAGTTGTTTCATTTCGTACTTTTTATTTATTTCCTTTTCGTTTTGTTTTTGCTCTTGTTTTTGGTGTGTGTCTGCTGCAATAAAGTGTTTGCTAAATTCTATTTCTGCAAAATAAATTTACAAATAAAACAAACAACAAACAAAAGGATAAATAAACAAACAGAAGAAAATAAACTGAATAAATTTGATTTGTAACTTAAGGATATTTGTACAAATTTGCAACTCTGCGAGGAATTTTACGTAGCTTAAAAGCAGTTTTGGTCCTTCCAAAAGGTAAGTGAAATAACCGTATTTTTTCTAAAATTCTTCAACTAACAAAATGTATTATTTATCGAGGATATAAGGAAGCCCTTTTTGTGAAAAGGATATTTTATATCCTGATATTGTAAACGATTATTTGGGGTTGCCATGGATCCATCATGCAATCAAATGTTAAAAACATCTCAATCAAAATTTTGTATTCACTGAAAACTTAAGAGACCGATTTGAAAATGCTAAAATCACAAATTTTAAAATTGTATTAAGTGGTTTTTGTTGAGTACAGGTACGGAAGCAAAATATATATTGATGTATCGTTATTTTTGCTCCAAATATCGTTATTATAATATTTAATAATAATGCTAACGATATTTTTTAATCCGATATACCGATTTTTTATTTTTGAATACAATTTTTATTAAATAAATTGTTTGGTTACTTTGAGTTATTCAAAAATTACATCGTTAACGACATTTTCTGGGCGATAACTTTTAATACGTTAAAGTATCGCTTTTTTCTTTTGAATGACGATACAATTTTATTTCATTGCGATTGACGTTTAATTTCGTCGATGTTGATTAAAATATCGATATTTTAATATATCAATAGTTTTTTGTTCGATATATCCAAAAATCGATAAATTTTTTTCATAAATATCGATACTACAAATATCGATGTTGCATCCCTAGGTACAGGTTGTTGCAAACATTGCAGACTTTATATTTCTAATAAAATAGGGTACAAACAAGCAAATAGACAAACAAACATTCAGATATACAGACAACATAATCAAATCCTCCCAAACAGGTTCATCGTTCGATTCAAAATAATAAAATTTAACGAAAAAACGAAAAAACGAAAAAACGTAATGTATGGAATACAACGCCGAGTGGCAAGAGCCGGAAACATTGCGTATTCGACAAAGGAAACACGGATACTCCCTAAACTACATCCAACAAACAATGCACAGTAATGTGATATTTACTTCAAAGTGTGTGACAAGGCACGTTCGACCTAAAAAAACCTTTTCAACTAAATCCGATTGAAATTTATTAAGTATTCAATCGATTTAATCGATTTCTGCATTAAGGACAATGTACAACTTTAACACTTGTTATTTTACTCTTGGCTTTAATCGATAAAGTAATACGAGAACTTTTTCCCAATGGCCTATAAATTTAAAATGAAAAGAAATGATAGTTGGATTTTATATGCCCAATAGGTGGGCGTGGCTTTTCAAGAATAGACAAAATTGTGCTCCACTTATATTTGACAAGTTTCAGTTTAATTCGTTCCGGAGCATATATTCCGACATGTGGCCAATAACTTTGTCAACTTCCTTTCCATTAACTTATAGTAACTTTATAATTTTTATTATTATTTTATTGAAGCAAATAAATCTATTTAACCCTACAACAGCGAATTAAACATGTTTTCGAGCAGCATGAATAATCATCGAAAAACTCTAGCCTCATGTCGCGCCGAAAAGAAACCAAATAAATAAAAAGCTGAAATACTTGTCTGAACTCCACGACGACGTACGTCGCTCTCTCTTACTCCTCCCTCACCCTTAAAGACTATAGTAAAGTAAAAAAAATAGAAATCGAAAAGAACGTCGGTTGGCATTACTTGAATTTATTTATAAGATTCGCCAAAGCGCTCTTTCGAACAGATAAATTCGTTCCACCTTCAAGCGGGTTTGGTAATTTTTTCCGTTTTGTTTTGTTTTGTTTTGTTAATTTCTGTGGAGTCAGTGTTCTTTGCTAACCTTTGATTTTTTTTTATTTTTTTTCGGTTTTTTGTCTAACTTTTTGCCTAACTTGTTTCCATGACATTCGTGACGATTAAAGTCGCCGGTGCTTGGATGACATCAAATTTTGTAGAGCTTAGAGTATCGGCAAGAAATATAAACACGAATTTTATATTCAATCAATGAGCAAGTTTGTAAAATTCACGTATTTGAAAAGAATATTACTAATATAACTCGGAAGACCTTTCGTATTAGATCTGTTCGCATTCGAATAGATGCGAGATGTATCTACGAGCGTATATAAAAAATTTGGTTTAATTTAGATACTTTCCTGTAATCTTTCAAAGAAGAAAAATTTATTTCCATATAAACTTTAGAAAAGTTTGAATTCTCAGTTAAAAGTTTAGAGTCGAGTGGGAAAAATTCAAAAGCATTTAATCTCGAGTTTTCGGAAAATGATAATCATTCGATGGGACCTTTTCAGAAACTATTAGAAGTGATTTTTTGATCATTATATATGGGTATATATAATTTGTATAGTGGACTTATCTACAAACAATTTAATCTTGTTAATGTTTTACATACTAAACAATTCTTTCTTTCAACTAGAATAGATATATAAATAATAGAAGAAGAGTTTCCATTGTATTCCACTCAATTAAGTCAATATTGATTAAACCATAAAAATAAACTACCGAAAAACGTGTTGAACTAATTTTGTTATTAGCTTCTGTGTGTTTGTTGTTGCTTCGAAGTCGAGCGCATTTAGAAACGTTTTTCTCATTAATATATTTCAAATGCGGCAAGATTGCCAAACCTACCGCAATCGTCGACAAAGCAAATCCCATCCAAACTAAAAAAAAGGAGGAAAAACCTCGTGCGTGAAAATATTTAATGACATTTTCATAAGCAGTCAAGAACACAGAAAAGTCGAGAAATTTACGAGTTTTTCGGCTCCAAATAGGAGCCAACAACAAAACAATAAAATTAAATTCGGCGCTTCCTGACGGGTTTGGTTAGTTTTGTTGGTTTGGTTTGGTTCGGATGACTCATTCGTGGTTGCCAACGCACAAGGACTTGGTACCGTTTCAAAGTTATTTGGTTGGTTGGTTGTTTGGTTGTCTTTGGCCTTCGTTTTTGGCTATTTGTTTCTGTTGTTTTTGTCGATTGTTGTTTCCATATCGAGTTTATGAACAATTTTTTTTTGGGGGGACTATTGAAAGGAAGCGTTGTCGGAACTTTTATTGTGGAATCGTGGCAATTCCCTGGTCTTTTGTTTTGTACATACTATCTGTGTGTAAAATTGCGATGTCCTTGTTGTTTTCAATGTATGCGTGAACTCTAGCTGGCGCCATTTTAATGCCGTTGATTTAGTTCGGAGTGCGGCATGTGAAAATGCATTTTAGTGGGGCTTCTGTTGCTTGACCCTTAAGGAGGTCAGCATAATCTCATTAATCATGCCAATTGAATGGAAGACAGTGCTGAAATTATATGGTAAAAGCATTTTTGGAAATTTTAAAACTTTAAAGAAATATTAATGACCAACATAAATTGCTTCGGAGGAGAAAAAAGTATGGAAGTATATAAGAAGATGGGTTCATATTCGAGCAGCTTGTATCTTAGGTAACATCTGCGGTTCAGAAATGTTTATAACATTCATTGATAAAATCTTTTGTTTTTCTAAGCTTTATCAAAGGTATATTAAGAATTCGTTTTAGGTGTCCAAGTATTTGTCAAACCATAAAGTCCTTAGACCGATATCGGGATTTTCATATTGATCTCTTTCATTTATATGCTCAGCTTTTGAGTATTCTGCAAATAAAAATTATACTTGAAATTCTTATAGAGCTTTATGTGACCAAATGTAATGACAATTTAAATTCCTACTTACATTGTTATACGTTACCATGCTATTTGAAATCCATCTACTCGTCCATACACTCGTAAGTCGTCTGTGATGTATCAACAACAATTTCGCTCGCCAAGGAAAACGTAATTGAAGCGTTTTTAAAATTCCACGCACATAAACGAAAATTCAATTAAAATGAAGTCAACAGTGCGACATACAAATGTGACACAAAATGTCAAAAGGTTGCTTCCGACTTGTCATCGCCATTGATCGCATGCAGATAATAAAAAAAAAAAAATTCGCAAAAATCATGAAACGCAGAGGAGAAAAATAATATTTTAAGTTTTATCTACCGAAAGTGACTCATAGTCCAATTGGACTAAGAATAACCAAGAAGACAGTCGTCTGCCTGAAGATGACATCATGACGACAGTAAGAAGCAGCAAAAGGAGGAATCCGAATGAGAAGAAGAAGAAGACCAAAACGTTTTTGATTATTTAATCAATAATAATAAAGATAATAATAATAAAATGTGCACAATAAAGGCGAGTAGCCATTACCGACGTTTTATACAAATTGCGATACTTGCAAAAAGAAAAGAGAAGAAGATAAAAGAAAAACAGCATCGCATGAATATACATATACATATATATATATATGAATATGTATGTAACGCTGCATCCCATCCATGAGATATGATGACCTTTAAGTGGCTGCAACAATTGCCGCAATTATGCACACAATTCGACTGCAATTCATATTACTGCCTGCCTGACTGCCTGACTGCTTGGCTGCCTGCCTGCATGCTGCTTTCTTACTTATTCCAAGTTCGCTCGTATACGCTTTGTCATGTTTTCCTGCCGCCCCTTCATGCCGCACTTTTTTCTTGTGCATCTTACAAATTTTTAAGCATTTGCACCCTCTGGGATATAATAATAATAATAAAAAAAAAAGGAAGAGATATTCAAACCAAATTCATTTGGAGTCAAATTTAACTGGGATACTGCAGCACGCTTCATAGGAATGTTGCAAACGAAACTGTGCACAAAGTGGAATTGAAACATTTCCAAACACATTCCTTGCTCGTATTCTCCATATTCTCCTGCTGATGCTGAGCGATACATTTTATGTGCGAAAACGTCGTCTACTCTCGCTCTCTCTCTCTGTCTCTCTTGTTTTGGATGCCCCTTTTCCACCCTTCTCTGGGCCAAGGTTCATCACCACTGTACGTACGTACGTACATACATACGTACGACTTCCTTTTGGTCCTTTTTGAATGCCCTTTGGGACTTGCGTTTTTTTTCTTCTCTTCCATTTCGTTGTTGTTGCAGTTGTTACAGCAGCGGAATGGGTTTCAGACGCCACGAGCTCCGCAGCTGCCTGCTGCCGTTGCCAGCCGCTTACGAGGGGTGGTTGTAAACATTTTCGCAGCATTTTACACACCAACAACAATAACAAAGAAAAATAAATCGAAAAAAAAAACTAGAAATAGGATTTTCGGAGTCTAGATTCAGGGGTGGCAAAAAACGTTTTGTTTTCTATTTTATTTTAATTCTTTTTCGCTTTGTAGTTTGTTTTGATTTTATTTTCTTCATCTCTGGTGTACAGTGGTGGCGAAATGGTGTTTTTTTATGTGATTCTAATATGGGTTCGTATATCGAGGAATACACTAAATTCGTTAGAGGAGGTCCCCGACTAACGAAAAGATAAGATGTTAAGTCCATTGTTAATTCCTTGCATTAACAAAAATGGGTTTTGCATTTTTTTAAATACTTTGCATATTTTTTATGCATATTTTGCATAAATTTTTTTGGAAAATTTCAAGTTTCCCCATAGCAAATATCTTTTATTCTATTCGAGATACTAGAGTGCTGAATTTCTTTTGATTGACCTCAATTGGTTGACCCACAGATTAATATGAATTTCTATACTCTATTTCTATACTCGTTAATTGATTACTAAAGAACAATTTAAGACTAATGAAATAAATAAATTAACAAAACAAGGACGCGTTAATTGACTGACCTACGGGATTTTATGCTATTTAAAGGAATTCTCCAATCGTGATTAGAACAAAAAAATCTCATTTCCCCACGAAAATGCATTCGCGTAAGAAATGTTCAATTTTGATATTGGCTCTCGAAAGCACTCATGGAGTATGGAGTTCCTGCACATTCATTTAAAATATTTATACACTTTGTTATGTATAATCTGTAAAAGTAATCCTGCTATACCCACTCTGCGATTTTCCTGCTTATAAATACTCGAAATTAATCACAAACTTCCTTAACGAATTTCCTTAGACGAAATACGAAAATTTAAATCATAATTTGTCTCCGGAGTCAAGGAATCACAGTGGAATATCTCACGCGCTGCCAACAACAACAACAGCAGCAACAACAGCAACAACAGCAACGACTTCATCAACTTCAATCCAATCCTGGCACGTTGAAGTTGACAACCATAAGTGCCAGCCAAGTCTAGCGAAATTAAATGGTGACGCTTGTTGGTATTTCCGCATAACTCCGCATAACTCATGCGCTCCTGGTATCCTGGTCGGTGTCTCGTGTCAAGGACTCTGTTGACTTTAGTTGAACCGTAGAAGAAGAAGAAGAAGTTCTCAGCCAAAGGATGAGGCCGCACATATTGTGCGCAATGAGGCACACAAACGATATATTTGGCCCAAACACGCAACTCCAGTTGTGAGACGCTCGCTTAATCAAAGGGGGCGCAACTGACGGTATCCAACCACCAAACAGACCGAACAAATGAACGTACGTACGACCACCCGGACCGTTACCTTAGAACCGCAATTACCGACTGTTAAGTAAACAAAAGCCGCACACGATATTAATTCGGGAAATTGTTATTTTGTGTGAAATTGCGTCAACAATGCACTCGGCTAGCGAAAACAATTTTAATTTCAATATGTCCCGTTTCATTCAAATCCCACCACCAACAACAACAACAACAACCCTCCGACATTTCTTTTGTTTTTGGAATACCGATTTTAAAATATATATTGCCATCAATTTCCGCTTTACTTAACCACTTTTATTAGCTCAGTCGTCGTTCGTCGTCGGCGTTAATCGAAGGGCGGATTGTCCCGCAAAAGGTGGCTTTATACTGCACGTTGGTCCTTTAACACTTTGCATTCTCGAGTGAAATTTTGTGGTAAATACATACATGGAGCATCCCTTACAAAGTGGCATACATATGCAGAGTTCTCTCAGGCAATTTAACTTGCGTAAATAAAATATTACTGCATATGGAAATGGAAATATTTGCTCTTGTTTTCGAAGTGACGTCAAATTGCAGATTATTGTCTGTTGTGGTTGAATCTGGGTTTGTGTCACATGCCATGCGGAATACGGCTTTAAAGTGGTTCCTTCACCTATGTTCTATGTTAGGTTGAGTTTCAATTTAAATTAAAATACAACAACAGATAAGGATCCTTGTTTGGAGCACAAAAACTCCGTGATTTCGGTAAATCTTCTTCGAGCTCATACATATGATATCAATCTCCAGTTGCGAAGTGCTACATTTGACAATCGAGTAGGAAAGGTCTAGTTAAAAATTTTAGTATATATTGATTGATAAACAATTCTTTAAGTCTAAATGACTTGAGTAATAAACATCTTAAAGTAAATCGTAATATTTCGTATGCGATTTTATTTAGACCAGAACAATAACAACATTCTTAACATGCCGACAAAATCAACAACAACAACAACAATGTCAACGTCAACTATTGACATCAAGTGTAACTCCAACAACAATGGAACTTGGACAATGGAAACATCAAAACCATCACCAGAAATAATAAATAATTTCGAGACATGTTTTCAACCGAATCGAACAAGTTAAAAAAAAAAAGAACATGACAACCATTTCCACTGGACCGAGATGAGCACTTTAGGATATCGCATGAGCATGAATACGGAGGGAGGGAAGGCATGGCGGTCGGTAGGAGCACTTTAGCGTGAATTGTTGCTTAGAAGCAAATTCAGTATTCATGTTGACCAATTTGACTGGTTGGTCTGTGGACATGTCGTGGTCGAAGGCGACACGCAGCGTTGTCAGCTTACACAACAAGTACACTAAAAACAATAACAACAAGCATAACTGTCGCAACACTAGAAGCACTTTACACTAGCAACAAGGCTTAAAAGGCAATACCAAAAATAAAAAAAACAATAAACACCATATTGTCGCATTTGAGGAAGCCATTAACCCATCGGGACGTGTTTTTCCGAATGGAACACATTTCTATTGACAATCATAAATTCATGAAAGCGCAATGAAGCCATCCAATTTGAGGCAGGATAGCCCAAACTGGAAATTAAGTTGCTGAGTTGTTAGAATTTGTGCTGCTTGACTTCAAAAAAGCGAATTCTGTGTTTTGATAGGGGCTAAGTAGAATCGCCTTTAATAGGCCATTCTAATTTGTTGCTGCTAGAGAGGTATGTAGATAGATAAATAGATTAATAGATAGATAGATGGATTTTTAAATTTTATCATTTGTACGTTTCAGCTTATTTTTTGTTCTTAATTCATAATGAAACTTCCCTACATACACAAACATAGCTAAATATATTCCTTCCTAAGCCACACGCTCCAAAGAAGTTTCTTGGCACTACGTAGATATGACACAAGTGTAACTGCAATTCGGCGCACATAAAACCGACCAAGTGCAGCATGAAAATCATTATCATTATCATTGTTCGTGTCCCGGTTCATGGCGACTTCGAGTCGACTGAGACAGAGGAGAAGGCAACAGAGTCGCTCGCAGTCAATGGAAATCCGAACGCCGCATGCGATTAGATTTAGTTTGTGCAGTTTGCGTGCTGCATGAATCGAATTGAGTGCAGGTCGAAAAGTGAATTAAAATTTTAGGCAAGGCTGCAGAGTTTGCATTGAATTATGGGCGTGGTTTGCACATACAAATGTGAGCTAAATTTCATTTTGTCAATTCATTTAAACTATATTTTTTAAATTATACAGCGAGATGACAAGGAAAATCTGATTTATTGAAATATGAATATATCCGATGGAACATTATTTTATAGTTAGCTGTTAAAAAGTTATCGTATCGCATTTAAGAGCGTGGATAGAATATCTTTTAAATATTCTTAAGATAAAAAGCAATTTTAAGGATTTTGAAATGGGAAAATTTTATTTTTTTTTAAATTTGTATAGAAGATAAAAGTCACATATCGAATTTAAAATTAAAAACACAATTTTGAGTTTTAGGATCTTTATTATTGAACTATTTGCTTGGTTGGTAATGCAGTCTTCTCATCTTCTCAGTTCAATTCTTCACAAAAAACTTCTTTGACGTGTTTAAAAATTGATATAGAAGGAGATTATGTGCCATTTGTTTTATTTGGATCGTTCGTATGGATGCCCTGATAACCGAAAGCAATTACTAAGCTTCAAGAATTCGTGACTTATGTAGAGTCACGACAGTTGCGTTTAACATGCTGAATTGATTTCATTTATTTTGATGAATATGAATATTTACTAAATTAGCTTATTGTGATTTAAAAATTCAGTAAAAAGAAAAATTGTAGAATATTTATCATTATTTGTAAACTATTTACTCCCAAAACTGAAGAGATTATTTTTAAATAGATTTTGAATTGCGCTGGAACTTTAAGTACCACTTGAGCTCTTTTTTAAATAGTAGTGCATGTAAAAATTAAGTGCTAATATCTCGTGATTTACCAATAACAATAACAATTTTGTGGCTTTCAATGCCAAGTTTAAGGTGTGCAACACATTAAATAAAAACAACAGAACCAGTCATACATAACCTACACTCCGCACTTTATTACCAACATTATTTCAGTTGAATCATAACTCGGAGAACGCTGTTCCGATCGATCGACAGATACAAAAGAACAAGCTGAAGAACAGCTGAACGTACATGTGAAACGTATGAACGCATGAAACGATGAATGGATGTGATCTGTCAAACACACTGACATTATCAGCGTGAATCTGTGCGAGTATACATCAAACTTTGAAAGTATCTCATAGATGCGGCAATTGTAAACTTACAGAAATCTAATTGCAGACAAAAAATCCAATTGAAATTTATGAAATGCAAAACCAGTTTCAACCCAAAACATTGAAAAAGCAGAAACGAAAAAAAAAAAAAAAAAAAAAACTGGTAATATAAGCAACAGATACGTCTTGTAGCTCAAGCGAGAAAATAGCGTACAAAATAATTCTTAAAGAATTTATATACAACAACAACAACAAAAAGAAAAGAAAGAAAAACAATGAGAAAACTTCATCACGGCAGAAATAATAACTCCACCATATTGTACCTCATATACAGTCAAGGAAGTAAAAGTTTAGATACAGTCGAAAGCCTTCATTACAACAACAACAACAACACCAACATAGTAAAGAAGAAGAAGAATAGAAATACTGGCATTAAAACAACGTGCCAGCAGCAGCTTCAAAGCAACAGCGGCGACAGCGAGCGTTCGTCAGGTTCGAAAAACCGTGCGCTCAAGCGCGCAACGAATTTCATGAAAATTATAAAGCGCTAGCTAGCTAGCTGGCTAGCTAGCGGACTAGCTGACCGGCCGCAATTTCGCTTGTATACGAAAAAACATAAACCGAAAAAGAGAAAAAACCGAATTTAGATAAATTTCAGCTCATTCTTTCGATTAGAACTCACCTACTTTAAGCTAAAGTACACCGTGCAACACTTAGTTCCCGCATTCCCTCTGACATACTCAATTCGAATAGCCAAAAGTTAATTGTAAAATCGAATTGTGTAATACTTCAAAAATTTAACTCTTAACTTTACTTATTAAATTGTTGTTGGGATATGTTAAGTTGTCGACTAACGAATTTCTTTCGCTTGTTGTTCGGTGTAATTTCGAACGTTTTTGGCATGAAAGTTTAGGTTTTCCAGCTGCAGTGTGTTCTTTCGCGCGTCTTGCAGCTTTAATCTGTAGGTGCGTTCATGGATCCTCGCATTAATGATTAAGTGCCGCCCCTTCAGTTTGCCCCCGCCTGTGGCCGTATTTTTTTTATCATTTTTCATATATTTTTTAATACTTTTCTAAAGCGGCAAACAAATATTATAAAAAAAAAGGACCTTGCAGAACATAACGAATGCATTTTTAAGTCGCGGATTGCATTTTTACTTTTTTCTTTTGCTTTTATGGTTCTAATGCAGCTACCTGCCGCTTCCGACTGACTGCGCACCCTAATGTGATTTTTTTCGTTTGTTTGTTGCTTTTTGCGTTTTTAAATTTATTGCAGAATTAGTTTCATTTTTTGTAGGGTCGATTTGAAAAATTATTTCATTAAGAAATTTTATGATTGTAAAATTACAACAAAAAATAATCCGAGCAATAAAAGTATTTTTATACAGCGCTTTAAAATTCATGAAAAATCTGATATTTGCAACTTTTAGGGTTATTTTTATTGAAGCAACTTCTCGTAGATATTTTTCATTTAAAGTCAATTGAGAATTTTACTCAATTGCATGAAATTCATATTTTTGCATTCAATCAAAAAGCCAAATTCAAATGTTCTTTTGTTGAATATTTAATCTTAAATCTATTTTCTTATTGAACTTAAAGAAAATATTTTTCCAGAGGAACTTACAAGAACCACGCCTATTTAAGGTTTGTGTCATTCTAACGAACGAAGACTGCTTCCATGATTAATACCACGGGTAACACCCATTGAATTTTTTAATAATTTATATTTATGTATTAAAACAGTTTCAAATGATACCAAACAAAATTCGTGGGTATGAATTTAGGGAATCTTACCTCTGATTAGATACAAAAATTGTATATATATTTATATCTATATAACGAATTTTGTATAGGGTATATACAAGAAAATGGATAGTAAAACTAAATTCGTTGTTATGGAATCCAATCTCTGATCAGATACGAGAATTGAGAAAAAAAATATTGAACTATATCATTCTAAACTGCTTAGATCTAATTAAAAAATCAACATATATATAAGATATAAATTTATGTATTGGACCAGAACTGATAGCCTCAAGTCTTTTGCTGCATTTAAAAAATGTGTACAAGTTTGAATTTCAACGAACGCTGAAACTGTCCAATGAATCAGAAATGCCAGCTATGCGAAAAGTCAGCGATGTCAATTATTACCGCTAAACAACTTCATCACTTGACCACTTCATCAATCTCAATTGAAAACGCATTGAGCGCATTAAACAAAAACGGAAAAACAAAAACAAAAACTAAACATAAATCCAAAAGTGACCAAGAGACAGACGTCTTGAGTATTCCTCGCCACGTACTTAACAGACAATGAAAGTATTTATTTTTGTATCTTAAAGATTGCACATAATCATTTCGGATGTAGCATTTTAATGTTTTACTTTTATGCAAAAGCTTTACAAACAACAACTTTACTTAACCCAAGCGAATGACATATGAATATGAGTACGATTACGAGTGTATGGCATCACTGGCAGACAAGACTTGAGAGACTGCCAATTGACAGCACCTTGAACTGTTTCGTTTATCCGCATCTAAGCCTCACTTACCTAGACCTGCATTTGTAACATTTATTTTTGCATGTGTCTGACTGCGAAGTAAAACATTTCAAGTCGACTGGAAACGTTCTAGGCTCTTAAAATCGATGAGACAGCTTTTATTTTAGATATGAAACATTTATCATAAAAAAATCATGTTGAAAAAGTTTGAAAGTGTTAAAAATGCTTTAAAATAAACGTTTAAAAATATTATTGTACTAAATCAAATGTTTAATATTAGACTAAGATATGCTCTAGACTTAGATTGATTCACTCGTAAACTGGATGCTGTGATAAGTCATTTAAAAATTGTGTTCTGCTGTGACAGTTTCGCTTTTGCATATATCTTGAGATTGTGATTTATATCTTTAAGATTTAAAAATTGCATACTAACTTAATAGGAATTAATGTTAATTAATGTGCAGGCACTTAAAAGTTTTTACAATCCGAAATGTCTGTCGCTGAAACAACTAACTAATACTAATAGATACATACATTCATTTTACTGCATATACAAATGAAACAAGTCCACTTTATGCAAATACGTCTATCCTTATTGTTTTTGTTTTTGTGATTGTGATTGTTGACTTTAATTTTGCCAATGATGCAATTTTCAATTTGAATTCATAACACAGAAACGTTCGCTATTCCATTCGACACTTCACGGTGAAGGCGAGTTCGTCGAGCATTAATGAAATCGTTTGTGCCTGTGGCAGGCACACGGCGACAGAAAAAACATTTATTTGGCGCCCAAGTTAAGGTTGAAAATTATTTGTGAATGTGAATGCATTAATTATCATTCGTTTTCATTAATTGCCACTTTTTTGGGTCTTAATTTACAAATTAGAGTATTTTCTAAATTTGTTTTGTTTTGGTGTTGACTTTTAAAATATCCATAAGAGATTTTCTTAAACTTGAAAAGTGGAAAACTCGAAAAACACGAAAAATTTAGAGACTCTTTTCGGTAATGCACCTTTTCGAGACCTCGAAAATATTTGTGAAAATCAGTTATTTAACAGTTCAGTCAGCTGTTTTCAACTTACAGCTGTTGTTATTTAGTGTTGCCTATTGTTGTATTCAAAATTTTTTTTTAATATATTATTTTACAATTTTTCATGGCTATATATAAATATGACTAATATTTTTTACATACAAGCAACACTGAAACATACGAGAAACTTTTCGAGTCAATTTTCGCGACTAATTTGACTCGAAGATATTCGAGGCAAGCGAAAATTTTGTTTATATCATTTTGACAGTTCTTTTTCGAGGGTTGAAGATTTTCGAGTTATATTCGCGACTAAACAAATTTCTTTAGTAAATTTATAATTTTTACAAAATCTTTAATCATATGTATGTATGTATTGCAAATTCTTTATTTATATACTAGATAATACAACATCTAGTATTAAAAATACGCTCAAAGACAGCAGAAATACTAGATTATTAGTTTGTGGGCAGAGTTTTTTATTTGATTTTTCAGTAATTCATTTTGTTCTCTACAATTCTCAGTTGTTTCAAAAATGTGTTTGCTTTTATAAGAATTCTTTATTTATTTGAGTAATATTTAAAATAATAAAAGAAATGTGAAACTTTTTTAAGGTTTATTTTTTGACTATTTGAAAGCGTTCTGCACTGTCACACTGTCACACCGTGCAACTGAAAACCTTAACTGTTTACCCGGTATCATGTGTGCTACGAAATTTTGTCGCTTCATATAATACAAAAAATTGTTATTTTGAGTATTAAATTTGTTTGTTTATTCGCTGCGTTTCTGTCTCAATTGATTACTTAATTTTTGCTCTGTGACGGGGTGACATACATACATAGTTTTTGGCTCGTGTACATTTTGCACATTATATTGTATGTACATAACTTTAAAATTTTTTTTTTAAATTTTCGAAATGAAATATGTACATGTGTATAAATTAATAATTTTCCCACTCCCTAAACAAGTTAAAATTCCCTTAACTTAAATCTATAAATGCAATTTTTAAATGTCTACCCGTCGCCTTTTAGTGTCGTCAGTTGGAATAATCAAATAAGCATGTTTCATTACAATTTACCTTACCTAATTCCGTTGTTAAATTGCAAACAATTTTTTTCAATTAGTCAAAGTAAATTTGAAACATGACGTTTGCATGCAAAAATGTCGCGACATAATTGCAACAATTTAACAATAAAAATTATTCCGAACCACTGACAGCAAATGAGGTCAATTATGAATTGTGCTATAAAAAAGTGCCACCGCTGTGACTTTTGAGTTATATTGTGTGTACAACGAACGTAACGACTGACTGCAGCGAAAGGATACAATAGCAAAGGTAGAAGTTGTACTCGGACAGGTGTGCTCACTGACTGCCAAAGAATTACGACCGACGCGTCGGTTGAGTGCAGCAATTAAACAACTGTCAACACAAACGTCAAAGAGCACAGCGTGCCATTACATAATTAGGCGCTACATACCTACCGGAGTATTTAACTGGAGTGACAGTTGATGCCGTCACAGTTGACAGTTCTAATTAGAGTAAAAAACAGAATTAAGCGTACAGCGAGAGAAGAAAAACGAGAACAAAAAGAAACGAATTATTTAATGAAACTAAATTGTGAACAACATTTCTACTGTCACTGTGTAGTGTCACTAATTCTGCGTGTAGACATCATTTGACAACAACAACAACAATAACAACAACATTGACGTGCACTCTATTCGTACAATTGTTGTTGTTATTGTTGTCGCTATCGTTGTTGAATGGATGTCATCAGCATCACTATCGCTGTTGTTGATAGCATCTAACAACTACTAACAACAGAAATAACAACAAAACATTTACGAAATGTCATAACAGCAACAATTTTTACTGGAGCGGATCTGGAAGTGCGATGGTCGCAATCTGATTAGGTACTTTTCGAGACGCATAATTATTCGATGGCACAGTGGAACGACGTCAGTTGTTTATGGACAATATTGGATATGTTAAAATGATATTTTAGTATTTTAAACTATTTTCTTTTATTAAAAAAATTTGTTAAAATATAAAAACAATTCACAAATTGTAGGCGTTATAGGTGGGCGTGGCAGATTTTATATAACGAATTATTCCTTTCCGGTGAAGCCCTATATAGGTTCCTTTTATTGCGCATTAAGTTCCTGAGCTAAGATCGTGGGCATAAAATTGATCGGGCCTTATTTGAAAAATGGGCGTTAAATTTCCAACCACGCCTATTTTTAGTGAAGTTTTTGACATTGCGCAGAAATCATGTTAGGGAAATAAGTGAATATTTCCATAAAATTTCACAAATTGTGGGCGTGTTAAATTTTGTTTAGCTTAAAATCTACCCAAGCATGAGCACAGAAACTCCTCAAAATTTTATCGCAATCCGATGAATGGTTTAGAAGCTCATAGGGGACAAACAAATAAAGAAACAAAGAAGATACAAACATCCATTTTTATATACATATATAGATTTAATTTTGTTTTTGGTGTTAAAGGATTTTTTTATCGTACATCTTGGAATTTTCATACGAGCATTTTGCTTGACTTTACACAGTCCACTGAATGACAACAACAACGTGCTTATCCAACGCTGGCTCCATGCTGCGTCTTCAAGATGACGCAGTGACCTGGAAGCTCAAATTCACTGGCGACACAGTGGGTGGTTATTTGTTGGAGATAGAAAGGAGGTTGAAGAGGCTGATTGCGAGATATTTATATCATATGCGAACAAGATAAATTGGAATTCCACACGCAATTTGTGGCCAAGAACAAAAGCACACACACACACACAGACACAGACAGAACAACTAAAATAGTTGACCTCATTTCGGAGCGTTTAGCGTTTCATACGCGTTCTACTGGATGAAACAAAAACAATAAAAATATAATAGATTTATATAAGAGTTCAGCCAAAGCGCTAAATTGATAAAAATTATAAAGTGTCGCTGGATTTTTCTAAGTGACACCACTGCCAACGCGTTGGGGGCGTTATACATGAGTCGGCGAGCGGATGGCTTGGAACGCATCATCATATGCCTCAAATTGATTGAAACAAATTGCGGCGTGGAACGCATTTAGCTGTAATTATGCCGGCTCCGGCGGCTTCACACCTCAGTCCACAACGTTGCAGTGCAGCGCGAAGAGCAGAAAAAAAAATAACAACAAACATATTAAAAACTATTTAAAAATTTAGAGCACTACTTTGCTTGAGCGCTCGTCGTGGGCATCATAAATTCTAATTGAGCGCGCGTCCTCAGGTCATTTGGATTTTTTTGAGTTAAGCTTGAAGCCATCAATTAAAAAATGGTCATAAAATTGCAATTGACAAAAATTCCAACGCGCTCAATTGAAAGGAAGGTACGCTACTTCAACTAGCTCGAAGAAGAAAGGCTTCTCTGCGCGCGCATATCTAATTTCTGCCATGACAAAATGTGGTTTCGCTGTCGTCAACTTCTCGAGCTGGTAACATCTTTTGCGTGTAGTTTGAAGAAATCCTGTTTTTTTATTTTGCAATTACGTTCTTGTAAATCGCTCCAAAGTGTTGCGCCACACTCCAATTGATATGTAGATACAGATGCGCCCATGATGCACGCACATCCATGCGAACGAACGAACGCACGCTTTGCTTCGATACGATACGATCCGATGCGATCGTTTGCGCTGCTTAGCTTGTGTCGGATTGGCATTTAGCACCTCGTTATGGGCATCAAATTACCCCACTCGGGCTTGGGCCCGAGATTAGTAGATTACACAATAACACTTAATACACATCATTCGCATTTGTCGCCCGTTTAAGACACTCTAGCCTTGATTTGCTCCGAGTTTAAGCAGATCTTGCTAATGCTGAATGCTAGTTGAAGCTGGTGAAGTGGATTATTGGGGGAAGAGCACTTCGGCATAGGCTTGTGACATTTATCACGCTCTGAATTTCGCATCTGGATTCTATTTGACACGCCGTGGACATGATTTATGAGGAACGCGCTGCACAGTGGACTTGAGTGAGAACACTTCAAAAGGAAAATATTTAAAAATATTGGGTTTCGGATCTTTTGGACTCACTGAAGCCCAGAGCTTTAGAGTAACCAATTTATATTGTTCCAAAATCTTTTTCGTTTGTTTGTTCGTTTCTTCGCTTCTTCGCTCTTGCGGTGCTTTATCAACGCTTTATGATATTTTGCTGTGCCTTCTCGTCTTGCTCGTCTTAATTTAAGATTGATTGAATAAATTGAAATTGTCTTTTTGAATTGCGTCACTGTGCCTCGAGCGTTTGCGTGTGCACGTTGCTCCAAAACGAACGAATTTATTTGCTGCTGCTGCTCCGGCTGCGGCTGCTGCGTGATATCTTCACGTCGTTGTCTTCTTGCGGTTCGGTTCGCAAGCGACTTTTTCCGTTTTTATTGTATTCTGCGCATTCTTTAGTTGGACTTTCAACTTTTCAGCACATTTGAGATACTTTTGAGAAAAAAGAAAGAAAGAAAGAACGTAAAAGAAGAAAAGAACAGTAACAAAACTATTTACGACTTCACTTTGTGTACTTTACGAGCGCACTTTGTCGCTTTTAAGCGTAATTAAAATGCGCAAACAATTTTCCAGTTAACTTTAATAGCAGGCGCGCGCGCGATAACTGCCTAACCGAAGTTTGGCAACGCTGCGCTCGCTCGCTCGTTTGCTAGCGTCGCTTTGCTTTGCTTTGCGTATGTGTTCTGCGCTTCAAGTTGACCATCTACTTTGGAGTTTCTTTTTTGTTAGATTGTTCCTAAGCTTCTTTTATATAATTGCTTAATTTTGTTATTTAAGCCTTTTAGAAGTTTTTTTCTTTTCGGTTTTAAGCTGTAATTGTTTTGTTTTGTTTTGTTTTGTGTTGTTTTTGTTTTGTTTGCTCTCTGACGCAGTTCGACTTATTATGCGCCTTTTCACCCTTGCTTTTGTTTATATAATTACTCGTATTTATTTTATTTTATTTGTTTACTTGTATGTGTTTTGTCCGTCTTACTTTGTTTCCTTGGACGTATTATTTTACATCCGAAGTGCTTCTTCACATTTGTTTGTTTACTCGTCTTAATTTGCCTTTCTAAAAAGCCGTTTGCGACTTTGAGCCAAAGTGTTAATTTTTCTTAAGTGGTGGTTGCTTTCGCTGAGACATGCACGTCATTAGCTGGAATACTTGTTCAATGTTAAACGATCAATATCAAAGGATATGCTCGCTATGTTGTTGTATGTATTTAATTAAAAGGATATACGTTTGCAGATAATCAATTTTTTGTGATACCTTCAAATGAATATTATAGTCCAACCGTTAAGTAAGTCTGGCTTATAATATGGCCAGTTTGATGGTGCTATCAACCTGGCCGAAATAAGTTTGACAGGGCTTACACGTTTATAAAAATGTGCATCAGTATTGTTTTCCATGGTAGAAAGTGTTGATAGGAACAATTTATAAAAAAAAAATGAATTTTCATTTAATAAAGGGAACAGTTTTTTTGAATATGAATTAGTATTGATTTCCATATAAAAAGTTTTAATATGAATAGTTTTTTATAATATTGATAAAAGAAATTTTGATCATATTTCAGATCTAATTTAAAATTATGATGACTGAATTTATACGAACAAAACTAATTCCGTGTACAACAAAATAAGAACAGATCTGTTCATATCAAAAATTCAGGGTTATAACAAAGCTCACTTACAACTCGCTCACTAGCTCCACTTAACAAGTAAAATGAGCTGAGCGAGTGAGTTGCATGTGAGTTTTTTTTTAACAATTTTGTGAAAACTCATGAGCTCAGCAGTGTTGCCGAATTAATGCAACTGGATCTAATATTATTAGTAAATGGAAATGTTTTGAATGGGATTTTGAACAAGATTCGAGAACTCAAAAATCATTCCAAATGGGTCAAAAAGGGTTCTAAGGAGAGTTCGGGCTTTGCAACAATTTATTATAGTGAATGCCAAAATAAATCTATATATATAAAAATGAATTCTTCTTTCCATCTTTCTTTTTTTTTTTCTTTCTATCTTTGTACCAAATGGGCATCTGAACCATTCACCCGATTGTGATGAAATTTTGGGGAGTTGCTTTGCTCGCGAGAAGCGATAAAAAGGTCGCCAATATTAAAGATTTTGTTTTTCAAAATGACTTGTAATACGGTTTTAAAATTCATTTCTTGAAACTATTTATACCAATTGAATTTGTTGATATAAAAAAGATGACTAGAAAGATTAAATCATGTCACTTTATCTTTTTACTCGAGTATATAAAGAATTTTTGAATTCTTATCTGCCAAGTTTAGTTTTATTTGTGAATCTGATACTTTGAGTATGCAAGGTGGTACATTTTTTTCAAAAAAACCGGAAACATTGCTGATCATGCATATATATAAAAAATAGATATGATCAAATCTATTCATATAAAACCTTTTCGACATGGGTTGATAAAGAATTTTTGTGAGTCAATAAGTCTCGGGGTTACCATCAAAATTTCTAACTTAAACTTCAATATCCAAGAAATGTTTTTCAAAAGATTTTCGAATCTAGTTTTTTTAATATTATGTTTGAACTACTTATACTTATTTATTTTTGAAATTTGTTAAGATTAAGATTAGATTATGTAAAGAAAATGTCGATTTGATTTTCAAAACTAAACGAACCTAGCATTATATTAAATTATTAAATCACTTATTTGAAGTCATTTGTACATCACTATGATATCACATAAGAAATTGCGTTTTCAAATAATTCAAATAAATGTTTCTTTTATTGCAGCAACAACCAATTTTTTCTATACAACCGAACGTGGCACAAAATCTGTAAGTAAAATTTACAATTTACACTTAACACTTGAATTGAGTATTTAATTCAATACAAAAAAAAAAGGTTATTAAGAAAA
The DNA here is from genome assembly GCA_949127995.1 of Suillia variegata. Classification (NCBI taxonomy): domain Eukaryota; kingdom Metazoa; phylum Arthropoda; class Insecta; order Diptera; family Heleomyzidae; genus Suillia; species Suillia variegata. Next base: position 4,344,084 of record OX421842.1, read on the forward strand.
CATCAATCACAAATTGCTTGTGAGATACAAATTTTGTTAACCACTTTTGTACACGGACAAAAGTTTCGTTTGGTTTTCAGATATGAATTCAGATATGTAAAGTATCTGAAATGTTCAAAAATGTTTTTCGCCGTGCAGCTTTAACTGACTTATTCAAAAATTTTGAGTTTCGAATAGATTCAAATGTATCTAATGCGCAATATCTCCACTCATTATGTTCGTCTGGTTGAAAGTATCTGCAAGTTTAATGGCAGCAGCATTCATAAGATGCTTGGGCAGTTTTCGGGCTTAGTAGTCTGGTCTGGTCTGGCGCAAAGTGATGCGAGTCAAGCGATCACAAAAGGGCACGTCAGACGCTAAACGGATTCACATTAATACTCATTTATAAAAATTCAATTAGTGATCATTTTCGACTATACAAAAAAAAAAAAACAACAAAAAAAAAGAAGATGACATACATACACACAAATTACAAAATTTCCTTTTTTTTGGATTCCGAAAAACGAGTGTAGCGAAAACAACAAAAGCCACCGCCAATTAATTTAAATTTATGAAAATATTTTGTTGTTTTTGTTATGTAAAAACTTCCGATGATGAGAAACAAATTTCAAATTTGTAAAAAACCAAATAAATAAATAAATAATTTACAAAAGCTTTTGCATATAACTAAACAAACAACAAAAATAAAAACAGAAGAAAAATGACGTAAAAAGTTTTCGTTTTGCATTTATTTACGAGTATTTGTTTGTGTGTGTGTGTGTCTGTGTTTTGTTGGTAGCATTGACCTTACCCGCTCACTTATTTAAGAGATACCGCCGCCAACATGTAGCACAAAGTTCGTTTCTTTTTCCTTTTGTTGTTGTATGTTTGTTGGTTTGTTTGTTTGTTATTTAATTGGATTCGTTGGGAAGTTATTTTCCATACATTGAATCGAGATACTTTTGCTACGTCATATGGTAAACTCACGTCGAAACTTTGTGAAAACGAAACACCGAATCTGCCGAAGCGACGGCGGCGACGGCGGCGACGGCAGCTGGGCGCAGAATAGGTTTTTCAATTGAAGTTACGGTAACCGGTTAATTAACAATCAAATTTCATGGTTACTTATTAAGAAATTTAAACTGGAAAACTCGAAAAGCTCGAATAGATTTGAGCTTCTTTTCGGGAACGCATCTTTTTGTAAACTCGAAAATATTTGTGAAATTCAGCAATTTAACAGTTCTGTCAGCTGTTTTCTTCTTAAAGCTGCTTTTATTGCATTTAGTGTTGCCTAATGATTATTTTTTTAAATAGTGCTGCGTATTTTAAATTTTTAAAAAGCATTTCCTTTCTTTTGTTTGTATGTAAGCTGTGAAATAGTTATTACAAAATAACTTTTTTTATTCATGGGTTATATTATTTTGCTACTTTATAAAAGTTCCTAGTTTTTTTAAACAAAAAAGGTAAATTTTAGTTTAGTTTTCTAGTTTACATACAGACAACACTGACAGAAAAGAAAAACTTTTCGAGACTGATTCGTGACTAATTTGTCTCGAATATTTTCGAGACATGCGAAACTAAAGTTGCATATAATTTTTGACAGTTTCATGTTTCATACAAAGTTTGACATTCCAGGGTCGAGAACTTTTGAGATTTTCGAGGCATTTTCGTGTTTAATGGAATCCCCTTAACAATCGTTCTGTATGCAATCTGCTTAAATCTTTACGTTATATTACCTGAGTCGACTTTGTCAAGCTTTCCCAATTCTAATAGATTTCTTAAGTCAAGTAAAAAATTCCTTACCATATTCCGACCTAAACTTTATTTGCCTTAATTCCAGCTTCGATCCAGAGGCAGCTTAACTTTCTAAATTCAACTTACTCAAGTATTTTAAAATCGGTTCTGTAGTGTCTCACAATTCTAATACATTTAATAAAACGTAACCGAAAAATAAAAAATTTTAATTTATTTAAAGATTCAAATCAATATGGTTACTTTTAAAGAATTCATATTTAAAATGAAAAAAAAAACCGATTATTAGAAACTTAAAGATCTAAAAACCTCAACACCGTACCACGTGCTTTAACAGTTGGCATTGTGGATACAGCGAACTAAAAGCCAAGCCAAATCAGCGCCATCGGAACCGGTTTTTAGAGCAGTTGAGTAAAGCGCGCTCGCTTTAATTCTGGCGTTAGAGTGCCCAGGCGTATGGCGAGAAATGCTGTTGTGAGGTTTCGATTAAATTTAACTTGATTTTTGAGTTATGTTTACAAATTGAAATTTTCATAACTAGAGCATAGCGCAGCTCAATGTGCGCGAGTATCTGTGCGATATTTATTTATCTATCTTGATGTCATGGCGCCACGCCGCCCTTCTCTGCTCATTTCAAGGTGAGCTGACGTCATTTCTAGTCGCCGTCGCCACCGTCGCCACTGCTGCAGCAAGTGTGAATTTCTGCTTGTGATCTTATCGCAAATTAATATCTTCTTTTTTCTTTCTTTGGATTTTTATTGAATTTTTAAATTGATTTCTTGATGCGAGTTCTTCTTCTTCTTCTTCTTCTTTCTTTCTGCATTTGACTGTGTGCGAATAATTCAAGTGCTTAATTAAGTTAATTTGATTAAACATTAACTGAATGAGAGCGGCGCTTGATTAATTGATGCTTTGTACAGAAATTGTCTTCATTCAGTTTATAATCAAATGCCGAGTTAAATATTTGAACATAATTTTAAATTTATATTTTAAAATTAAATTTGATGCGTCATTAACAAAATTTTGGCAACAAAAAATACGCCCTTTCGCTTGGGTATAATGATACAACATGCCTACTTGGTTAAAGCTTCTAAATCCGAAAAATAAAAATTAGATCTGCTGATAATGACTAATATCGTTTTCCTTGGAATTCACTTGGGAGCATAATCAAGCTGAGTTTCAAAATTTGACTTGACAAAATAACATTGTTAGAATAGCTGAAACAATATTCCAACGATTTTGTTGTTGTATAGAAACCCTAATACATACATCTATGATACATTAAGCTAGTATTAAAAAAAAAAAAACACAATAAACATTTTATATTTACAAGAGCGAGCGTAGGTTTTTAATTACAACAATCAAATACAATAAAATATATCCAGTACTGCCATAAATCTCAGACACGATGAAATAAAATCGTTTATAGGCATAAAATAGGGCAACCTGAAATAACGATGATTCTTACACTAGATGAAAATAGAAAATTTTTTTAAATAATCTTTTTAAAAGGTAAAATTATGATCCACACTAGATACTTCAAGCTTGATGACTAAACGTTGTATAACAAAAATGTGTAGAATAAAAAAAATTTATCAGTTTTTTACTATACATAGAAACTTAAAATGAAAAACCGATAAATCCAATTTTCAATATACATTTAAATTAATAGTCTCTACCTGATTCCATACTCAGTATTCTAGGAAAACCTTCAATTTAGTTGTTAAAACGAAATATTTCGAATCCTTTGGAAAATTAAAATATTGAAAATGGACAAAAATCGTTTCAATTCCTAAACTTTGGTTGAATGATTGTCCGAAGACACATTTAGGTCTTTGTACTGTTCATTGTGATAAAGCTCCTTAATACAAATCCAACCAAATTTGCTATGCAAACTATTTGTAAACTCATGAAAATTTGGTTATTAATATCAAAAACCGACAAATCCAAATTCTGTTTTGTAAAGATATTTTCGTACAGTTTTTGTGCACTTGTTCTTTGAACCTGAAGTATTACAAAATCAAAAAATAAAAAATTGAAAAACAGTTTTTTGAAGTTGTATTCATTTTTTTGTGTTTTTCTCTGTAACGTTTATGTCATAGATTTATCGGTTTTTTGTTTTAATGCTCATCAAATGTTCATGGGACATATAAATTAAGAAATCATTTGTTCAGGTCATTTTGGAAGTTTCAAAAGTGGTCTTCCGAAAAGATCAGAATATTGAATTAGATCGGTTTTTCTCAGTGTCGATTTTTATAAATTTTTTCAGTGTATTATAAATCGTAAGCTCAAACTTTTTTTTTGCATAAAATGCAAATTTCTCAATTCTGAGTTTCTTTTGAGCATTTTTTGTACCTTTTGTTTGAAATTGAAAGCGCAAACTTTAGATAAGACGATTAAAATACAAATTTTTTAAGTAACTTTTTTAAGTTTTTATTTTCAAAAGTTATCTAATAACAATTAGAACTTATGTATCTAGTTAAACTAATGAAAATGCAGTTTTTTTCAATATGTATGTACAACAAAAGCAAAATTTCAATTCAGAAAAGTATTCAGATACTCGTATTTAATTACAAGCAAGCGTCGTAAACAAGTGAAGCCATCAAATTTGAATTTATGCGCGCATAAGCATTTTATTGAAATACAACAATAACAATAATAACAATAACAACAACAATAACAATACATATTTCCAACATGAAACTGCAACTCTTAATTATTTAAATAAATGCGAATTTGATATTTGTTTATAATTATTTTTGAAATTTGCCTTTTGAATACGCTCACCAGTTACGCGCTAATATGCATACTTAACTATCGGCTATGAAAGCGTTTTGTTGTTGTTGTTTCAATGTTTTTTTATTTCAATTTAACATTTAAATTTAATAACTCGTTTCATTTTATTGTATTTTGTATTTGTTCGTCTTCAAATAATTTCGTATAAATTTTTGTTTTATTTATGGCTTTCGTAATTTTTAAGATATCAAATTGGCGTAATTTAATATCGAACAAGTTTACAGTTTAATTTATTAAACTAGTTTTAAGTTGTTTTCTTCTTTTTTTTGGTTTCATTTAAAAATTTTTTATGGACTGTTTGAGTTCTTTAAAGTTTTTTGAATTTGTTTTTCAGTAAAGTTTTTGTATGTAAATTGTTATAATTTTTTTTATTCAGGAGTTATGATGAAAGTTATTATCGGAGATATATTTAGCTGATTCCCTTAAACTCGAATATGCCTCGAAAATCTCAGAACTCTTTAACTATCGGAGAAAAACTACGAACATTTGTATGAAGCTTATTTTTCACTTGCCTCGAAAAACTTCGAGATAAATTCTTCGCTGCAAAAACTTCGAAAAGTTTCTCAAATGTTGTTGTTTTGATTTTATTTAAAAAAACATAATATTTATGACTTGAAAAAGGTGCCGCTTTTCTATTTAAAAATATAAAATTTTCGAATAATAAAAGTAAATTTTTGTTTTGAAACTCCTGAAAAATAAGTCAGAAATAAAAAAAGTTGTTTTGTAATAAATTTTTTACTAAGTTTAAAATGACAATAGGCAGTACTCATATGTAAACAGCTGTTAGTTAAAAACAGCTGACTGAACTGTTAAACTGCTGAATTTCATAAAGAAAATGAGGCTCGAAATTTTTCGAGCTTTAAGAGTTTTTCAGTTTTTGCCTTATTATTTTAAAGATACTTAGCATTGTCAGGTGGAAAGTAAAATTTCATTGGAAGTATTAATTTAATAATTGATAAATTAATCAATCAATCAATCAATCAATCAATCAATCACTTCTTCATATTTCTAGTGTTTCGTTTACTCTCAATTAAATAAGTTATCGGCGTAAAATCTTTAGACAAAATGTGTTAAGTAAGTTGAAAGTTCTTTTATTTGCTAAACTGAAACTAAAACTAAAATGCTTGAAAATATTGCTGATGAATCATAAAAGCGTTTGACTGCTGGCCAAACTGGAAACTTGGTATTTGTCGATTACAATGCGACCTTCTAGCCAAATTCTCAACCGGCGTCAGCCATAAAAAGGTCGCCTGCGGTGCGCTGTCGTATCCGTTGAGTTAAATAAAATTTGAGTTAGTTTTGTCGAATGCATTTTTAAGGTTTAATGACAATTTAAAATGCAAATATTTACAAAAAAAAATTGTTTGGTTGTAACTTCTCCACATTGCTAATTCATATTCATATATTGTTGGCTTAGCTATTAGCTTTATTAAATTTGTCGCAGTTAGCCATGATTATCGTCTCATTAGCGACTTTCTTAAAAAGAAAAATTCAACTTTTTACTCTACTCGTATGAATATTTGTACAAATATTTTCCATCACATCGTTCCAATTGATTGTTATATAAACGTAACTTCCTCTTGTCAACATAATACAAGAAAACAACAACACAACAAACAAACACAAACGTTACAAAATCTAATTGCGGCTGACGCAAAAAACTTGCAACTGCCACTGCCTGCCTGCCCGCTGGAGTAAATTGTGGCAAATTAAAACGATATCGAAAAGATAAAAAGCGCTTAGAGCGGCGACATGTCCAAGTATCTAGCTACTTCAGTGCATTAGCGACGATATTGCAAAAAAAAAAAGTGGTTTATTTAAATGCGAGCCAACAAGCTAAACAGTTAACTGAGTTTGTTAAATATTTTTTATAATTCCTCGAAAACAGGTTGAAATATTTTTGTAGATACTTTTGTTTAAAAAATATTTGGCTCAAAACTTGTACCGCAAAAAAAACAAGCCTAGAATAAAGACTTAAACTAACCCTTACTTCAAGTAACTCCATCAAATTGTCAATATCTAAAAGTGAAACATAGCGCAACCGTAGTTAGGCCATGTCACGTCGTTGCCTCATATTAATTGCAACCAATTACGAAACAATCTGGAAAATTGCAAAATAGAAACAATCTAAAAGATTGCAAAAAAACTAAAAATTTAGCAGAGAAAATTGTGAATAACTTAACAAACGATTTGCAGTAAATTATTTCCATTCGCCGGAAGGTTTCAAAATATCTTTGAAATGTTGGAAAAACGTTTGAAACGACGAGCGTCAAAAACACGTTCCATTGCGCGGGCCCTATTTCATTAACACCCAGCACCCAGTCAGCCAGCCAGCGCGCGCTCTACGACGTGTAAATCACCGAGCAGTTTTGCAGTGCAGTGCGCACGTGACGATCGCTTTTGTGTGCTGGCTGCCATCGCGCGTCGGTTGCGTCCGCGGCGCTCTACTAAATGCCGCCAATTAATGGCATTAAAGCGTCGTTGCGACGCTTCCACTACCGGCAGTCGGGTGGCGACTATGGGGGTACCTAGTACGGTACGTATTCTATAGCGAAAGTGTGACTTACAACGCGATTTGTGGCGGCAGATTGCGCCGCTTTGTGTTTGTGGCTATTTGAGCGTTGCGCGTCTGTCTGTCTGCTGCAATCAATTAATTTGCCACCTGTGGTGCCCAGTTTTTTTATTCTCGATTTTTGGTACAAATCGTTTAAACGGTATTTGAATTGTGTTTAGTTGTTGTTGTTGTTGTTGTGGTTTGGCATTTTACGAGTATATCGCCGCAATTGGACCGCTTGACTCCATGAGAAAATATAAATTAGTTTTGAGCTTTAATGGGTTTCTTTTTAATAGTTTCTTAAAAAAAAAAAAGAACCGAAAATCAGATCTTAATCAGTGTCTATCGCATTCCATTTACATCGGTGATTAACTTTCGTAATGATTTTTTTGATTTGTGGCTTCCATTGATTTTAGAGAGATTCGAATTTGTATTCCAAAAAGTAAAAAGTATCTCACTCGAATGTATCTTTTAGTTAATGGAGCTGTTCATTAATTTAAATTTGATAAGTGGTTAAGGTTTGTTTCTCAATTAGTTTTTGTGACAGATAACTGATGTTACAGACAGACAGACAGACAGACAGACAGACAGTCGAGTACTTATGTATGTATATTCCCATTGCAATTTCAAGTAACATTTTATGTCATCGCTGGAGGAGAGTGTGTGTGTGTGTGTGTATGTGTGTCTGCTTAACATGCCGGTTGCATCTGTGCATGATGTCAAACTGACAAACTGACATCATCGCATGTTGTCTTGTTGATATGTTTTTGTTGTTGTATGTTGTTGTTGCTGCTGTTGTTGTTGTTCATGTGATGTGTATTTTGCAAACGTATTAAGACGCTAATTTATTTGGCGCATTAAGGTTTGCCGCCTCGGCAACATTTTATCGATTGTTTATATGTCACGCACCGAGAGGCGAACGATTACCAACAAACAGACAGAGAGACAGACAGACAGACAGACAGACGGACAATAAGATTTACTGCCGCTGCAGGCAGCAACTGTTGTTTGCGTTGTCTGCTTCTGTTGCTACTGGATTGCACTACTACAAAAACAAAAAAGCCTGTTAATTTAATTAAATTGTTGTCAATAAAGTTTTGTTGTGTGTGTGTGTGTGTTGCGAGATGTTCTGTTTTTTATTAATTCGTTTATTTTTTATTTCATTTAACTTCATCCAAGTATCGCGCTTTTCTTGCCATATCCATTCTATAATCCCCAGATTAAAATAGTTCGACTTGTTATAGATAAATTGATTCTTTTAACAAAAATTTTGTAAGCATATCGAAAAAGAATCAATAGATACATGCTTACTTTTATACAATCTGTGCTTGTGGCTGAGCTACTTTGACGCTTATCAACGTCATTTACCATCACCATACAACAACTTCTTTGGCACACAATTTATCTGCATCATTGTCAGTTCGTTTATATTTTGTATTCTTTTGTAAACTTTTTAAAGTGGAGTCACGAAATTATTCCGTTCAACATATTCCCATGCTAAGGATCTGCATATATGTATATAAAAATGTATATATATGTATTTATATATTGTACTTAATGTTTAAATGTTTACCGCTCAACATTGCGAACTTCAACTGCTATTTTAAGCACAATTTATGCTTGTAATTTTAATGCTCTTGACAGACTGCATTTATATATATTTAAGTATATACTTACAAAGCTGCTTAATGTACACATATGTAAAAAAAATGTAAAAAGAATAAAATTCATAATAAAATTATGCGAAAATGTCTGTTGAAATCGCAGTTGATGCCGGGTACTTATTCACTTAAAGGGTATTTTAGTGCGTTAAAGTGATTTTTATTTTTCGTCTCCCTTTGGCGTCACTAAAATTATTATTATTTTTTTTACATAGTACAGATTTTGCGTTTTCAATCAGTTGTGCCGACAGACGAGTACATATTTACATACATAGTACGAATATCTTGGTTATCTTGGTTAGTGCAGTCACGAAGCGGCAAAACTCTTCACACGTCCCTTTGAATTGTGTCAATTACTTAACGGTTATTCGCTTCTTGCTCTGTTATTTGAAGTAGTTATCGTCAGGCGCTGTTAGGGTTGCAATTGTATATCGATTGCTCCAATAGCGATATTATAATATCGATTATTAAAAACACAATATATCGATATTAAATTTCTTAATATAATTTACTCTGATTTGTCTATCAGAAGTCAATACTTCCGTACCAAGTTAACGACTTTTTTCGAATGCTGAAGCAACAATAACTCAATTACTCTTATGAATTCATAAAAAAATTATATATCCTTTTAATTGTATGGTTTAAAATGTTTAATAATCCCGAAGATCGAACAAATTGCATCAAAAAACATATTAAATAAAATATCGATAATTTTTTCGTCAATATATCGAACGACTGATACTTTTTTTTCGACAATTACGATACATGCAATATTGATATTATATTTGCAATATTTGCATCCCTATTAATTATCCTGAAGATGGAAGAATTTGCAACATATCAAATAAAATATCGATATTCTAATATCAAAAATTTTTTTGATCGATACATCCAGCGACCGATATTTTTGTTTCGAAAATATCGATACTTGTAATATCGATATTATTTTAATCCTGAAGATGGAAAAGTTTTCATCAAAGAACATATTAAATAAAATATATATATATATTATAATATCGATATTGTCTACTCTAATTTTTGTGGTTGATATATCGAACGACCGATATTTTATTCGACTAGCAATATTGATATATATATTTTTTCATATATGCATTTCTATGCTCGGTTCCTACTCTATATAAAATTAAAATGGTCTCTCTATCTCTAACAAAAGCGTTTCTTTTTATGATTATTAGAAAATCGATTACAATTCAAAAAGATCGTGTTTTAACAGACATTTCAAAGATTTATAATGGCATATTATTGTAGATATATATAATTTCTTAAAGAGGAAGTCTAGATTCTCTGTTAATTCGTTTCATATCCAAGTGCCAAATAGATGTGACGATAGTTTTTAATTCGTTGCTGTATTTAAAAAAACCAAAATTAAATTTAAATAAAACTTTAATGCGGAAATAAACGATATAATCTGAAGCAATAAAAAATACAACAACAAAATCTCCATTACAACATGCAATAACTCATAATTCGACCTATGACAGCAGCTAAAAATAGCAGCAACGAAAAATTTCAACAAATTAAGACCACCGAGCACACAAACCGAACTGGACCCAGCAGCAGCAGCAGGCATCACCACTACCGCAACCACCACCACCACCACCGACACTTTTAATTGAATTGGATTTAAAAAAAAAATATGCATAAAGTGCTCCAGCGATGACGACGCATGACCATGCACTAACGGGGAAAAGTATAGTCGATGTTACATTTACTCGTACTCGTACATGTGGATGGATGCCCAATTTAATGACCGAGTTAATTTGCCTGAGCGCAGCGCTTAAGTGAATATTTCAGATGAAGTAATGAAGTAACTGGACTACGCATACATAAAATACATATAAGATACATAAAATACTTTATTATGAAGTGAAGTAAAGCTGCAAAAGTCAAAAGATTTATAGCGACAGCAGCGAGTGAAAGGTCTGCGGGTGAAATGTGAAATGTTGCATGCAACAATGCTTGGCCGTGCTTGTGCTGCATGGCAACTGAGAAATTGTGCTGCATGTTTGCAAGCAATTCGGTTTGATTGCACTCTGACCCTCATCATTGTAAATTGTTGCAATCGCTGTAAAATCCTCATGCAACAAAATTATTTGTTGCCAGCAAACGTGTGATCAATATCGCTTACTTTTTAGTAATTGTGTGGGTATTCGTTAGGGTTTTCAATTGTCTAAACACAGTCAAGTAATCGGTTTTTAAATGTTTATATTTGAGTACTTGAAAAAATACCGAATCTTGTATAGAATCATATCTACGATGAGAATCGATTACTTCAGCCTTTATTCAAGCAAAAAGGAAAATAAAATATAGATGAAACTCTTACATAAAATTCACAGTGGGCGTAAAAACCATGCCCATTTTAAAGTTTGAATTTGTATTCTTACACAAAATTCAGAGTGGGCGTATAAGCGATGATCAAATTTTTATTATGCCAAGCTAACTATGCAAAAATGTTACCCGGTTATTCGGTATTTGTATTAGAGGCGCTATTATTTCTAACAATTCGAGATGGCACTTGTGCTATTATTTGTACAATTGTTTTTGTTGTAATTTAGAAAATATGTTTTGAAAAGCGCAATCAACAATTGCCCCTCGCGTTATTGAAATCTTTCTGGATGATAAGGGCTCATTTATCGTTTTAAAGTAGTTAAGAGAATAGGTACACACATTCCCAAATTAATCGCTTAATCTGACCATTTGACTTTGACATTCATCGGGTCACACGCATCATTACAATAAATGGTCAAGTGTTTGCCATATAAAAAATTAGACTGTTAGGGGTCAAGTGGATAGAAGTCGTCGCTGTGGTAAATATTTGTAATCTCTTGCAGTAATTTTGATTATTTTTAAGTTCATTTCGGTTCATTCACATTGACTAAATAAATTAAGTATATTATATATTGTAGTATATAGTGATAGTAATTGGCGCGTAAACAAATAAGTTAAACATCCATTACTAGCATAGCACTTATCTTTGGATAATGTTTAAGAAGAACGTTTGACCTGTAAGAGATTTAGGAGAATGTTCCAGGTGTTTACGTTTGTCGATCCCGTGTCTATCACTGTCGCTATCAGGAGCACTCACCTTGAGTGGCTGCAGTAGACACATAACTTGAGCAAGTAATGCAATACTTTAAACCCCATGAATTCATAATCAGAACTGCACTATCGTTAATATCCTTTGTTGGTGTAGTGACAACGTTGCACGCCACTCGCCACTACACTTGAAGTGTAATGTTAGTACAACGTGGAATTGTCCACAAAGTTTGAGGAGTTTAACTTTCAATTGGCAGCAACTTAAAATTTTTAAGTGACTTCAGTTTTTTAGCTTACTATTATTAGACTAGTATGAAGTCTAGCGAGTTGAAGCCTAAATAACCATTCTTCCTAATGATATTAATTTTTTAATTATAATTCCACATTTATCAAGCCTTAACTTACCAACCACTTTTAGTGAATCTACTTATATATACAATATTAACTGGCGCTATATTCAGATATGATGAAATGGACTTTGTAAACCTTTTGACTTACCTTACTACATACTCTCCTTTAGTGAAAAAAACCAAGCGGCGTCTTTGATGTGCCAACAAAAACCAACAATGCCGGCACTTTATTTTTATCAATTCATTTCCGCATAAGACGGAATCGGGTGTACTGAACTCACACACACACACTCAAACACACACAGTCCAGACTGAAGTAAATCTACAAGGAGCGCCTTCTAAAACGAATGACGAACATTAACCGATGCGACACCGGATACCCAGCGATAATGAAACAGCTGATAAACAATGGCGGTCTAATGAACACATTGAATAAATGCATGTGTGTGTGTGGCAACATCCGGTTTTAAAAATTAAGTTATACCATAGTCCAACACCAACATATACATACTCGTACAACACTTGGCTAGGAATAACCGCCCAGCCACCCACTTTACAGATGAAGTTGAGTAAACAACATTGACCGTTAGCAGGGCTGTCAAATTTTTTTTTAAATATACTTTTACTAGGTAAAAAAAAGAAGTGAATTCGTGGAATACCCGACAACTTTTGTTGGTATACAAGGACAATTTAAAAATTTAATTGAAACTTATGTGCTAGATTTTTTCCTCATTAAAAAATTCAAAATGAATTTCCATTCATCTGACAGCCCTGGCAGCGCTATATGAAAGGACGTTCATTGACCAGCCAAGACCAAGAAGGATACAGCATTACTGGATGGGGGTAAACCACCACTTTTCAGTTGAAAAAGCTGACATTGACAAAACTAATGACCAGTGGCTGAGCACACACAGACGCGCTCATCACACTCGAGACATAGACTCGTACCTACCTACACACCCACATTGAATGGCATCAGTTAGCAACATGTCCTTTCGTTCGTGTGCTGGCCGGATTCATTAGTTGTTTGCTTGATGTTGATGTTGTTGTTGTGTTTGCTGTCGCTGTTGTTACTTGTACCAACACAAATATTTCTCTATCGATGGTTGGGTAAATGGATGAAAATCTTAACCATCGCAATGTTTGTGGATGACACCTTCGGAGCGAGCGACCATTGTTGAACGTACTCGTACTTGAGTGGTTTCATTGGAAGCGCACTTCTCGTTGCGTTGTCAACTTTTGTTGTAAGCTGTTGTTGCGGTTGTTGTTGTAGTTGTTGTTTAGAAAATATTCTTTCATCTAAATGAAAAAAGTATTTGACGGAAAACAATTGTTAAAGAGTCTTAAAAGTTTTAAGCTTGTTGAGTTCTCGAACGGATTAAACTACTTGCAAGTATTTTGCTCTAAACTTTTCATTTGATTATATATGAAGCATTGATAAGTGATTTCGTGTGATAACTTTTAATACGAAAATCATCACAAGGCATGAATAAAATAATTTTTAATAAATTTAATTATATTATTTTATTTTAACAAATTGTTCTTGTTTCTCTACTTTCAGATTCCAAAAGGAAACCTAATCAAAATTTTACACAATCTTTAGCTTATATATGCCAAAGGAATACTTCACAATGTCTGCGACCAATCGACGACCGCACAACCAGCAACGGTTTCCACTCCAGCTGACACTTCTGAGCTTACTTGCTACGATTCTGCTGCTGCATGCCACACCCACTACGGCAGCCGTACATCCCGTCTTCACATATAAGAATACCACACTGCTTGGACAGCTGGTCACATCGAGCACACTCAACTGGGAGACGTACGATCCGAAAGATAGCAAACAGTTGCAAGTTGCCGTCGAGGGCGGTAAGTTCATTACCGAGGACGAGCACTATCCGATATATGTGTGTCGCGTCACAATCGATGGTGTGACCACCAGCGGTCATACGGAGAAGATAATGCAGGCGCATGTGTGTGTGCCCGCCCACTACAAGCATGGCAAGTACGAGAACTTTGATGTGCTCGTGAACAAGGGCCATTTGGGTAAAATCGGCTGGAAGCATTGGCGAAAGTTTAATGCCGGTGTACCCATTGGCGCCATACGCATTGGCGAGGATGCCTATATCGGACGTCGTCGCGCGCCGCATCATCATCAGCACAATGGAGAGGAGGCTGAGCAGTTGCGTGGCGCCGACTATAATTTGGGACGTTTGGATCCAGTCGGTTTGGGTAAAATAAAGGTTGTCGAAGATGAACGCGAACGGGAATTTGATGAGGGTGAAGTGCTTGTGGAGACTGAACCTTTTCGTTATGAGCTGAAGGACATCAAATTGGATAACATTCGATTGGATATGCGCGACAATGTCACTGAGCTGGGTAAGTGGAAGGGGTGATTTTTTGATTATAAGTTTCGTAGAATGCTTTCCAAGCTATTCAATTGGATTCTAGCTGAAAGAGGCGGCAGATATAATTTATTGAATTACATCGATCAAATTATTAATAGTCTTTTTTCAACCTGTACTTAACCAGCTTCTGGAACACTGGAAAATCGCGGCGACAAATACAGTCTGGTCGAGACAGTGATGTCCTACAACTTCGATCACATGCAGTACTGGGGCGCACACGAAGGCGTGGCGCGTGGTCTGCCCACAAGAATTTTCGAAAAAGATGTTGCAACGCCAGCCGAAATCAATTGGGCACTCAAGTACAACGAGAAACGCTACGAAACTAAATCGGTGCATACGAAACTCTGGCCCGGCACTGCGCTGAATGTAACGCTCAAGGGCAACTATGTGACACTGGAAGCGCCCTACACAGCTAAACTGTTTGCCTACTACTATGGCGATATGGAGAGTGTATCGCGCAAGATCACCTCGGAGGTGGGTGCTTTGCTTTGTTGTTAGGTTAAAGAATTTGACTAAAGTTTTGAAATATTTGTAGGTGCGCAAGTCCTATCTGAAAGACGTCAAGCTGGAATTTAGCCCGGTCTATTGGATTGAGAATGGAACTTTTGTGCCGACAACGACCACTTCATCGACATCCACATCGACAACGACACATGCCACGACCACCGGCGCCGCCGAACCGACACCCATGCACGAGCCACCAGTGGTCGAGGTAAAGGCGGTCGGCGACACGCACTCAGGACCCGATACGCTCGAGAAGTCGCTGCACGATTCACCGGCCAGCAATGAAATCGCATCGAATGAGGTGCCCGACAATTTGGCCGAGAAACATCAGAAGCCAGAGTTGGCGGGTGTTTCACTGGCAAATGGCAAGTCCGGCGCGATGGGCGTCAGTGCGCATGCGTGGTTCGTGTGCACCGCCATGGCAACCCTGGCGATTACACTGACGACGTCAAATGTTTAGATCATCTCCAGCTGACAATACACACACACCCTTTATGGCTAGAATAAGTTGAAAAGCGCGAAATTTAACGAAATGTTTAAAGGGAAATTTAAAGGAAATTTAAATTTTATGAAAGGAAGAAACAAAAAAACAAAAAAATGCAAATAATAAAATTGTAAGAATTGAGTATGTACCAAGAAAGTTTAGGCTAGCGTTTAGTTGTTGTTGTACCTGTTGTATCCGTCTCTCGAGGGCATCTCTGAATCGAAGAGCGAACGAAAGCAAATCTGAATAAATTATTGAGACGGAAAACGTTGCGTCTTCTTCTTCTACTTCGCAGATGCAACTGAAAACAGAGTTTTAATACGCATAAATGAGTTTCCTTTTCCCACAAAGTTAATTTATAGTTTTTAGAAAGTATTTACGACAGTTTTTTTTTTGTTTGTTTATATCATGAAAATGTCAGAATTCGCTTTTGTAAGTCTCATAACAAAGTTAAGTTGAAAAAATTGTTTGACTTTCCAAAAATTTTCTTTTTGATTTAATTTAAAATGAGTTTTGCAAAAATTACTTTAAAAAATTTTGAATACATTTTTAAAATATCAAATTGATTTATTGAAAACATAATTTCTGAATTAAAATATAGAAATATAAATTTTTATAATTTTATTAAAAATTCAATTATTCCGAAATACGTTTTAAGAAAGTCAACGGAAATTGTTTTGATTTAATAAGAGAATTGAAAAACTTTTGCATATATTTTGAAATTTATGAATTAAATATTTAAGTTATATTATGAGTTAACACAAACAAAAAGGGGAATTAATTTAAAGGCAATTTAGGGACTTTTTGAGTTCTCTCATCAAAATTTTAAATTTCACACGATTGTATAAAATAAAAGTAGTAACCCCGAATAATTGAGAACTTTGTGAAATAGCGTTAATTTTTTCAGATATATAACAAATATATATATAAGTATATATATGAGTATGTATTTTTTTTCCCATATTAAAACGTGTTTAATAACTTTTCCGTTTAACTCAACTTTACGCTCGATTGTATTTTTTGTTTTTACAAATACTATCACACAAACTGTACGTACATATGTAGTTTTGTTAAGTAAACATTCCAAATATGTAAATTTGTTTTTAGTTTCTAATGCAAACAAACGATGATGATGATTTTTAATATTTAAGCTAAACTCTAATGAAATTATAATTTGCAATTTATCGTGCGACATAATAAAGTTTGTACCATATGAAATCAAAATTCAATTTTCTTTCTTTCTTTCTTTTTCATTATTTCTCTCTTTTCTTTGTTTTGTTTTAATTCGGCGTACAAATATTTGCAAAGTCAACGTCTCTTAAACTTTTGTTCACCAGTCATTTGCAGTTTTATCAAAAGATTTTACAAGTTTTTAAATTTCTTAAAATTAAAGCAACAAAAGATGATATTGAAATCGATTTACTGTGCTTAGTAACTAATGCAGATATATGCAAGCGGGATTTCTAAATTTTTGTTTATTGAAATTTTCGTCACGTACTCTCATTAACCTTAATTTCGAAATAATTGCAACACCTTGGTGTATGTGATAAAGACACTTGAGAACACTTCATACAAAATGTTAGTCAACATTTTAAAATGTATATGCAAATATCAAAATTCAAATCGTGAATTTAAATTTTTATCGAAAAATTAAAATATCGAAATAAGAATAAAAGTTACAAACATAAATGTTTAAAAAAAGTTTATTAAAAATTTAAATTTATTTATTAACATTTTTGGACATCTTCAATTCAAATGAAAAACTTAGAGCATTTTCACATTCGCTATTAAACCGAACTTTACAATATGACAAAAGTTAAGGTTTAATTTTTGAGAATTGAACTTATTTTTCCCGACCAAAGCGATTTAATCAAGGTGACTACAAGTCTCAAATTCGGTTTTAAGTTGCCTAGGTTTATCGCCTAGCGTACGAGTGAACTCGACTCGTCACTACATA
Source organism: Suillia variegata (assembly GCA_949127995.1). Lineage (NCBI taxonomy): Eukaryota > Metazoa > Arthropoda > Insecta > Diptera > Heleomyzidae > Suillia > Suillia variegata. Next base: position 4,361,586 of record OX421842.1, read on the forward strand.
CTGCCATGCTGTCTGGCTGGATTAATTAGCTATGCAAAACACGCTCGCGTCCCGGGAAAAGAATCGGTTCTGCGCTGCTGGTGTTGAAAATAACAACAAAAAAAAACAGTCCAAAACTCTTAACAAGCAATAAAATACAAAAAAATAAAACAACAACAAAAACAAAGCAACAAAACAAGTCAACTGCTTTTATTAACAAAACCCGCTTGTTAGAATTTTAAAAAATGTGACAAGAGCACGCCGACGTGCTCCGTGCTGCGTGCTGCTTCGCATTGGTTGGCCTAACCTTGACTGAGACAACAGCCGCTTTAATTCCACAAAAGAACACATTTTGCGTTTCTTTTTGTTAGTATTCTGACAAATGTTTTTAACAACATTTACGAAACAATGATAAGAAAAAAAAAACCTGTGGGCGTTTTGGTTAACGTTTTGTTGAAATTATAGAAATTCAAATTATTAATAACAATTCAATAATCAAACCCGTATAAATATTACAGTTCCATGTATGAGTGTGTTTGTTAACTTTGTGTACATTACTGATTTATACTGTACGAAATAAGCATAAGACCAGAAGTAGTTATGAACCGAAAGACAAAATCGCAAAAATTTACTTATAATATTTGCAATTGGTTTTTCAAAGAGTGAAACAATAGCCGGGTGGAGAGCGGATTTTTTCTACTTTTCTCACCTTATATTTATTACACCACGATAGGCACAATACTCGTATATGTCCAATTTTCATGAAGAACATGAATTGTCATTTGTCTTGTTTAAAATTTTCTACAAATTTGTTTATATTGTCTATTAACTTAAATATCTTCATTTTAAAATCATAATTTTTTGAGAATAAATCTTGTGACTTACAAAAATAAGACTAGCTTAAATACTCAACACCACGCACTGACCGTACGAAAATTAAGATTGGTATTTCGTTTGTATTGTCCATAAGGAGGCTTATTAGGAATGACAATATCTTAATATGTTTACAGAATATGTTTTAACAGAAGCCTAAAATATTCTCATCGTGGTTGTATAAAAGGTTGGGAAAGTAGTAATGAGAGCGTAAAACTGAGCGAACTCACCACGACTTCTACCAAATCATATGATGATTTTTTTTGATATTTGACAACGAGCTAATTTGTCTTTTTTAATATTTCTGTAGCAACTCTGGCAACTGACAAAATATTAAATTTTAAAGAGAGACAAAAAATCGAGGTGAAGAGGGACATTTTTATACTTTTCTCACCTTATATTATTTACACCATAATTCTCATTTTACTTTTCATTTGAGAAGTGAAAAAAATTTAGTTTATATTATAAGATTTTTTAAAGAAATTAGACATTATTTTCGAATAACAAATATTTAGAACTTTAAACGATACTGTCATCTAGACCTATCATTAGCATTTATTTTAGTCTTTACGACAAGAAATTAATATCTAAAATAAATTTTTCTAAAGTGTTTTCTTATTTAATAATTTATTAATTAATAATTTTATTGTTAATATTTCAGTACTTATATTTATTTCGTGCAGTATTTGTATATGTAAGTACTCGACTTCCATGTAATTAAAACAAACATTAATACTCCCTGTTCTTTTTTTTGTTGTTGCAAATTTAATGCTTCAGTTCAGTTCAGTTTTAAACAAGGCCTTAAGCTGGCCACAGCCGCAGCCGCATACGCAGCATTCATTAATTCGCTTTTTTATGAGCGACTATTTGGCAAATAGCTGCCAGTGTTGCCATATCACGATTCAAAAGCGTTTACGCGCTCTAGCGTGACTTTAATGCGGCTTTGCGCTTCATGATTTTTTAACACATTTTCATAATTTAACGCTTATCTATGCGCTTGCAGTTTTAACTTTATAACTCGCTCCTCGTCGCATGTTGCGATCAAATGCTGAATGCAATTTTTCGCTTTGAATTTGCATATAATTGAAGTCACTCTCAGTACCATATGTGGTTTAGTTTAGCCATTGTATTCAAATTGGCTTAGACAAGTGAATTACCAAGAAGGGTTTTTTTTCTGGTACTCTTATATTCCAACTTAGATTGATTTAATTTCCTTTTTTCAATATGGACAAGATAAATATTGATTTGGTTTTTCATTAATGTAAATAAATTTAAAAAAATGAATTATGTATAACAATTGAATGAGTTAATATTTGATAATTTTTTTAAATTTTTTTAAAGTTTGGCTTTATATTTCAAATATATTAAATGGGACTGCTTAAAATGAACAACGCTCTTTAACCTATCCATAAACAATTTAGTAAGGTTTTTGAAAAGCTCTAAAGCTGTTCTCACTTGTGTATTAAGTTATCGATGATTTATAAATCATCTAGTATTGATTTACATACACTCAAAACAAATTCTTTGGATATATTTTCAGTATGCATATGTATTTATACAATAAATTGTAAGATCTTAAAAAAAATCATCAGCTTAAAGATCCATTAAACTTAAAAGTGCTTTCGTTTTTTTCTTTTCAGATGTCATGTTCTGACAACATTCAGCATATGTACATATATTCCTATTAAGTTGGCTTGTGCTTCTTTTCAGTAGAGTTGATGCTTTGTAGTCTTTTGAAACTTCGAAGTTTAAAGCCGTTAAAGCTATCTTAGTAGTTAAACTTGAAGCTTCGAGGCTTCGAGAGAATCAACTAAAAGTTCTGGCTAAAATAACTTTTATAGCACCAACTTTTAAAATAAAGTAAGGAAAACATTTTTATGATTCCCGAGCTTATTTTTGGCTTGTTGCATTTTCATAATTTCCTTAGAGCTTTTAGAATGTCTTTTGAGTTAACTTGAAAAATAAAGATTGGAACTATATTTTAGAATGTCGCATGAGTTACTCACACAATATATAGAAAATTAAAATTTTCCTAGCTTTAGATAAACATTTTTTTCATTTCTATGAGTTCTATTATAACCTCGAGAGCTTTTTATGCTTAAAGAAAGTAAATATGCCTGTTAAACTGCCTAAGAGCTTTTATGTACAATTCGTAGTAGAAAACCAATTATGTATGTAGGTACTTTTAATTTGCGCACAACAACAAAAAAAAGTTTAAATTTATTTTGCAAATACATTGAAAATTTATAGAAAGTGATATTTTAACAACTGTACACAAACAAAGCTTTTAAAACCTAACAAAAATAAAAAAATTGTATCTAACAAGAATTGAAATAACAAATATTAATTATATTAAACATATGTAATCATATGCAAAAGTATAAACATTTATGAAATTCAATTAAATAATTAATTGAAGGTGAAACGAAAAGAATGCGAAATATTTATTTACAATTCAATACATGAGAATTTGCATAAGTAAATAGCGAAAATAATGAAAATGTCAAATAAATCAATTTAGCTTACAATATGTTTTCCATCCTTTATGTATGTATTTAAAAAGAAATAAGAAAATAGAGACACAATCTCGTAAAGGACAAACAATCACTCAACTCGCTGCAGCCGTCGTCGAACTGAAGAAGGAAATCAAAATTTTGAAAATTGTCGCCCAGAAATGTCTGTACTATAAAATATATTTTTAAAAGCTCTCAAACAAAGAAAAATTGAATGCAAAGTTTGCTAACTTCTGTTTAAAAGTAAGTCAGTATACTTATACATATGTGTAAAAAATATTACAACAATAAAAATTTATAATTATAGTTTAAAGCTGGAAGTTCTTTTTTTTTAATATTTACTAGACAACTTGGTACTGTACTGTACTGTACTGTATCGTACCCTACCTTCTTGTATATGCGTCTATATATGAGGCTGTATCTAAAATTTAAAGTCACATCCCAGAGACAGAAGGGAAACTTGAAAATAGATTTTCTTAAAGTTGCCAGACATTTATGAGAAACTTTATTTATAAATTCCAATTTTTTTCACAAATTAGTACAAAAAAATCGATTTATTTAACATATCATATATTTATAATATAGACCAGACAAATGTTGATTAGTTTTAACAACAACAACAAGAAAATTGTTTAGTTTGTGTCGCTTTTTTCAATCGCTCGTCTTCAGCGATTCTGGCGTTCTGAAACTTGTGTTTTCTTTGAATTCTCGCTTGTTTTAGACGTACTTAAAACCAGAAAGCTTCGTCAAGCTAAAAGTCCGCTGATGAGGAATAGTAGCGGATTTCAATCTGCTAAATTGGTAAATCTTTTGTTGTTGTTGTTCAAAAAATTATTAAAAAATTCAGCCAATTAAAATTCTTATTCAAAAACTAAACTTTTTAAATATTGTTAAAAATTCAAAGCGAAGTTGTAGACGACAATGTTTTCCAACTTGTCTTGGCACATTGTAGGATGGGTTTTTAAAGATTTATTGAATAGACAAAATTAAGAGTTCGCTTTGTCGTAAATACGAAAGGACCAGAGGTCTAAAACGCATTAAGCTATTGAGAGCTAACCATTTTTGAATCTACAAGTACTAATATGATTTTCAAATGTATTTCTCTTATAGAAAGATGAAAACTCATATTAATGAAAATTGTTGTTGTCTTATATGAAAAAATTAAAATTTGTATCATCATAACTTTCGATCAGACTTGTTGAGTAATGCATTGGTAATGCATTGCAGCGATCATTCCCATTAGAGGTTATACAATTTGTTTATCATTATTATTACAATGGTAAAGAAAATGCACGATCCCATTGCCCATTGAAATTTGCATTACAATAAAAATTTAATCACAATAAATAATTACAATGTAAATAATGATAAAGTAATGAAATTCTCATTTATTAAATACCTCAACTTTTAAATTTTTGGAGAATAATTTCGGTCATTGATGGAAGAAGTCCACCTCCAAAAACTGATACTAAAATTGAGGTAATTGAAAAATGCAAATTTCATTACTTTATCATCACTTCCATTGCAATTGATTATTTTTAATGAAATTTTCATTGTTATGGTAATGGTAATACCATAATTCCAATTGTAAAACTTTAAAGTCTGACAATTCTCTCAGCTCTCAACAAGTTTCAAACGTTCCTTCTTAAATTTGAATTTTTGTTGCCATAATAAAAACCCAAATGAAAACTAAATGAAAATTTCAAATCTTCCGAAAGATGAATTTTATTTTAACGAAGAATTCATTTTGCTGTGTATTATTTCATTTAATTATCACACATTTTTCATCTTTGAAATAATTCTTTAGCACAGTTTACAACTTTCGCACCAAAATTCCATAATTCAAAAACGAAAAAAAACGAAAAGAAAAACGAAGGAAATGAAATTCATTCCAACCCAAAAGACATGAAATAAAATGCTGCAGAATAATAAAGAAGAAGAAGAAGAAGAACGAAAAAAAAAATAGAATTCAACGCAAGAAAATTAAATATAATTGAATCTTATTGCGCAGACAGCATCGGGCACCGAGCAAATGCGTCCCAAGTGCCGAGCAAAGGCGAAATAAAATTTAGATTTCATATTTCACAAATTCATATGTCACCTTTTTTCTTTGCTTTGCTCGCCCCGTTGCTGCCATGGGCACTGTTGCTGTTGCTGTTGCTGCTGCTGTTGCGTTGCCTCCTCCTCCACCCATGTCCATCGCTGTAGACGCACACAAAAGTTCTTCGGCGGCCGTGACGACAGGACCCGCATCTCTGCTGCTGCTGTGGCTGTTGCTGCTTCTGTTACTGCTCGAAATGAAACCAAGAAGGCTGGCAGCAGCTGCAAGACCTCATCATAAACGCATCATGCCGCAGCAGAGCGACTCGAAGTCAGTTTGAGGCTTCTTTAATTTCAGGTTTAATTGCGTCGCAAGATGCGCAGGTCCTGCAAGAGCAAGATGAAGTGTCATCCAGAGAGAAACGCACTTAAGAGTAGAGTTACAAATTCACAAGAGAATTGGGAAAAGAAATGATGGGTGTGGGCATGCTCTTAAATTTCATGAGCGACTCGCACAATGGAATGATTTCGAATTATTGTGGGTAAATCATAAATTCAGTCCGAATATTAATGCTGAAATAATAATTGATTATAAATAAAAAAATCGTATCCGTTAGATATTTTCTTTATAAAAGATCGTTACGATTAACGGAGCATAAATTAAAACTATAATAAAGTATTAAAATTTTTACACACCGAATTCGGTAATTGTCCCAAAGTGCTGCTCGTGTCCTTAATAAGGATATCCGTTACACTTGCGACTTGCCGTCTATGACGTCATTACCTACTTAGGCGGTTCAAAGCATGCAACACACATATACGAGTACATGCAAAGAGAGCACATCCAACGAAGCCGCCTAAAAGTATGCCACGTTTCGACAGCAACAACAGCAGCAGCAGCGGCAGCAACAGTTTGGCCACACGGCTCCGATTACAAGAGACTTCGGCGCTGCGACACACGAGCTTCAAATTGCTCCCGCGCGTATAATACGCCAACTTTGAGGCGCACTTGAATGCTTCGTGTGCACAGCGCAAAGAGAGCATAGCATATAAATAGGCGCAACGCTAGGCCGGAGCAATCAGTTCGACCGAAGTTTTCACAGCTAACGTGCTGGCCCGAAAAGAAATATTCGCAAATAAGTAAATTCAAAGTCAACGGAAATTAGTACGCGCGGCACTTTCAAAAGCCGTTAAAGAAAAGTTTGTAATTTTCGCAGCATACTTTAAGGCGCTTAGTAATCAATTTTCAAGTGATTTTCCTTTGTTCGCGTTGTTTTAGTTTTTTCGTGAGCGTTTTCAATTAAAATTTCCGAATTTAAGTCGCGCGCGTAAATTTCGTGTGTGCGTTATTCCTGTCGCGCGCTGTTCCCTGCACAAGGCGCCCATCTCTGCTACACAATGCAATTCTCTGCTTCGTCTTCGACTCAGGTCGGACAGCAGCAGCGTCGTCGCGCACCATCCGTCGTCCCAAAGCTGTGGATGGTCCTGTGCATGGTCCTGCTGAATGCAGTAAGTGAACACATATTTTCTTCTTCTGTTTTTATTCCTCTTCTTGTTTTACGCCGCCCGTCAGGATGCTTGACGTGTATTTATTTAAGCGGAAATTCTAGAAAATTGGTTTTCATCGTCATTCAACAGCGCGAGCGGTAGCGAGACGCTAAGGACGTTGTCGTTCAATGTCGTTTCGAGCTATTTTCATTTTGTTAAAATTATGCTAAGCGGCTTTGGTGGCGGCAACAATTTTCGCATTTCATCGGATTTATTTCGTCTTTGAGGGGCGTCTGTCCTCTTTGTAGGTGCGCTTTTTTTTGTTGTTTTTTTTTTTGTTGGGATTGTGTTGGCTGTAATGGCTTTATTTAGCTGCCATTAGTGGTATGCTATTTTGTACTTGTGGTATGTGCGAAAATAAAGAAATTTGAATTTATTAAAGACCATCTTTGACTTAAGGTACATCAATTGTGGCCATTTATCAAAATACTTTTTCAAAAAAAATTTTATTCAAATTTGTTTACTCTTGACTTAATTTTGACTATCATAAATTCGGGTTGGGACTTTACTTAACATTGATCTATAAAACCAGATTAATTGAGATATTTTGTCGGAATCATATTTGATTAGTTTGTAACTTCTCATTTACATTTTGTTCAAAACCAAATTTGACTTATTTGAAGACAGGATCAGAATTTATCATAAAGATTGATCTATATTATATCTTTTTAAAAACAATCAAATTGCATTTTTTGTCAATCACTTTTTCTTACAACTGTTGAGCATTGAACAAAAAACGGCTATATCCGACATTTAACAGAAATGATGTTTTGATATGTTAATTCAGTTAAGGATAGTCTCCACCGGACACCGTACTCCTAATTTTTTAAAACCTTTCATTAAGCTTTTTTAAAGTAAAAAATGTCGATTACTTTGAAAATTGTAAAAATTGACATCAACAGAATTTTTTTTAAGAGGTTTGTACTTAAAGCTGTAAAGTCTTTTAAACGAATTTAAACAAAATTTGTATGTAGACTTCTTGAGTCGATATAAATCAAATCAATACTAAATCAAAACCCGACAATGAGAAACACTTTTTTAAACACCGAATAACTTACAACTTATATGTAAAAAATGTATCTAAACCATTTTTTCAAAATTTGTGATCTTATTCAAAAAGATATTTTCTTACTGTTTCCGCTGGTTTATTTGATTTAAATTGAAATAGGATAAACCTAATATTAAAGTTACATTCGAATCGTAATCAGATTGAAGTATTTTTCTTAGTTATATTTTTATGGATTTATCGGTAATTGATTAAAGTCTCTTCATTATTCAGAACATAAAAACCGAGACTGTACTTAACCAGATCTTAACAGACCTTTACAGTCAATGACGAAAATGGACATGAACAAATTTTTTATTTGAAAAATTCTGGAAACAACATAAATTTATACATACGATATATTTGAAGTCAGGACAATAATTAAGAAAATAAATATATATTTTTATAAAATACATATCTACATAAGTACATATCTTCAGGCATTTTATCGATGCTTTTGAATTTTTGCTATTTCCGAGGTAAATCAAAAGTTTATTGTTTTTGTTGACGTGCAAATATTTACCACGCCTACGCACACCAATGTCAAAACGAATACCGAAATTCCCACACACAAGAAAACAAACAGATTTTTGTTTTCAATTTACCACAAAAACAACAAAAAGGTTATTCAACGGAATAATTACACTATTAATACATATTATTATAACACATATTTATACTGTACACTGTACACTAAGTGTAAGCACAGAAATGTAGAGTATATTCAATTTGAGCTTCATTTTGTGTCGACCAGAATAAGTTGGGATGCTAAATATATACATATATCAATGGAAGTGTATGGAGGAGGAGACTATGACACATCTTCTATGTACAAACGATCTACTCACCTGGGAAAGTATTTCTCTTTAGACCTAGTCGATATATCTAAATCGAATATTAATAATTTTCTACATATTATAAACAGTACAGGATGGTTCAGTTAGCGGCTTATATTATATACCGCATGGTATCACAAAAGGTTCTTAACCTAAGTGGATCTCTTTTCAAGAGACAGCCATTACAACCTAACCGAACCTAAATATTTCGATATTTCGCGCCATTATAGGTATTACTTATGTTAACTTGGTTTCAAAAATCGATATTTTTTTGATTCGACACCGACATTTATAATTTGTAAATACAATTTTATATTTGAGCATTTTAAAAATAAATTGGTGATACCTTTTTACAAGTGACAAAAATATGTTAATAAGTGTGGTCATTCCATTGTGTGTGACATTTCATTTAGTAGATGTTAAATAAAATATCGATACTTCTTTGTCTGATATATGAAACAATAGAAGTTTTTTCATTATTATCGATACTAGCCTTATCGAGGTATTTTTTTTTCTATTTTGCATATCTAATAAAGAGGCGTGATCACATGTGTAAAATATATTTAAGTTCGAATTTAAGATCAGCGTCAAATTTGTAACCATAGGTTGGAATGAAATCGTCCGAATCTAATAGAAATATGTTTAAAAAGATCTAAATAAATCTCTTAAATGTTTGATTATAAAAAAAATAATAATTTTACTATGAAAAAATTACAGAGTATTTGAGTTTCGGCATAGCCAAACATAATTGCTCTTTGTTTTTTGCTATTTTGCATATCCTGTGGTTTTGTTTGTATTGATATGAACATGTTTTCGTATATGAATGAATTTGATTCTTCACACACTTCTTTGAATTCTGTGACGTGAAATTTTTAACAATAATAATAATAAGATAAAATAAAAAATAGACTTGTTTTTTTCTTAGTTGTTAAAGGTCAATTGAAATATTTCCTTTGTGCCATTAAACCAAACTCATTTGCATACTAATGAAATTTAAAATAGTTAACAAGTTCTTGGTTTTAATATCTGTTAAATATTACAACAAAAATTAAAATTCTCAAACTCAAAGTGTTTATAAACAACTAAAAGTCTAAAGAGATTTACTATAGTGCTTACTTATTATATGTAAATAGTTTTAAATCCTTGGCCTAAGTCAAAAGCCGCATTATAAACCGTCAAGCGGATTGGCTAAAATCCTTAGCAAGAAAAAGCTGAGAAAAAGTGAAACATTGGGATAATACGCACACGCTTAAATCCGACATGTTGGAGCTCACAGATTATACTTAGATAGTATGGTAAAGTATCTCAACATCGCTTTGAATGCGGCCACGTGCTGCATTCAAATTAGCTTCATGTGGTATGGAAGATGGACTTGTGGATTTGTTTGTGCCTGGTTGCCGTCAAAAGTTATGAAGTTTAATTAAATGAGTTATAAATTTTGAAGTAGATTACAAATTTCTGTTTAGCTACACTTTGATTCAATTAGTGTCAACGTTATTGTAGCTCGCTACTAGCTAAAGATATTGTTTTTGGTCCATCTAAATTTAATAATAGCAATGTTAATTTAATAGTAAATTTAATAATAGTAATAAAAATATAATAAAAATAATGTTAAATTAATAGTAATAATATAAATTTAACATTAATAATGTAAATTTTGCATTAATCATAGCATTACAGTTATAATTAAGATATGCGAAATGTTTAGTTTTGTACTTACATTTTTTCATTTGCTGTAGGCATGGTTTAATGATAAGGTGAGGAAAGAAGAAATGAAAACGAAAATTGAGCGAACTCACCTCGATTTCTGCCTTATTTTGAAAAATGTTTTTTTTTTTATTTTTGACAACGAACTACGTTGTTGTTTTTATCAACTTAATGTCAAAATTTAAATTTTCAAAGAGAGATGAAATATCGAGGTGGAGAGGAACGATTTTCTACTTTCCTCTCCTTATATTTAATACACCATGGCTGGAGGTAAGATTTATTAAAAGTTTATGCAGAACATATAAAATTAATAATTTGTGACTTAATATCTTATTCGAAGATAGGCAACATTTGTTTATTTTTTTATTATATGCATTGCTGTTAATTGTAAAGTAAACTTAAATTTTTCCATACTCTCTCGAAATTCTTAAGTTCGAAGCCTTTCATGCATTTATTTAGAGTACTCCCACTTTGATTGATATGTGGCACGTTTTTTGCAACAGCTTTAATGCAAAAAAGTTGCAACAACAAGAGTGAAACAACAACATGAACGGCAATATTTTCCAGCATTGCAGTAAAAAACGAAACCAACCGCAAATGTCAAAACTTTTCACCGGAAATGATAAATTTCATTTCATCGTGACAAAGAGATCTGTTCTTTGTCCTCTAAGCATATCGCTCGCTCGCTTTGCTTTGTGGCATGGGGCGGGCGCGTGTTGTGGGTGCGCCGCACTGGCAACAAATGCAAACGACTGTTGCCAGTGTTGCCGTTCTGCTGCAATAAAATAGAAAATTAAAAGAGTTAAGGAAATTAATTTTCCTACGGACATAAATTGCTTGTCAACGCAGCGCGTCAAAGATAAAATAAAGTCAAGAGAGCAGCTGCAGTTTCTCAACTCGTTGTCTGTCCGCTTAAGTTGCTAATAAAGACGTTCGCTTCAAGGAAAGTGGCAGACGAGAAGGACATCAGGCTACCAAGTGCGTAACTGTCTGTGTGTCGGCCTGTCTGCCTGTCTGCTTGTCAGTTCCTTTGAGAAATCGTTTAATTTATGGAAATCGCCCGCAGCTGAAAATGCCAAATAATCGCTTAAGTTGGGCGTGCATCATTTGTGCTTATTTGAATTCCTTTGCCTCGAGTACTTGCAAAATTAATTTCAATAAAATTCTTTGAAGCACTTTATCAAACATTATCCTTCTGAGACCTTTTCTGTATTGTTTTTTTATTCAAGGTCATTTTATTCTAATCAAGTACATGCAATTATATTGTTGAGATATAAAAAAGGATCTTAAATTTTTAGGATATAAATTTTTAAACATGAATAAGTTAAGTTTATTTTTGAAGGTATTTTTAATAGAAACTTTGATTTTCTTTTGACAAGTATTTTTAATAGAAACTTTGATTTTCTTTTGACAAGTATTTTTAATAGAAACTTTGATTTTCTTTTGACAAGTAAATGTCCAAGTACAATGGAGAATTATTAAAGTAAATTTAAATGAAATCTTTTTAACCAATTAAACTTAATTTTGATTGTTTGTCAGATTTAAAATAGGAAATAGTTAAAATTGCATATTAAGGTTAGGAAAGTAGAAATGAGAACGAAAATTGAGCGAACTCACCTCGATTTCTGCCTTATTTTGTAGTTTGTTTGTTTTTTAATAAATTTTTGACTACAAACTACGTTGTTGTTTTTATTTACTCAATGTTTTTGTAGCAACCATGGCAAATGTACAAAATTTAAATTTTCGATGAAGTCACAATTTCGAGGTGGGGAGGAACGTTTTCCACTCTCCTCACCTTATATTTATTACAGCATGGTTTTTATCATATTTCTTGGTAATATTTCTATTTGATTTAATTTTCTTATAACAAATTTAATATATTAAATTTAAATGAAAAAAGGTGTTATCACTTTTTAATGCCAATACACGCATAAAAACCCAAACATTAACCTTAACACATAGACACATAAACACGAGTACCTGATGTGAATGACGTCATTGACGACTGAGCTAGGGTAAAAAAAAAAATTCAACACAATAAAAAAAAATTAAGAAAAAAAATCGACAAAATGAAGCATCTTTCAAGGCGCGGAATTGTTGCCTCCTTCCGCCGCCCCAGCAGTAGTCCCTCTTGTTGTTGTTTTTCTTTTTCTTGCTACAGATGATGTCTTTCATAAAAGTGGCAACGGCTCTTCTTCGTTTGCCAACATTACCAACACATGTCTACAGCGCGGTATAAAAGTGTAACTGTGTATGTGTATTTGGGTTTGTATGTTTGTGTAATAAATTTACAAACAAAAGCTATGCTAAAAAAAATGTTGCATGCAACATTTCGAATACACACATAGATAGACACACACACACGCACACACTCTGCATACATTTGCCTCTTGCGGCTTTGTGTGCAAGTGTCGCTCGCGTTGAGATGTGTAAAGGGAATTCATGCGTCGCATTGATGACTGCCTGCAGTTCGCTGATGCAGCTATGTGTGTGCACTCAAGTATACATATACGAGTGTGTAGGTATGCATGTGTGTATGTGTTTTGGCTCAAGTGTATGTGAGCGGAAAGCATAGATAATGTTAGTGTAGGAGTTCGTTTTTTTTTCTTTTCCCTCGTTTTTTTTTCAAATGCTGCCTCTGGCGAAAGAGTCATAAATGAAATCTTGCAGAGCCAACGATGCGGAAAAGAACGAGCATTGATTTGCTATTTTAGCAAAATCATAAAAAAGCAAATACCATGATTAGCGCTTTTTTTTGTTTTGGCAACGTCAAAGTCATGTTCGTGTTGGTATGTATCAAGCGAAAATGGTTAAAGATTTTAGTTACTCATACGCTCCGTTGTACATGATACATCAATACAAATACTACAAAACAAATGATGTATTATTCGAAGGATGGTTTCTTTGTTTTATTGACGCTATTTTTAAACTATGAATAAAACATTCAAGAGTGAGAGGAAGTAATTTGATTTCTTGTTACAAGTAAACGCAATTAAAATTTCTTAATTCGCAAAAAACAATAAATCTGCATCTTCGTATTAAAATGCAACTGAGGATTTAAAATACAGGATAGGGTGGTTCGGTATTGACTATTATTACATTTTTTAATTGGATTTGCCTAACTTTGTTATCACAGATGATCACTATAGAGTTAAAATCTGCTTTCTTACTCAAAATACCTTCATGAGTATAGAATTTTTTTTATTTATATATTTTAATAAATGTTTAGAAAGGATTTAAAAAAACCTCTAGTTAAATTTTAAATTCAATTAGATTTATCAGAGTTTATTTTCAATTAATTTCTAATGTCTAAAAATACCGCAAACTATTCACAATGCATAAGGCCCACGCGATGTGTTGACTTTTGCTTTTACAGAGTTGCCATTGTTCTATGATAACAGCAACATGTACTGCCAAATGTCATTGCGTCAGTAGGAATAATGAAGGGGAAGGCAAGGGGAAAGGGAAAGGAAAAGAAGTCGAAGAAACAACAGCAGCGTGAACCGTTGAACAATATTGCAACAATACTGCATATTAATTATTCGCGCTTTATGCGCTGTCGCTCGCTTCAAATGTCACCACTGCAAAGCAGAATTTTCAATATCAGAGATGTCCTGTCTAGGGTCTTCCACTCGAATACCGAATAACCGGATAAATGAGTGCTAAATTAATTTAGTAAATAAATTGAAGAGGCTTATATTAAGAAAACTTTTACGTATATTACAAAATGTTTTATTAGCTTATATCTAAAAAAAGAGAACAACAAATAACTGCGAGAATTAGTATTCACTGATTTTAAGAATGGATGAATTATAGAAAAAAATTTGGAGTTTTTTTTAGTATGTATAAAGATGAAAAATATGCGTATATAATATTCAAAAGCGGTTGTATATATTCTTTGCCACTTCGAATTTCGATTATTCCAAATGTGGCAATAAGCTGAAGAACACTACAACCGCCACTGAATGACATGCTGAAGCAACCTTGAAACTTTATCATTTCATTCACAGTCATAGCGTCACGTTCGCCACCATAGCGCATCAGTCATGGCAAATGCCACATTGTCCCCGTCGAACGTTTTTAATTACATGTTGCAGTATTTGCAATATGCGCGCCACTCATCTGCGAGTATTGCAGAAAATCAGAAAATCATAAAATCATGAAATCATGAAATCTCTTGAGTGACTTTCGAATCGAATCGATTCAATTCGATTGAAATGCGGAGCGCATCACTAAGCTCGGCTATTTATGGAGCGGAGTGGAGTGTGTCGATATTGACTGTGCGAAAAATTGCCTTTTTAAAATGCTGCACACGTTTTGCTTCAAAGTTAATTATCTGTATGCTTACGTGTGTGTGTATGTGTGTGTATATGTGTTTGTGTCAGCTTTGTGTGCATTACGCTGACACTATATTAATGAGTTTTAATTTTCCATAAGGGCTAATGGAGCGTATGAGTAACATCGATTTATTGAAGGGCTTTTTTTGTAAACTTTTCGCTCGGATGGAAATTGGTCGATTTAGTATAAGTTTATTGTTAAAAGTTGTTTAATTTTTAGGTCAACCTTTGATATTTTATTAAACCATACATAAATCAAAATTTTAACAGATTCCTTAAAAGAATCAATATTTTGCAGAATGTGATTCTGCTTATGATTCAAATAAAATTAGAATTGCTTGTAGATTTGATGCTTTTTTTTTAGTTTTTCTTTACACACATTTTTATTTCAATATTCAAGAACTTCGTGTTATCCTCTTTTGGTTTGAAGACATATTAAGCTATTTTTTGTAAGCGCTTTGATTGATGAAACGATAAATTCAAATTCGCCAAGTAAAAAAAAACAAGTAAAAACTAACAAAATATTGATGGTTGCAAGAGAAAAAATAATGATGAAGAATTCATGACACACTTCGGCTAAAAGAACAACAAAGCGAAGAAAAATCTTCTGTGGAAGTCCACAAGAACAATCAATAAAAATGATAATAAAGTTGTCAAAAGAACTGAGAACAAAATCACAAAATAGAGAAACAAAAACCAAAAAAAAAAACAACAACAACGTCAAAAAAGCAAACGAGAAAACAAATAAATTCAATTAAAGCAAACGTTGGATAACCTTGGCGACCTAACCAAATCAATTACCTACAAAAACGAAAAAGAACTGAATAAATAAAAAAAAAATACACTTTACCAACAAAGACAATAAAAATGCCACACTCAAATACACACACACACGCACACTCAACAGCTTATCGATGCCGAAAGAACCGCACACAAATACACAGAAATAAACTCAACAAAAAAGAAAAAAATGTTTAACATTTTTTGGCAAAGAAGCACTTGACAAAATTCTCCAAGTAAAAATGTTAATGAAAAATGCTTAAAGAAGTAACAAAGCGACTAACGTAAAGACAGATAGACAGACAAACACACTGACTGACAGACGGAAAGACAGACAGACAGACAGACAGACAGACAGATGCCACAGTAGCATGGCAGCAGAGAAAGACGCATGTTAGACGCTGCATTAATAAAGAAAGCGCACAAAAACTCGTACGAGTATGTGGCAACAAACACTTGTCGCACCCACACAGCGATAAGAATGTTGGTGTGTTTATATGTGTATGAGAATTTTGGTTTGTATACATATGTGTATGTGAAAGTATGCGCATATGTGCTGGTATTTATTTGCATGTTTTTCTTAAATTTTTCAAAAATTTACGATGATCGCATCGGAGAGGCAAGATGAAAATTTGCTCTTGTTTGCGAATAAGAAATTGTTTAGATACAAGATATTTTTCTGAGTGGTAGTATATGATTTTATCTTTGAATTACAAGCAATATTACTTTCAAATGCTATCAATATTATTTATCCGATTAAGGAATATAATTGTTGATACGATCTGATTTTTTTTAAATTTTAATCGTTTTCGGTATTTAAAGGTTTTATGTCATATAAAAAAGGTTTGCGCTCTTTTTTTAACAATTAAAGAAGTTAATCAAATGACAATCATAAAAATCTATCAATATCTATTGAAACAGATGAAGATATCTGTACATATGGCTAACAAATGATACAAATTTAAACGCTATTAAATTTATTTTTGAATTTGAATCTTCTTTAGTTAGTGCTTCCTCAAGTTTGAGAAGTTCTTATCAGCCGGATCATATCCAGGATTTACTTTTCAAAGTAAGCGAAAAGTTTCATAGTATTAAATGGAATTTTGTTAACACATTTTAAAATGTTTGTTCAATTCCAAAGTAATGGTTAAACAATTTCATATCCAACCAATATTTTTTTAACAATTTGTGTCCACTTCGTAATCCACTCTCTTAATGGAACCGTGGAAGCGTGCAAACAATTACTGACCTCATATGCAATCAGAGCGGACATTGTGTGGCATCAAATTGTTTGCTTTCGCTTTTGCTTTTATGCGCAGCAATTAGGACGCATTAGAGCAGAGCATCGAGCAAAGAGTCCTGCTCGTATGGGGTGATAGCAACATTGTCCGAAATACGCATGACGCACTTCCGGTCGCGCACGAAAAAAGTGAGAAAAAAAAACAAGAACATAAAGGATTATCGTTGGTGCGCGAGGGACGCGCTTCTGTGTGGCGGCGACTTTTGATGTGGATGTGGATGTGGCAAAGGTCAGTGCGGGCGAACGGCGATAATTGTTTCAGCTAAAAGCTTTGTTAATGGTTTCGCTTAGCGGAGTGACTGCGTTAAACTTTGTTATTAAATTTGCTATCATTTAAGCATTTGGCTATGAAATTTATTCAGCAAAAGCGAATTGCTTCAAGTGAAATTTAAAATTGAATATTAAACTCTACTACCACGCCTCTTTTATTACTACAAAAAAAAATTAAGGTTATATAGAATCAAATACAATCCTTAATATCGCTCTTGCTATTAAAGGTACATCAAGTCGTTAACGACTTATTAACTCTTAACCCAAAATGTTTACTACACAGAAGAACAATGTTCCTTAAAAATTAAGAATTATATAACAAATGTCATTAAAGAATATTAATTTAAATTCGGCCATTATCTTTTCGTTTCATTATTACCCCAATAAGCTTCTTCTTTTTGTTTTTTGTTTTTTAAATTGACCTTAAACGCCTGAATTTAAGCCCGCCTCTGAAGGCGGCAGCGGGTAATAAAGTCGTTCGCCGCTTGTCGCCACTTGTCAACTTGGTTTAATGCGTTCGGAATTTTCCAAAGCCGCGGGACAGCAACAGCAACAACAACAAAAACAACAACAACCGCCCACAAGCCTCACAATAGCAGCGCCGCGAAACCACACCAGCCACAAAAGTCAACATGGCCAGCGGGCGCTGGTGTTTTTTTTCCTCATCAGCGTCGCTCGAAATAATCGAAATAATGTTTATGTCTGCCGTTCAATTGCGAAATAACAATAAAATTGATTTTGCTGTTAAGCAGCGAAATTCGTTTAAGCTCCAGCATACAGGGGCGTAGTTGGGATGCTTCTTGAGCGGCAGATCTATAAAAAGTTTTCTTAAAAAGATTAATCTAAAACGGTTTAGTACATCTAATAAAATATTCAATTCGATATTTTTAAAAATTCTTATTCTTATTTAATAGGTTTATAGGTTTTTTTCGAAAATGGTCAAAAGCTCTTTTGACTTTAAGCTATATTTTAATCCGTCGGATTTTAGAATGGAGCTAGTAATTTATTTTATATGGAATCGATTAACTCCCACTTAAATAACAGACTTTCATATAGAACTCGGATTTTTTTTCAATAGTAATAATAATCTTTTCCAATCGAGCTTTAAGCTTTGAAACTCTCGCAGCCTTATCTACGCCCTATTGCCAGATTATTACCGGGAAAATTTAAAGCAGCAACAGAAAATAGCTACAAAAAAAGAGATGGAAAAAAAGTAAACAAAATGTTGTTGTTGTTGTGCGAATTCAATTGCCAATCGCCGTTATTATTTTCAATAAAACGTTTTCACGCTTAATTAGTCTTAAGAGTGGAGTTTCGCTTCCATTCGTTTGAATGACTGCCTGGGCTTCTTGTTTTTTGTACGAGTTCTTTAATCATGCAGTGTTTTTCGTTGTTGTTGTTGTTTGGCATTGTTTTTGTTGTACTTGTCATTATTTGTAACAACAATCGGTAGCCCTGATTTTGGCATTTGGTGCGGCAATCGTTTTAATTGAGTTCTCTTTTCCTTCCGAATTGATTTGCCATTAAGAAATCCTTCCTCCGGAGTAGCGGATTAATTGGATGTCGTTTGTTTTAATTGGACGTGAACCTTTTCGTCTTTATTGCTCAGTAATTATAAGAGTTTTCGGGATTTTAATTAATTTTCAATAAAGTTGTTTTGTTTTTTGTTCTCGAACCATCGGGAAGTTGTTTAAAGTTGTAAATACAACGAAAACAACATTGAAAAGATTAATTATTTCATCGGAGTAAGTGAGGAACCCAAATGCCATTTAGAATGCTTAACAAATTAGTAAAAAGTTAAATTTTTTTATATAGAAAATTTTACATAAATAATATGTTAAACAAATAATTTTTGTATATAAAGATAATGCCATTACTTAACTGGTCTCTCATTAAAGTCTTGCCGCTCTTTAATGTCTTTACTTCCATTATGTCTTGTTTAGAACATTTTCATTGAATGGTGAGACATAAATTCTTCATATATGCTAATACGATACAATGAAAGAAAGGTAATACATCACAAGGCAAGTAATACCAAAAGGCAAGACATCGTAAGGCAAGTCTCCCGGTAGTCAAGGCTTTACTCCATTCGAACTTGTCACAAATAATAAATGAATTTTAAATAATTCGCCATAAAATTAACCGAATAAAGTGTTAAATGTTAATTTTACAGTCAGATTCGCATCTAGATATAAAATAACTATATTACCGCAATATATATAAAATCTAAAACTTTAATATGGCAAAGTACTTATTTTTAATAACAATTGTATTGCTGCAGCTGGCCTTAGATCAAGCCGAAAGTGTTCCAATTTCAAACGACAATAGCAAATTCCTGGATGCGTTCAATTCATGTGGCAGATCTGCCAATGTGAAATTCGATCAAAACCCAGAAGAGTTGGGTCCATATCTAGAGGGCGACATCAAAATAAGAAAGTCGCCACGCGGTGGTCGACGCGATATAAATTATCGCTGGCCAAATTCAACGGTACCCTACGAATTTATTGGCCAGTTTACTGTCGATCGGATGTTGATCATAAGAATCGCTTTCGATCAGTTTCATAATAGAACCTGCATACGTTTTCGGGAGCGAACGCCGACAGATATCGATTATATCTCAATTGACAGCGTTGAAAGCGATGGCTGTTATTCATTTGTGGGTCGCTTAGGTGGTGAGCAGAAGGTCAACCTGGCCTCGGGTTGTTTTGAGTATCAAGGAACATCCAATCACGAACTTATGCACGCCATTGGCTTTTGGCACGTTCACAATCGCTCGGATCGCGATAAAAATGTCAAAATACTCACCGAGAATATACAGCCGAATGCTTTAAGACATTTCGAGAAATACGAAAACGTTGAGATCAACCCATTTGATTTGCCGTACGATTATTCCAGTGTGATGCATTATTCGGAGTTCGCTTTCACCATTAATGGCATGCCGACTATAGAGGCGACGGTAGGAATTTTTGACTCAAATTGCTTCTAAAAATTCTTTGTGCTTCCGTCAGATCAATGTTTCCTAAAGTGTTATTTGTTTTTTTTTTTCCAGAAATATCCACAAGAACAACATACTATGGGTCAAAGAGTTGGATTTTCTATGCTGGATGTTAAGAAAATTAACCTAATGTATAACTGTACAGATTTTTTGTAATATTTAATCTTGAAAAAATTAATTTAAGTCTCCAACAAATAAAATCTGCCGATCTTGTAAATGGATCTTTTAAACCATTTAATGGGAATATTATATTTCTATTTTATGAATGGATTGGTTGAGAATTTATTTGCTATGAACCACTTGGTGGCCATATTATATTTAAGTAGAAGTTTATAACATATAGTAATACATTAGAAGCCGATCTAGAATGTCCTACTGTGCCCATCTACCTGATTCTCTGACTGTATGCCAATCATAGTTTTTAGCTTGTACGATACGAATATAATAAAAGATATAACAAGATAAGTCTCCGGTGCTACAAGGTTCCATTGCATATAAAAAACTCTTGATTCAAAAGAATTATCTTCGGTATAGCAAGCGTCAAATTTCAATTTTACAGTCTGATGCAAAAAGTTAGTTATAAAAGATCTTCCAACCCACAGCACAGAATATAAAATGCAACATTTCAAAACAGACAAATTCATTGTTGTTGTTGTTGTTATTATAACAGTAACGCTGTGGCGATCTTTGAAACACGCCAATCGTATTCCAATAAAGACAGACATTGGCAATCTTCCGGATACGTACAATTTGTGTGGCAAAACATCAAATCTTAAATACGATCAAAATCCTGAAGAGTTGGGTTCCCATCTGGAGGGAGACATTGTTATGAGGAAGCGGTGGCCACGCGGTGGTCGACGCGATTTGAATTATCGCTGGAAAAATGGGACCGTACCGTACGTTATCGTTGGCCGATTAACTGTCGAAGAGATGTCGATCCTAAGAACCGCTTTCGATCTGTTTCACAATAGAACCTGCGTACGTTTTCGGCAACGTTGGCGGAGCGATCTGGATTACTTAGCGATAGACAGCGTCGATTGGGATGGTTGTTATTCGTTTGTGGGTCGCATTGGTGGTAAGCAAACCGCGAACCTAGCCCCGTATTGTTTTCAAAATCAAGGCTCATCCATTCACGAACTTATGCACTCCCTTGGCTTTTGGCATGTGCACAATCGCTGGGATCGCGATAAATATGTGGAAATACTGACCAAAAATATAAAGCCAAATGGTTTGGAACAATTCACCAAGTTCGAATCAATTGAGATTAATCCATTTGATCTGGCATATGATTATACGAGCTTGATGCATTATTCACAGTACGCATTCAGTGTAAATGGACTTCCGACTATAAGGGCAACGGTAAGCAGTTGAGTTTGACTTTTAGTAAACTGTTTTAGATTTTAGCTTCCAATGTTCAAGAGTTTCGGTCTATTGAAAATATTAAATCTATTTGCAGAAATATCCACAAGAGCAAAATAGCATGGGTCAAAGGTTAGGATTCTCGATGCTGGATATTAAGAAAATTAACCTAATGTATAACTGTTCGGATTATTTATAATAATACTTCATTAAAAAAATGGATTGTAGAGTCCAAGCCATAGACTTGCCTTACCTATCGATGTATCTAGGGGATGTTGGAAAAATATAAATTTACTTTCTAATGGTTAGGTTGGTTTTATTTTGAAATTGAAATGCTAGAAAGAGGAAGAATAAGGAAACGAATCCTTGTTCGTTTTTCAACTGAACTATTTTAAATCTTTTTTTTTTCCAAACAGATTTGCCAAATGTGATTTTTACAACATCCCAGAACAATGTCAAATATTGTAAAATCTACGGCCTCTTCTTGACTAACATATACGAATGCGTAATTGTGGGAGAGTGTATTTGCCAGTGTGTGTGTGTGTGTGTGTGTGTGTATGCAAAAGAGTCCTTATCACATGCAACAAATCGATGTTCAAAAAATAACGCGTCTACATTATGCGCAGTCATGAAATTTTTATTTGCAGCAATGAATTTGCGATTCTAAACTAAGGGGCAAGCGCGAGAGCGACACGTGCCACGGGCAGCGCAAAAAATAGTTTTCCTTTGGATGCTTCTTTATTTTACGAGACATACGACCACACATCAATATCATTATAAGAATTTCTTTTTCTTATTTTCGGATACATACAGACCGTAAAGAAATGCTCAAATAAATCTAAATCACAAATGACTGACGTTGCGTCGTGCGTTGCCTCGATGCAAAAATCGACGCCGCACAAAAGTATGCAACGCAATTTTACTTAAATAAATTGGCGACATTTATCAAAAGCGCACAATTTCATTGGGCATTATTAATTCGAGATATATTTCGTATACGCTTGCAATTTTGCTCCCGCATTTTTAAGCCGTCCGCCAACAAAGCGCCTAAAAGTATGCTTAAAATTAAGACAAAAATCGGGTTCTTGCTTTATTTAGTTACGCGCAACTTTAAGGTTTATCTGCTGGCGTAAGACAACAATACATTCACACAAATTTACAGCACTTTGCCTTAGGTTAAGAATGCTTCAGAGGATTTGTCCTTTTCTTTTTGTGGCGAAACCTTTTGAATTTAATTTTCTTTCGGGTATAAGTAATGAAGTGTTTTTTTATCTTTATTCTGCTTTCTTTCTGACGACATTCTGAATGACAAATTTAAATTCTTTTCACATTTTTTCTTTTTTTTGTGGTTGGCATTTACTTACTCGACCGCAAGGCAATATCGTTAACGACACTAATAAATACTTGAGCGCGTTCTTTGTCGAGAGTCCTACTTAAGCAATGGCAATGATCCTTGCGGAACACGTTTTTGACAGCTTTAATTGTTTTTGTTTTGCATTTTTTTCTCTTCATTTCAACACTTACTTATAATTGGATTATTCTATTTTGTTGAAGCACTTTAGAATTTTTAAGAAAAGTATGTGAAAACTATCTTGAAAAGTTTCAACTTAGTGAATATTTTATTGGATATATCGAAATGATTTTACTGAGTTTGAAAAATCAATTTTGAAATGTGAAAAAATGAACTCATGGTTGAGAAAAGCTTTTCCAGTTTATTGGATATTTTTTGAACTTATCTTTTGTTTTCAAATAAAAATTGTTACATACAAGATTTAAGTCCGATCTATTTTGAAGTGGATCTAAAATATTTTCCTTAACATTTTAGAACTATTTTCAATTTACTCGTATGATGTGAATTGAAATAAATTGTTCATTTCATTGTTTGATCCATTGATTTATATATTGATTATTTGGTTACTTTACAGATTGATTGATTAACTTAAGATTTTCTTATATTTCAGTACAAATTTTCCCTTTAGAAATTTAAATGAAATTTTTGTTTCTCAAGTTTTTTTTTCCAACTCAGCGATGGCATTTCGAAAAGTACATACATAGATTTGTGCAGAAATTCAATCTTCGGAAACATGTCAGCTTAGAGATTGTAAAAAAGCGTTTATCCAAGTAAACGCACATATAAGCACGCACACGCGCACATACTTACATATACACATTCGAGTAAGTAGTTGTCAATTTGTATACGATTTACGACAGCACGTCACAAGAGCTGCATTTAATACACTTCAGACACGCACATACATACACAACGAAGAAGCTGACAAGTGGGTAGTTCGATTAGGAGAACGTTTGAGTATGAGTACACACAGAGAATTTCCACAAACAAATATTTGCAACACTTTGCATGTTAAATTTCAAAATGAAAATATTCTATGAAAATTTTACATTGTGTCTAAATGTAAAAATGACATGACAGTGTAATTGTTAATTTAACATGCTGCTAATGTCAATTTAACATTTATTGTAAACATTATAATCAGTCATCATAAAATATAAGCTAGAGGAAAGAGTTAATTTAATATGATTTAATGTCAAATTTACACTCTTTAAGGTAACCTGTGGCAAAGATGTCGAAAATTTTGCAAGAATCAACAAGAAAAAGTGTTAAATTAACATTTGAGATTTGCTCAACCTTTTCTATAATAAAATTTTCTGGCATATGTCAACATTTTTATCTGGCCACTGAATAAATTAATATTAACCTGAAAAAGTGTTAAATTTGCTTTAATTTAAAAGGTTTTGTTAATTGTTCCAAACATTTTTTTTAATACAAATGATCATTTTCATCAAGCAAGTATCACAAGTGCTGAAGAGTTTTTATCATCGTAACAGAATTTTAAAGCACAGTGTATTTTTGTTTTGAGTTCTATTTATTAGTATGCAAATACATTGTTCTTTAAAGGATACTGAACATATGCGCATGTATGTATATGTGCTCTAATCGGAAATTTGGAAAGTTCGTTTAAAAGTGTGTGTTTGAGAAAGTGTAAATATGTCGTGTAAAATTTGTTGTTAAATTTCAAATATGTTGTTTATCGCTTGTAGCGATCATTTATATTTCTATACATATGTATGGTAGTGTAAAATTTAGTAGGGACTAGTATACATGTATGCATATACAGGTACTCAATTATGTATGTATATATGTGTTCGAAATTAAACGACGCTGAATGTATTTTACTTTCCCAACACACTTTCAATGGCGAATGTTCCGAAATTTGTTGCTTTTGTGCGTTTTTTTCTCACTATTTCTTCTTTTTATATACAAGTAAGTGTGTGCGTTTGTGCAAGTGTGTATGTTCTGATGAAGCTTAAAGCTTAACAAGGATAAAAGTTTGGTTTTTTTGGAAAAATTCCTGTCGAACAGCTTCTGTCGATTATTTTTGTTTATTCTGTTGTAATAAGTTTCTTAAATGTCTACAATACCAAAGTAAATCGTTAAACACACACACACACACATACGCACACTCATATATATATACAAACGGGCAAACTTTTGCATTCTTTTGCCAACGCTGTTAGTAAATTGTTGCTGTTTATCTTTTTGCCTTTGCCTTGTTCCGTGTTTGTTTATTTTGCTGCTTTGCTGTTTGCTTTGTCCTTCCCTTCCAGCAACTGTTGCCGACCGCCTGTTCTAGCTGATAACATTGTTTAACTCAGCTTAACTCTTTGTTAACTACTCATTTAATTAGTTTGAAAAATGTAACTTTAAATGTTTGCTCATTTAAAGAATTGTTTGGCAGTGTCTACATTTAGGCGCATTATATGTGGAAAACTAAATTAAAAAAAATATGATTTACATATATTCAGTTGTCTAATATAGGACAAGGAGAAGAATTTTACTTTTCGAAAAATGAAGCACGAGTTTTTGTTGCCTATTTTTAGGCGTTTATTTGTTTTGCAGTTTAAATCAATATATTAACTTAAAAACTTCTTGAAATAGCCTTAATGTATGCAATATCAAACAGCTAATGAAACAAATAAATTGAAAAATAACAAAAGTTACAGTTTAATTAAGTTTAACTTATGTTTTTATTTATTTACAAGCACATAAAATATATTCGCCCATTAATTTGCTACAACAATTTATGTATTGAACGTCCAATTGGCCCATTGAAAAACTTGCAAATATTTCTTTAAAAACAGAATCGGAAACATTAAAAGGCTTAAAGTGCCAAACAGTGTTCTGCAGCCAAAAAGCGCGCTACACAAAAGCAATAAATTTCACAAATGCTCTCAAATTGAAACTGTTTTTTTTTTCGGTTTTTTTTTTTGGAGGAAAATAGAAAACTTAAGCGTGACCGTGTCGCATGCAATTACTACTGTGTTGTTGTTGCTGTTGTTTGTTGTTGTTGTCGTTGTACTTGTAAATTGTGTGGGCGTTAAGTTAACACTTTGTGTGCCTTCACTGTTGGAGGCTGTTTAAATTGTGGTACATCTCAAGTGGTGTGCGTGAAGGAAGTAAGGAAGTATTTGTGGGCAACTTAGAGCGTAAATGCGTTAACAATTTGGCTAGAAGCAGCACGACGCAATTTGGCGAAATTAATTGCGGCAATAAGGATCAACTCAAATGATGGCAATTACCCGCTTAAGCCGGCGGGCAAAAATTTTATGCAAAGCGATTCGGAAGCAATAATTGAATTAATTTGCGACTCGATTTTTTTTAGATGATTTAAGGATTTTAAATAAATTTGTGATATATAAAATTTTATATTTACATATAACCAAATTAAATAAACAAACTAAAAATGAATGTATAAAAACGTTCTCTATGGAGGAAGAAATATAACAAAACAACAAAAAAATCCAACAACTTGTTTATGCATTTCTAATATTAAAATGTTTACTATGACGTACATCGGACGCTGCAAAAAATATGTTTTCCACAATGTTAACAAAAGGATGATTTCTATTTGCACACAAATTTCACTCACTGTCAGCTGTCCATCCATCCACACATACATCCACACATACACATGTTCTGCGTCTGGCAGATAAACGTCCTTTATGCAACATTGAACAAATTGAGTTATCCTTCGGGTTTTTGTGCATTAAACTAATCTGCATAAATGTACTCGTATGTATGCTCCCCCAATTAAATCTGCGTCATGTGCCGCTCTGCATTACAAACAGTTTACCCTGGAATATTTGACGAGTTATTATGAAAAAGTGAAATTGTTGCTATTTTGAAATTTTTGAAATTCTATTTCTGAAAATTTAAAAGGAAAAATTTCATTTTGACACATTTCAGGTACAACATCCACGCGCAGTTCGGGCCACAGATGATGTTGCCAATGTTTCGCCATGTGAGCTGGAATCGATAATAAATCAACTGGTGAATCCAAGTCCGGAATATCAGCTACACGTAAGTTGAATGAATGAAATTGATGGGCAATCACTGCCACCGTAGAATGGATTCCTTTTTCAAGTTTGATAGGAGATTTACTATGTCATTGCGTGTCCTTGGTAGCACGAAACTTTGGTATTTGGTTTTCTGAAGTTTTGAAGTTGACGTCTCCATTTTCTTGAGGGTGGTGGTGGGTGGTTGGCTTTGTTAGCTGGGTTTTAGCTGTATCATACTTAAATTCTGGCTAAGAATACTTCAATCTAGACGAAATGTTAATGTATCCAATCATCAGTTGTCATCTTAGGGTAATGCCAAGTTCTAACAAAAATTGTTTTGTATTACGGATTTTTTACTTGATTTAAATTATATCAGAAATTTTTTTTTTTCTGGAACCCGGGAATTCCTTTGGTAAAGTTTTTCTACTAGAATCCCAACATCTCTTTCAATACTAATTCGATTTAAAAGAAAAAAGTTGTAGAATTAGTTCTCGAATGGGAAACAAATTTTTAGGATTCACCCAGACTTTATATGACCAATTCCAACCTCCCACAGGCCTCAGCGCTACGCAATCAACTCCAAAATATACTCCGAAATCGACAATTGGCCATCGGCGAGGAACAAACACTCGGCGATTACGACTACCCGGAGGAGGACAAGCGTTCGGTGGCTGCTCTAGCGGCACAAGGACTTCTTCACCCGAATGCGGCTAAACGTAGTCTCGCCACGTTGGCCAAAAACGGGCAACTACCAACAGCGGAACCCGAAGAAATCCTCGACGAGGAATCGTCGTCCGGTCGTAATAGCGAGAAACGCTATGTTGGCGCTCTGGCACGTTCCGGCGGTTTCATGGGCTATGGCAAGCGTAATATCGGTACACTGGCGCGTGATTTCCAGCTGCCCAGCGGCAAACGTAATCTGGCGACACTGGCACGTTTGGGTTTGCTTTCGCCTAAGCGAAATGTTGCAGCTGTGGCGCGTTACAACTCGAATCGTATGGGAGCAGCTGCTGCGGCCGAGAAGCGTAATCTGGGCGCGCTAAAGGGTTCGCCGGTGCATGGAGCGCAACAGAAGCGCGAAAACGAAGAGATGCTGTTGCCCGCCTCGGCCAATTCTGGCGATATGGACTATATGGATATGGCATCGTACTATTGGCCATACTATGCCAGCTATGCCGATATGGATTGGGGTGATTTTGGACGTGCACAAAAACGCTTCTTGGGTAAGTTCAGTTTTTTGATTTGTTTGTGTAAATAAGTTTTTATTTATTGTAAATAGGAAAAATCTGCCAGAGAGAAAAATCAATGCTTTAACGATTTAAAATTCTTAAAGCATTTGCATACTTTAAGGAACTGAAATTAACGCGATATTGTGTATATCACTTAAGCCTAAAAGTATGCAGTCTATTTTAATACCTATTTTTTGTTTATAAATAACTACATAACAAGTATTAGGTTGTAAATCATGTACATATGTATTCATATATATATATATATAAAACTATTCGCAAAGATACCTCACGGGATCCCGAATTATTTGGCATCGAACATGCCACGCCCCCGATGAACGAACAAGAACAGGAACTCTTTCCGGCGTACGATAACGACATCAGCAGCGAAGATCTGCCCTATCCGCCGCAAGTGCAAAAGCGTCACATCGGCGCTGTTTACCGTTCCGGTTTCTTGCCTTCGTATCGCGCACTGCGTAGCACAACGGGCAGTTTCGGTGGCGGCGGTGGAGGCGGTAGCAGTCGTTTTAGTCGCTCCGGACGTGCCAGGCAATTTGTATGAGTAAATGGCTTTGATTCCTGTGTGTGTGTGTGTTTCTTTTTTTGTTTTAGCGGATATTATTGTTTATTGTATTGAGATTTGAGTTTAGTATTTGTATGTGTGGTTGATAGTAACTAATTTCGTCTTCGTGTCCTTTCATATGTTATTGATGTTCTTAAGTCCTTGCATCTGTATGGTATGGTTTCCAACACCAGCTGTTGTTAGTTTTCTAAGCCGAGGCAAAACGTTGAGTATCGAAGTTTTGAGTGGCATGTTCTTATTTTAAAGTTTAAAACTTTTAAAGTAGGTAAAAAATTTAAATTTTTGTATTCCTGTTTAATAAAAGTATCCTGACAAATCTCTTGCTATAGTTTGGTTGTGTAGATTGATTGCAATGTATGCTTTAGTACAAAAAACTTCTGTCATTAGAACTGTCTATGAAACTTTCATTTAGGTAAATCGGAAGTGGAAGGTTTGCTGGGAGGCATAGGGGACTTCAGGTTAAGTCATCATAGTTCAACAATAACAAGAAAATTTAAAAGTGTAAAAGTTACAAAATATAAGAAAATTTTGTATTATGTATGTAGAAGTATGGCGGCTTGTTTTACGAAAGTTGGTCCTTGGCTAGTCTAGATCTTCCAAAGCATTCTGAAAAGAAACTTGTAAAACTCATAGAGAATGTCTCTAAAAATCGTTTAAAACTCTTAGCATATGCTGAGGTACATTCGTTTATAAATTTAAGTTAAATGTCGGAATTTCCCCCGTCAGCAAGCACTTTTCGATAAGCCCCCATGTGAATAATCTTTCTTTCGCCACTGTCAGTTGAGCTTGAGGAAGAAGAAGAGATATTTGTTCTTTTAGGACATAATAAGACGTTAATAAAGTAAGCTCTTTACCGTTTTTTTTAATTTAAAATACAAATCCCCAACAAAGCTTACCAAAAAAATTGAAAAGTTTGATCCTTTAAATTTAAATATCGCTTATAAATGATCCAACCCAACCATAGGAAACCTGCCACATAAAACATTTGTTCTTGTTCTTGATTTTGCCTGTTTTTCCAATGTCCAATATTGTCAGTTGACTGCAGTTAAAACACACAACTGCAAATCTAGACATACTCGTATACGAAAGGATTGGATTTAAACAGAATGGAATGGAGTGGAAAAAATCGTGTCGCATGTGTTTGAATAAATTGACAGAGGAATGCAATAAGTGTCGAATTAGCTCGTTTTATGGCAGGATAAGCTGTCAATTTCACGAGAATAAAAACAAGGATAAGAACCTTAACAAGCAAACAAACAATCGGAGAGTAGCTAGAAATGTTCTGAACAGAATAGAAAAAAGTTCGAGTAGTTAGTTGCTTGCATTTAGCGCGAAATGTCAAATAGTCGTACGTCAAGATGACGTCTGGTATAAATGACATTGAAGTGGAGAAGCGTTGTATGTACATATGTCTTGTTTTCTTTTAAAACTTTTCTTAAATCGTTAAGCTTGAAATTGTTGTACAAAAATTTACTCAACTTTTTTTGAAAATAGTTTTTCATTTTTTTAAATGTATTCAATCTAAGAGAATATTAACAAGCACGCCTGCCTCAATCAGCGTCTTTTTTTCGCCAATGCTTGCTGACTGTCGCTAGACCGGATGCATCTTCTTTTGTATTAACACTCTTTCGCTTCCATTCGAGTTGCTTCTTTTTCGTGCGTGTGTGCGTGTGTGTCGCTTTGGAAATTGACTTCATTTCCGTTTAAATTGTATGCAAAGATTTATGCCAAATTGTATTTCCGTTTTATTCTTTTTCTTTTTCTTTTTCTTTTTGCTTTCTTTCTTTTTTTCTTTCTTCTATCATTCAGCAAAGTGTAACTTTGTTATTTTTTATTTTATTTTATGATTTTTGTATTGTTATTGTTGTTGTGCTGAAATGAAATTGCTATTATCAGTTTTTTGTTGCTGTTGTTGTTGTGTAATAGAAGATCTTATTCACTTGTTGCTTGCGGCAGTTGACAAAGTTTTATTTTTTTTATGATTTTTTTTTTGCTTGTTTTCTTAGTTCGTACGTGAACCTTGCAGCAAAGTTTTTGCGTCGCGTTAATGGCGCGAAACTGGTTCTTGACTTTGTCTGCTCGTGTTTACACTGTAAAAAGGCCAGATTGAATGTAGCTTGAACTGTAAGATTTAGTTTTAGGTATGTTAAGATGTAAATATATATAGGCATACATTTAGATAGATACTTTCCATAGAGCAACATAATATTCTAGAATATTTTGTTTAAAATATTTCACTCAATGAATGAAAAATGAAAATAGGTGCAAAATTATTATTTGCCCAAAATGATGGTCATTTATTTTCAGCTTTAAAGGAAAATTATGTAAATATATTTTTAAGCACAGAATATTAAAAGTCTAGATTGATCTACAAAAATGTATCATTGGATAGCAACAATTCATTGATAAGGATTTTTTTTTAATTATTGTATATACATACAAATTTTATTTTTTTTTTGATACATTATTCATAAATCTAAATTATAATTTATTTAAATACTTTGCATGGACATTTGAAGTACAATTTCAACCTTAATAAAATTCGAAATATATAAAAAAGAGGTTTTAACAACCACGGGTTAAGGGTCTAGTATTTGAGTATTTTTGATAAATTTGGTATTTGGGCAATTAAAAAAAAAATTAATTTTTACTTCAAATAATCGTGTGACCCTTGCAATAATAATAACAACATATGACCATGGAATTTCTTTGATCTATTTTTTCGATAGCAGAAAATCGTCGAGCACGCAAAACACTTCTAACCGTTATGCCTCTCACAAACAAACTAAACATGCAATATAGCTGAAACTGTAAACATGTACGTTGCCTGCTAAAATTGAAAATTGTCCTTACTTTTTGAACACACCTCGTACTCGTAATACTAATTTCCATTTTAGTTAAAAAATATCTTAATTTTTATTTTTGAAAACTTAATTGAAAGTTTTTTAACAACTTTGAGTATGTGGTCAGGTAAAAACTAACTCCCCTTAACTAAATTAACACATTTTTTAAAAATAAACCGAACTTTGAATTCACACGTCTCATGTCATATTGTAAAATTCTTTCAAAATAATATAACAGAAAAATTCCTCTCTGTGTATTTTTCACTCACATACGAAACTACTGAACAGCAGATTGCCATTTGTCATTCTATTTTTAGCATATTTCAAGGCACTTGGGGGCACCTTTTTGCACGCTAAATTAAGTTAACCGAAAACTTCCTTTAACTGAGTTCTTTGTTTCTTTGTCTCTTTGCACTTATGTCTTAGTTTGGAATACTTTGGAAATGAAACTTTTCGGTGAGAATTTGAATAGCCACCAAAGCAGCCGAACTTACTTGAAGCAACTCTTATGCGGCGAGCGTGTAGGAAACGTTTTACGCAAAGTTCGTTTGTGGTGGAAGCTGATGTTGGCATTCAAGTTTTAAATCATAAAATGTTGCAGCTTAGTTTTAGCGTTTTAGCCGATTTTAATTAAAGTTCACTTAAGTGCTCAGATAACTGCAATACCACTTCTTTTTATAGGCATTAAGATATAAGTTGTATTATGTAGTTTAAGTTTTGCATACTTTTAGGGTGAGAAATTTATCTGAACATGTGAACAATTAGCCGTTACACGAACCTATGCGATTTTTAAGCGATATCTTTTCTAATAAGAATCTTAAGCGATATCTTTTCTAATAAGAATCTGGGTTAGATATATAAACTTACCATTAGAGAGATATACACATTTTTCATTTCATTAAGGATTATGTCCTTTAATTGTATCATTATTAAATGGATATTGTGAAGAATATTTAATTCGAAATTTAACATGTAGGAGAAATTACAGTCGGTCGTATCTATTTAAATTATTTACTCTCGCTCTCAATAAATTCTTATTTTATTCTGCTATACAAAGTAAAAATTTTTGTTATTAATTTTTTTTTAAAGTCGGTTTGTTTCATGGGTCAATAAACTTAATCGAATCGAATTATTTTGTCTTCAGTAAAGAAAATTTATTCTATTGTATTATCATTTAAGCTTTGTACTTTGCACTAGAAATTTTTATGTCCCATTCACTGGAGCGTATTGCATTTGAGTAGACGTTTGTAACATAGATAAATATTCAGAATATAAATGGGCATTTAAATCATGATCAAAAACTGAGTAAATTTGGGCATGCCCATCGGTTGATCATATTATTGGCAATTTAAGTCATTACTCATTTATATTTTACACGATATTTCAAGAACTTTTGGAGATATTGGGTTGACATTTTGTACAAATCTTTTAATTGTGCTTAAGATGAACTATTTGCAATTAACTTGTCCATTAAATTTTTAACGACGTTAACTTTTCAACGAGATTAACTGAATTAACCAAACAAAGTTAAGTTTTTGGTTAACTTTTCTCGGATTAACGATGCCCAACTATGTTAATCATGATAAAAAATTTCAATATTTTTAAACAAGTTACTTTAAATAATGTGCTGCATTTATAATAGCCGATAAGACCGACTTTATGTTTTATTGCTTTTTTAATTGAAACTCTAATAAATTTAATGTAATTATTTGTGGTCCATAGCAAATGAAATGCAATTTTACACTTGGATTTGTTTAGATTCATATAAAAGACCCACACCCAGACCCAGACCCAGAGACCTCCACACAAACAAAAAAAAAATAAAATAACAAAATAAAATGCTAAAAAATTGCATAGTAAAACATTTGCTGTTGATATTAATAATATTAGTGTGGAAGACTTCCGACCGAGCCATAAGCGCTCCAATTCCGACGGACGACAGCAAAATCTTCGAAACGTATAGTACATGTGATAAAAAGCCCAATCTGGAATATAACCAAAATCCAGAGGAGTCAGGTCCATACCTGGAGGGAGATATATTGCCCGAACGTCGAGCGCGCAGTGGTCATCGTGATATTAACTATCGCTGGCCGGATGCGGAGGTGCCGTATGAATTTCAAGGCCAGTTTACCATCCACGAAATGTATGTCATAAGATCCGCATTTGATCAGTTTCACGATCGAACCTGCGTACGCTTTCGGGAGCGTCAACCGGATGAACGAGACTATATTATCATTATCAAGGTCGAATCCGGTTGTTCGTCTAATGTTGGCCGCCAAAATGGCAGTCAACGTGTAAATTTTGCACCAAGTTGTTTAGAAAATTTCGGATCATCCATACACGAACTGATGCACGCCATCGGCTTTTTTCACGAGCAAAGTCGCTTCGATCGCGACAAATTTGTCGAAATATATCCCGAGAATATAATCCAATCTGTTAAAAATTTTATTCAGTTCTTAAAATACGATCCCATTGTAATTAGTCTACTCGATACTCCGTACGATTATGTCAGCGTAATGCATTATTCGGAGTATGCCTTAAGTAAGAATGGCCAGCGGACTATTCGGGCATTGGTAAGAAGTTGCATCCGATCGAATTGCTTGCACAAATTTTAAACTCTTGGACATTGTTTTTCGAATCAAGTAACTCGTAATCCGAAATTTTGCCAGTATTTCGGTCGGATCCAAGGACAAAAGGAAATGGAAAATTTCGAATGCTATCAACTAACCCAAAATGTATTTTTATATTTTTACAGATGAAAACTAAAGAATCGACTTTTATGGGTCAAAGATTTGGAATGTCATTCAACGATATTCTAAAAATCAACCGCATGTATCAATGTGTGAACCATTTATAATATTTAATTATTATTTATAAATAAAAACGTACACAAATTTTAAAATGGAACCTTTTATTATGGGAAAACACTTTCTATTACAATAATATTTTTGATCTTGAAGGATGAGGGTAATCCGTAGTTCACTGTGAATGAGGTTTTCACCACAACATTCTTAAAACTTTACCCACGTACGTTTATGGAAATGTCTGTTCCGAGATATTGTGACCATTAAAAAAGTCGAAGGCGCTCTGATTTCCAATGTAGATCACAGAGAAGATCGACAGCAAGCTTAATTAGGATCTTGCTGTCTTCATAACCGAAGAACAACCAAATACAAACTATTAAATGCGTTGAGGTTTCGCCACAAATGTGTAGTGAAGTTTCCCTTGTAGTGCCCAAAAAGTATCCAGCAGATTATTTAACACACTTTCCAAAAGAACAAATCCAATAAAATTGATTTGAAATTGATTCGATTATTATCGCTAGATGCACTATTTTGAGTATACTTTTCGGAAGAACGCCAAGTCAAGACTAAGGTTTGATTCAATTTCAGTATTTGACGAAATTCAGCTCGAATCTAAATAATTTTGTTCGGCAAAAAATATTCAATATAACTACAATTATTGTAATTCGAAGCGTAAAGCGTAAAAATAGAGAGCGTGATTTTGAAATCGGTTCGAAGATTTATAAAAAACAAACCATCGAATAGATTTCGATTTGGTTTGACTATGTATATAGCACTCATTGGAGTGGGCTACAATTCCGCACCAGTTTAAAAACAGTTTGTGGGATGTGTCTAGTATGAACAGAAGTCAACAACTTTTTATATATAATGAAAGGCATCTCATATACATACATATGTATTCTTTTTGTTTTTGTTTTTGTCTAGTATTTCTATTTACAGTATGATAAATATGACAGTCATTTTATAATGATTACCCGCAATTTATTTGAAACAATGACACGAGCAGTTGGAAATATTTTATGACATTAACGTATTTAAACTTAATTCTAGTCTTCAGTCACTAGATTTTCAGAAGAGATTTTTATTGAATAAAAAACCAAATATATTTTTTATTGCACTAGAATGTTTTTGTAGGTACAAGTATTCCGTAATGGAATTATCTTCGGTGTATGAAGCGTAAATGCTTCTTAACGTTTTTTTAATTTGGTCAATTTAAATATAAAAGATGCATTAAACCGTTAAAATATATAAAATTTAAATTTTAAATATGGCTAAAAACGTTTCGATAACATTAATTCTACTACTGCGGAAGATACTCGACCAAGCCAAATGCGCTCCAGTCTTGCCGGAAGGAAAAGATTTATTTGAAATGTATAATTCATGTGCGAAGAACGAGAAATTCGTATATGGCCAGAATATCGAAGAGCTGGGCCCATTTTTCGAGGGCGACATATTAAGGAAGCGGGCGCCACGCAGTGGTTTGCGAGATTTGAATTATCGCTGGAAAAATGCCGAGATACCCTACGAATTTAAGAATCAGTTCACTACCGATGAGATGACCGTCATCAGAGCCGCTTTCGATTAGTTTCACAACCGAACTTGCGTCCGCTTTAGGCAACGTCGCCCGGAAGAAGTTGACTACATTGCAATCGGTCAAGTCGAGAACAGTTGTTATTCCTTAGCAAGAGCTAAACCTAGGACCGGATTGTTTTTTAAGTCAGGGCACATCCATACATGAGCTAATGCACGCCACCGGCTTTGAGCACGAACATTCACGCCCCGATCGTGATGACCATGTTCAAATAATGACGGAGATTGTCGAGGAGGAGAGTTTGCATAATTTGGAAAAGTTCGGTAATGTCAAGATTAACACACTTGGTTTGGAGTACGATTATGGCAGCGTTATGCATTATACGGCGTTCAGTTTTACCAAGAACGGTCAAATGACTATTAGGCCATTGGTAAGAAATTATGTTCGATCGAAATGTTTGCGCAAAATTCAGTTTTTACATCTACTAATGGTAATCAAGTCTGATTATTGATTTCTCCAGCTGGTCTGTACGTTATTATGTTGACAAAAAAGAGGTGTTCTAACTTGTCCACAGTTTTACCAACGTTTCGGACGGATTGTTACTTTTTTTTTGTTAAATAATAAATGATACAGTTTATATTTTTGTTTACAGAAAATAAATCTAAGTTCCATGAATATGGGCCAAAGAGCAGGATTCTCAAATAGTGATGTCAAAAAAATCAACCTCATGTATAATTGTACGGAATATTTGGAATAGCTTCTGATTAAATCGCTGCAAAACTTATGGCAGGATTATTGAATAAAACGATGAAATTTAAAAATAAGTGAGCTTCGGTTTCACAATTATCGAAGATAAATTTACTTACTATATTAAAATTATAGTAAAATCATACCCGAAAAATGAGTTATAAATGTAAAAAATATAGAGTTTTATAACATATATATACCGTAGTTTGGTTTGAAATCAACAACAACAAAACATAATAATAACATATATATATAAATGATATTTAATATGAATGCCTCAGCATTAAATTATATTTATAAACTATATTGGGCGTGTATCGAGTGGAATTTTAAGCTTAATGTGATGGCTTAACTAACACATATTTTAGCTAACTTAGTAAATTACTTACTAATTAACAACTATCTTATTATCTAACTTACTTATTCATAAACTAACCAACTAACTAACTACATACCCAACTTGCTGACTTCATACCTTACTAACAAAATAACTAATCAACTAACCAATTAACTAACTAACTAACTAACTAACTAACTAACTAACTAACTAACTTTTAAACTAATTAATTAGTTAACAACTAACAAACTAACTAACTAACTAACTAACTAACTAACTAACTAACTAATTAATTACCCTTATATCTAACTATCTACTACCTCACTAGCTTGTACCATTTTATTAAAAAGAAAAACTATTTAACCATCTGACTATCCGTCTAAATATTTATCAAACTTACTAACTTTATATCTAACTAGCTTGTATCTCCTTAATTAAGAGAAAAACTTTGCAATTGTACGGAAAATGTGCTTTGAATGTACTTGTGCACATATATCCATATAAATAAATTCTTTGACTGCTTAAGCTGTGGACTCCGAGTGTTCTAAAAATGGCATGATGAGTATTTTTAGGTTGCGTTACATTTCAAGGACATTCTAGAGTTGAAGTGCGTCGTAGCGCATTGTACGAGTGTATTTTTAGAAGCTTGCGTAAACGTATCTGTGTATCTGTATCTGTATCTAGATCTGTAACTGTATTCTCTATTATGTGGCTGCAACTTGTATCCATTGTAAACACGTGTCTGTGCAAATGCATGTCTGTAAAAGTATCTGTGTAGGGTTTTAAGTATTTTCAAAATATGCATAACATAAAACCGTTGTATACAAATCTGTGGAAAAATGCTTTCGCTGGTTTTAGAAATGCTTTTCATTTGTACTTAAAATTATTTTTATATTAAAAAAAGAAAACATTTTATTTGCGCAACACATTTTTGTGGCGGATGGCGACCGATTTAATGTTCGTGCTCTGATTAAAAGTCACTTGAGTTATTTTAAGATAGACGAAAAAGGTTGACCAAAAATACTTTTCATATTTGTTTAAAAAGTAAATAATAACTATGCAACAAAAGCATCTAATAAAGTTAATTTATATATGAAAAAGAGAAAATTTTTGTTGTTCCAAATCCAAATAAAATAGAATCGATTAACCTCTCGTTAGTACTCGATATCGATTAACTTTCCATATCGATTGAAAGATTCAAGCTGAAACCTTTTGCATATACAAATAAAATCCATCTAACAACAAAATATTATATGACCAAAATTTCAAATGTATCTTCAAAATATTTGAGCAATCAAATCTCAAGATCCCTTCTAAAAAATGAACATTAAACCGGTGGTCATCTACAAAACAAACCAAAAAAATGTGCTAAAAACTGTCAATATGCTTGCAGAAATTAATAAACATGTTTTTATTTTTTCCTTTTTAAATCTGTGCCGCACTCTCCACTTAAGGTCGAGTACTACCCCCAACGCGAGCGACTGCGTCAACCCATCGCGGCCGTTTGTAAACGCTGTTTCCTACCTAATCGACCCGTTGCCAACTGGGGTGCGGCTGCTATACGAGGAGGCCGAAGTGGACCGCTGCTGCCCAACGACGATCAGGAGCGACTGATGCGCGTCCAATTGCTGACCAATGCGCTGCCATCATCACCGGCGGCGATGGCATGGAGTGGTCGCCGATCGCATTCGTGGGGTACACCGCCTCGTATAACAGCACTGCATCGCAGAAGTTTTCGCCGCAACGACGATCCCTTCGAAAATAATCAATATTGAAATGGTATATGGTAAACAAAAACAAAAACAGAAACATTAAAAATGGTTTTATTACAAACAAAAAGTGTTAAGAAAACCCAACAAAAAAAAAAATACAAAATTTAACCAAACTTATTCAATTGTAAATTCTAAGCAAAATCTAAAAAAGACACACACACACACATGTGCATGCTACTATTTATTATACATGAATATAAAAAAAACGAAGAAATCTATTGAGCAAATGAAAGTTAAATACTTATTTCATAACTCCATACATACTTACATAAAAAAAGTATCTAAAACGAAATTTAAGTAATTCGAAGAAAAGAAAAAAAAAAAAAACGTTTTTATTTGCGAAATTTCGAAATTCCGAACGATATCAGTGTTGTACTTTCACTATAACTGTAACACAAATCAACATTTTCCATATCAAAGTAACCCGAAAAAATATCAAATCGAGTGCAAATTTCGAACATATCCCAAAGATAATTATCACACATACTTTCAAGTTATATACATATTTGTTGTTGTGTAGATTTTATGTTGTTTGAATTTTTGAATTATATTCAAAGTTATCGGTCGGTAGCTAAGGTACTAACCCTTTTTTTTAATTTCAAAGTTTTTTTTATTTTTTAATATTTATAAGTTTAACATCCAAAGAATCCACAAGATTGAAAAAGTTCTTAAGAACAATTTATTTCCATTTAAAAACGAAGTCAATCAATTTCGACAGATAATTTATCTCTGAGATTCTATGAGTTTCGATTGGTTATTAGATAAAGTATTACATAGGCAAAGGTCATAACTGTATTGTATCTTGAAAATATTATAATTTTAATCGAAGTTTTATGTTATTAAAAGATTCATTTTTGTTTATTGTACTGATACGAAATACTTTAAACACATTTTGAGGTATCAGATGGAGAATTTATCTCTGAGATTTTATGAGTTTCGACTTCATTAGAAAAATTCCTACACAGGAAAAAATCATAAATGTGTTGTATCATGATATTTCCAAGACTCCTAATCGAAGTTTCAAGCTATTAAAAGATTCACATTTTTTAATGTTATGGTTAAAAATACCTCAAACACAATCTTAAGTATTAGATGGGGAATTGGTTCCGAGTTGTTCATGATTCAAGACTACAAGTTTTTAGAAATTTCTATTCAGTCTGAAACATCTTAAAGCTGACAATTCCATCTATTTTTAAATGATGCTTAAATTTCTGTACCTAATGGATACATAACGATTCTAAAATTTGTATGAGTTTCTTTTCATTGTTTAGTTAAATATTGTAGGATACAAATTATGTTCTTTAAAAGAGTGTTGACACAAAGTTGTTTCTTTAGTTAAGAATATTACTAACTATTAATCGAAGTTTTTAGTTCTGGAGAATTCAAATTTTGAAGTCGAAGAGTATTTTGAAATATACAATCTTACATTAGAAAGAATATTTTCATTTTATCTAAAGTGTATCTACACGTATTTGATTTATAACTATCGTTATTTTGATTTTTAACTTTTTTTAACAACAATATAAAATTTAAATTTGTTTACCAATAATCACTCTTTACACCGATACAAATTATCGAAATCAAACTTTAGGATAGAACATTTTCTCTTTTCATTTACCATGTAAAATATGACAATAAATATGAAAAGTTGGCCAAAAGAGCTAAGAGCCAACATACCAAACTAATTACCAACAATTTAAATATATTAACGAGTGTGTTGAGTTAAATGACAAAATACAATAATTTACAAAAGTCATGTAGAAAACTTAAAAGAAAAACATATTTACACTAAGTAGTGTCTAATTTAAATGTTAACAAAATATGACAAATAATATACATACATATATATATGAAATTCCTATATACATTTGCAGTTTATTTAAAACTTATTTATATATTGTATAGTACATATGAATATATAAATGTTGAAGAAAAAAAAGCGTAAAATACTGCGTAGAGGACAATAATATTTTAGTGCACATTTACGTGCGAGAATAACGAAGACGAGCACAGAAACGAAGACAATAAAAATTATATAAAGAAAAAAGAGAGAAAAAAACAACAATATTAAAAATGAACGACAATAAAGCTCAACTATGAACAATTTAGCGGCAAATTTAAGTAAATTATTTGCGATCATAATTAAAATTAAATTAATAACTAATTAAAATGTTTTCATTTAAAGTGGAAAATATTTTTTTTTTTTAATTTTTGAATTTTCAATACGTTTGTGTAACTAATTTGGTTTTAACTACCAAAAGGTTTTATCCAAGTTATTGTTGCTTTTACATTAAACAATAAAGTATTGATATTAATAAATAAATAAATGAATGAATAATACCAAAACATATTTCGTAATTGTAAGTCTGATGTTGTCAATAAAAATTGAAATATTGTATTTAATCCATGTAATTTTATTATTAATTGAAAAAAAGTATCTATTGAATACTGTCTATGAATTCCCCCTGTTCCCATTTCTCCGATACAATAACGCCGCAGTCAATGTAACTAACGTAATACCCAACAAATTATATTAACAAAAACAAAACTATTATATAAATAAAGAAATAATTAAATAAATAATTAATTAAATAAAGGGTATCTTGATGGTTTGCTCCTACACTAACAAAGCATTTGTTTTACTTTTACTTTTAGTTCGATAAGATTGAGGAAGTGGATATCTAAATCTCATAGTTTTAACTTAACTACAAGAATTTCAGTTTATAAAAAGGCGTAAAAGATATCGGATCTAATTCAGATATCACCAGCAATTTTCCGTTTTTCGATAGCGTATAAGTATAAGATATCGTATC
Organism: Suillia variegata; assembly: GCA_949127995.1. Classification (NCBI taxonomy): domain Eukaryota; kingdom Metazoa; phylum Arthropoda; class Insecta; order Diptera; family Heleomyzidae; genus Suillia; species Suillia variegata. The sequence continues at coordinate 4,403,185 of OX421842.1, forward strand.
GAACCCACCACCAACAAATAAGGAAAACCACATTTCTATATGGATTCAAAAGGTTTCTGATTTGGTTTGCAACGAGTAATATCTCGAAGATATCCTAAAAGCGTTCTAACAAGGCAGAATCGTTGTCATTTATTACCAAAGAACCATAGCAAAATTAATTTTACTGTTTTTTTAACTGATTTCAGAAATATTTATATTAATTGGAAGTTCGGTAAAGACATATTTTTGGATTAAATTTTTTTTATTTTGTTATAAAAAACTAATTTTCAAATGGTTTTTTAACCAATAATAATAAAAGATACAACATTCAGTTTTAAAATAAGAAATCAGAATAGATTGCTCCACCTTACAACAACAGAAACCAACCTAAGTTTATGGGCCGAAAAGTCACAATATATCACTTACTTCTACCCTTAATATTTGGGATCAGGATCTCTCTTGAATTTCTTCTTTTAGTATAAAAGTTTAATTTTAGTTTGTGAAAAAAATCACTCCTTAAAATTTGGTTTGGACTCCAAGATAAGATTTAAACACGAACATTTATTTTTGTTTACTTTCGTGCAGAATTAAATTCGGGAGTTCTTTTATAACCCCTACGACCTACTGAAATGCGGACTTAATAAAAAAAAAATTGGTTCAAAAAGTTCGAGTTTAAACTTTTTTGGGACAGTATCTGTCAGAACTTTTAGGCAAATTTTGTATTAGGGAAGCAACATCGGAATAGATATTTATGACAATAAAATCGACCAAGATTATATTGTATATTGAACATTTTCAAAATTAAACGTCATTCAAAATGAAATGACTTTGTTTAGTCATTCAATATCAGAAGACAACATTTGTAAGATATTTTTGTAAATTTGTAAGTAATTTTTTAAAGTATCCAGAAAATGCGAAAATTTTATAAGAACATGAAATATCGATGAATCGGATTGCAAAATATCGATAAATTTTCTCGAGGCCTGCAAAGTAGGCCTCCATCGGGAGGTGAGGCTAAGTACTTATCGGACCACCCTCGTATATATAACATGCCTTCCCTTATGAGGCCGGTCTTAGTTGCCAATCACATTTCATCGTCTAGGAAGAGGTAAGTCAAATTTAATTCATGGTTATTTTGATTTAAATTAATTGTTAATTAAGATTAAAAATTTAATCAAACAGTTAAATCTAAAAATTTTTAAAAATTGTTACAGCAAAATAAATCAAAACAAAGTAAGGAATTTTTAACACAAAACGATTACAATTCTACAATTTCGAAATATTTGTAAGCAGATATTTTCCATACCTACAAGGCGAGTCAATTTAACCCTGACTGACTTTTGTGATATGAGAAGACCTTTAAATATTAATTAAAATAAGAGAAAAAAAACTCCACTAATTGATTTTGCAAAATTAAATACTTTATTACTCTTTTATATGATACGCTTAATGCTAACTTAAGTACTAAGTAGTATACATTGAAGCCTTATGGATTTTACCACGAAAAACGATTTGAATTTGTCTTTATTTAATTACACATGATCGATGCATTAAAATTGAATAAAATATGTATGTAAAAACATACACAGACACAGACATAAGTCAACTACATTCACAAGAAATAGCGTCCCATTACAAATACAACTCGGCAGAAATTACACAATTCTAGAAAACCATTAAAAAAAGTGCAATAAAACTAAAGCGAAATGAAATGAAATTAAATGTACCCGGCTGGAAAAATGCCGCGAGATTTAATGAAGCGAATTTACATACGAGTACCTCGAGAAATGCATTTAAAGTTAAATAATTTAAAACAAAAACAAAAACAAAAAAACGATAAGAAAATAAATAGTAATAATAGTAAGAAAAAAAAAATTAAATATATTGCGAATTGCAGCGCGGCTTTGGGCTTTTCACGACCAATACTTTGCCTGACCCTGTGCGGGCAACGGATGATTGTAAGCGGCTGCCGCAGCAACAGCGGCGCTGTTCAGCTGATGGCCATGCGCACCGGCAGCGCCAGCACTGGCTGCCGCACCAGACGCAGCCGCAGCGGCATACTCGTTCAGCGAGTGTTGGGTGCCGCCGAGAGCGGCATGCGCATGATGTGCCGCCGCCGCGTTATAGTTTGCCGCCGCCGCCGCTGATTGATTGAGATGGTAGGCGGCCTGCGACCAATTCGCAGGCGACTCGAGCTTCGGATAGTTGTCGCTGAGATGCTGAAGTGAGGGTGAGATTTTGCTAACGCTCTCGACGGTCAGCTTTGAGAAGTCGTCAATCGTTAGTTTGGAGTAATCTGTAAAAAAAATATATTTATATTAAAAAGTTAATTACTGAAGCAATAAATTCAAATAATTTCCACCCACCTTGATGATAATAATTCTGACCGCCGAAGTGGCCATGTTGAAAACCACTCGGGAAGCTGTGTTGTGCCGATTGTGCCGCCACCAAATCGTAGCCACCCATTTGCGAATGGTGATGATGATGCGGATGGTGAACGGACGCAGCCGCAGCGGCCGCTGCTGCCGCTGCATGTGCAGCATGATTCTCATTCATGCCGCCGCTTGCAGTAGTTCCCGCGGCCGGACTATAGCCGGCCATCGATCCAACGGCAAGCGAACCGAAACCAAGTGGTGCGCTGGCAGAACCGCCACCGATAGTGGCAGCGCCGATACTGCTGCCGTTCATCGATGACAGACCCGAGTCACCCGATCCGCCAGAATGTTTGCGCAGTCGCGCACGTCGATTGCTGAACCACACTTGGATGCGCGCCTCCGTAAGGGCGGTCGTTTGCGCCAGCTCTTCGCGCGTATACACATCGGGGTATTGGGTTCGCGCGAAAGCCCGCTCCAGTGCCTCGAGCTGCTCGGCGGTGAAGGTGGTACGTGAGCGGCGCTGTTTTCGTTTCAGCGGTATACCCGGTTCAGATTCCGTTTCGCTGATATCCGAGTCACGACCTGGAAGAGAATCGGTACATTCAATAAGTTTGGTTATATAACAACATGATTTACAGTCTTGCAATAAAATCAGATTTCTTGTATTATGTTGTATCTAGATATTGTATCTAGAACTAGATTTATTCATACTCGTATATGTAACAAGATATGAGTAATTCGATTCAATATATGCAATACTTTTACTTGGTTACAATTTTAAGCTTATAAAATAATTTAATTGCGCCAAACAAATTAATAACATCCAGTTAGGATACCTAAGAAATGTCCCATTTTTATTCTGCCTCAAGATTACTACCAATCATTATTAATACCGGTACATGTCCTAAGCGTCTACATATTATTTAATGACCCTCAAAGAAAAGGAAATCTGTGACAAATGTTCACTTTCATCTCAAACCGGAAGACCCAAACGAATTCAAGACCAACGATGCTAAACCACACAGATCAACAAAAGAGAACGCGTTCGTTTGTCGCCAGTCGTTTAATCGAGGCAAGTGCAAATATCGGAAACACCGAAAAGCATTTCCGGCCCATTCTATGCGAGAACAGAAAACAAATAAAGGATTACGAAACACCAGAGTAATACAATTAAAGGTGCTGCGATCTTGCGGTGATGTCAAAAATGCTTAAAAGACCACACCGAACATTTCAAAACAAATGTCACAGACCTAAAAACAGAGAGACAGAGAGACAGAGAAAGAGAGAGATTTTAAAATGACAGCTACTGTGTGACATTTACGTGGCACATTGTCATAGTGACCTAGACAATGAGTTCTGGATCCTTTGACTGAATCTTTTTGTTGAAACCAAAATAAAAAGTGATCTTGTGATCTTGTTGACTCATACGCCGCCGCCGTCGGCATTTCGCCTTTCATCTGTCAAAAATTAGAGTCGTTTGCGCGTGTGAATGCGTGCGTACATGTGTGCGTGTGTGCGTGCGTGCGGTTGTCAAAGAGTATTTTGTAATGAGCTCTCTAAATAATTTGCTGCCTTCGACAAACAAACAGCATGACAAAATAGACAACCACGCCCACAAGATGTGACTGCACGCATACGGTTCATGCGCGATTTAAGTGCGGCACTTTTGACAGTACTCTCTGACATCAGAGAGAGAGAGAGAGTGACAGCGTAAGTGGATACGCAATTAATATGCGTGCGGCTATTGGCGCTCGCTCTTTGACAGTTTTGTGACTTCACACGTTATTGTTATTGTTGTTGTTGTTGTCGTCATCGTCATCTACTACTGTTACATAATGAATTGAGCGAGTGTCATCTGTCAACTGCTGCGTAAATTTCAAAGTTTTATGACAGTTTTTACCGCTCGCTCATTTTCTAATTTCGTTTTAATGATGTTTCCACAAAATTCCACTTGAGATTTTTCGTCTGTCCCTTTTGCTGGAATTTCTCACTCCATCGCTTGTTCTTGACTTTACCCTACCATTCGTTATTCGTTATTCGTAATTTTAATATTCATGCACACCCCCTTCTTAGGGCGATATTGGTGGAATAGCGCAGCAGCATCTTGTCGTGGCGGCGTTCTTTTGACAGATTTGCCGCGCTCTTTTCGACGTTCGAATTAATTTCCAATGGCGCATTACGACAGCATTACCTTCTGCTACGTCGTCTCTAAGGCTACCACCGAGCAAGTTTTGGCATGATTTTTGGAATTTCTTTCACTTTTCTCACTGATGCTCGGGGGCCCCCCACAAAATCTCACTGCAACTCATTTCAATATCGTTTAATGAAGTCTTTCCATGTGTCACACGCGTTTTAACACAGTTCCGCTATTGGATTCTTTTGGTGGTCAAATTGGTTTTGCTTGCTTGGCGGCTGCGGCGCAGCGAACGAGACCTCAGCGACTGTTCATTGTTAAGTAGGTTTCTCAGCGTGTAAATCATATCATTTGAACGGCATTAAAAATTTATTACCACACTATTGCGAGGCGTTGATAATTTTAGTGGGACTTTAATGTTGTGTATGTGTGTGTGTGTGTGACAAAGGTTCTCATGAGAAAATTCGAGGTTAAATGCTAGACTGGCGATAGTCGGAATATGTTAGTCTGGCTGTGTGCTTTCAATCTTCATGATTTTGATACAGCTCAATGCAGTTCTTTATAGTTTTCTTGAACTCGTTCAGAATTATTTACATTACGTTGAACAAAATGAGGAACTTGAAGTGAAGGTCCAATGAATATGTAAAGGTTACTTATGCAGTATGTTCCATAAGCTTCTTGATTTTATAACTTACTTTTTATAGTATTAAATATTTTCTTTAAATTGTTTAACCCCTAGAAAAATCGCTGCAACCTTCAATAAAAGATTGCTAAATTTCGAACGCCCCCGAGATTCGGGCGACCGCCTTCCCAGCGGCAACAGACAAAGTGTCTAAATGCTGATAAATACTGCAGTAATTTGTATAATCTCGGCTGTAACAAGCCCACTTCAGGACGTCTAAAAGAAGAGAACACATCCACAATCAAAGCCGAAAAGTCGAAAATCACTTGAGCCAATTAATAACTTCAAGACAGTCGAAATGAAATAAGAAAAGAAAGAAGGAAAGAAGGAAAGAAAGCAAACAAGCAATCCCGTGGGAATGAATAAGGATCGTGTTATGAAGGTGGTTATTTACAAAATATTTCTTCCAGACTAGACAAAACGGAACCCATTGTTTGTTGGCAGCACAACAACTTTCCTCTGCGCTGACAGATCAAAGGCCCGCGCCGACGTGTTTGTGCGGTAACCTTGCAAAATGTCGCAATATTTTGTATTTGATTTGTTCTCTTTCGGGTCGTATGTATGTAGTACCCTAAATAACAACAGGTTCAATTATTTCATGTGCCCGAAAGGTACTTCAAAAAGTGGCCAAAAAATGGCAAACATCCTAAAAAGAAGACAAGACTCATGAACGCCTTTTTACGGGGTTCCTTTGGTTTACTTGTTTTGCGGTCAAATCGAGTAATGTCGGCCGGTCGGTCTCACTGATCCCATTGTGTGTAAATTATTTCACACCTCCTCCGAGATTCATTAATTTCCTTTCTGGTACTTTCGTTTACGCTCGCTCTCTGCGAGCGTTCTACCTTCGGATGGCCAGTCACTTGACAAATGGCTTAAAGGTCTTGGTGGCTTGGTGATTGCGCAAAAAAATTACTGAAAAAAAAAAATGAAATGAAATCTCTCATTTTCGTCTTTTGACGCAGCTCATGTGGGCATGGGCATGGGCATATCCTTTTTTGGTTACTTGAATCGTGCTCTCGCCCCTCGCTCTTTGTCTTCTAACATAATTTGTGTGTGCGGTCTTGGTTTGGCTTGGCTTGGCTCTCTTGTGACTTTACTCTTCTTGTGTTTCTTTTTGTTGTTGCTGTTGTTGTCTTTTTCGATCGTATGTCATGAGTCGGCTTGGTCGATCTTTTCGCTTTGGTCTGACATTAAAATCGTTCATGCCCGAAAAAAGTGTCAACCGAACAAAAGCAACTCGACGACTTCAAACATTCCGAACACGTTCGGCATCTTTCATACCCAGCGGGATGTCCTGGGCGGCGGGTTTCATCTCTTTGTGTCCGATCGGTCGTTTCGGCTGCTGCTGCTGCCACTCTCGATGATTACAAAATATATATTTTATTTTATTTTTATTAATGTATTATCACACTTTAGACGGGTTCAAACGTCGAGGGGAAATTGGTTTCCTTCGGTTCTTTCGGTTCTTTGTGGACGCGTTTCTTTATTTGTCTGCGGATTTGTTTTGATCAAGTGTTTCGGCGCAGTTTGTTTTAATTGTTATTGAAATTTGTTTCGTTTTCGTAGTTTACATATACCGACAGATAAACATTTCATATGTTAGGCGGTCGGGCAATTAATAGTTCCGTAAATTAGTTTAGATGTTGGGAAAGTTGGTCGCATTTGGAAATTCTGATTTTTCTATCTGTTTCGTAATAAATTTAGTAATTAATATGATTAAAAAAAATACGGGTATATATACCTAATCCTTGGGATGAACATTGTTGAGAGGTACTTAAAAGAAACTGGAAGGCATTTATATTTTAAAGACATATTTACTATCAGTGCTATCTTCCGACCAAGTAGAAAATATTTGCAGCTCAAGGCATTACACCTAAGAAAATTATTATCGGAATCTGGTATCTTCAAAATTCAAAATTGTCTTATATCTTAAGAATACCCAACTATTTAGAATCAAAATTTAAAAATATCGCTACCTTTAAGATAGAAAGCTTATCTCCATATGCATTTAAAGGAATACGCTTGGTCTTAAAATGCCTCCAAACTGATAGATAGATAGATAGATAGATAGATAGATAGATAGATAGATAGATAGATAGATAGATAGATAGATAATTAGTTTGGAGGCATTTTAGGACCAAGCGTATTGCTTCAAATGCATTTCGAGATAATCTATTTCAATAATTCAAGTTAAAGATCAGTAAACTATCTTAAAGATCATAGAATGTATCTAACAAATAAAGAAACTATCTGATGTATCAACTTCTAAACCAAATGTTGGAGTTAGATTATTCTAACCAAAACAAAAAAATTTACACTTTATTGCCAAAGCTGTCTGTCTGTCTGTCGGTCTGTCAGTGGACATAGCTCTCGCTTGATAAATGCTGCATAAAATTGCTAACGAAAGCTAAACGCCCATTTTCAACACCTTTTCTGTTATTTTTGTTTATATTTTTTTTGTCATTGTTGTTGTTGTGTTGTTGTGTTTAATATTTATGTAAATACCCACACGTATCGTCGATCTTGCGGCGACCATTAATCTTGCAAACCCAGCACAATAACTCGCTTAATTAAAAGATATGCGCGCCGCAACAACGCTCAGCTCCGCACAGTAGAAGCAGCGCGAGAAATAAGAAATCAATTAGTTTTTAAACGTTAAACAATATATTAATTTGTTTTTTTTTTCGTTTTTTTTTGGTTTTTGTTTCTTACTTTGGTATTAATAAAAATTGTTTGTGGCCGACATCTTGCCAAGAGGCCAAGAGGCAAAATCGCCATGCGGCGGCGGCTACCGTTGAGTTTAATGGCAGTAACTTCTGTTGGTGTTTGCTTGCTTTCTTGCCTTTGTTGTTTTTGTTGTTTTTTCTTTAATTTTGATATCTTTCGGTGTTTACGTTTTGTTGTTGTGTTTTAATTTTAAACTCTATTTTCCACTGACAAATGGTTGTTTTTTTTTCTACTTCACTTTTTTTTGATAAATTGATGCAGCATCGATCATGCTTAGTTGGGGCACTTTTTGTTGTTGTTGTTGTTGTAATGATTAAAGATTTTTCACACTGTACGAATAAGTTGGGTTTTTTTTTTTGTTTTATGTTTTTCGTTTTGGAGAAAATCTACATTCTTTAATGTTAATGTGTGTTGTTTGGTTTGTCTGTGGCTGCTTTACTAAGCCAATGGAGGAAATTTTATTTTACTGATATCGGTATATATAAATTGATGTTTTGATGGAGTTTTGAGTTATATAAGTTGGTATACCTTCTTGCTAGAAAAAAATGTGTTTTGCTACGTAAAAGCTTAAAATCTTTGATCAGATTGATATAATGAAAGTTTATATAATCATATCTGACTACGTAAACAAAAACTGGGCGGTAATAGGTGTGCCAAACGTAAAGACATTAATCTCCTTAACTTTTTCTGCTATAATGTTAAAGTTTAAAAAAGAAAAAAACATCAGCTTTCTTAATATAGCTAATATATCCAATAATCTAGCGATTTCTGATTAGAATTGTAGGGATGCAATATCGAATATATAAAAATATCGATATTTAAATAAATATTTTTTTTTTTGATATATTGATTAAAAAGAATATCGCTTTTTTATTTAAAATCCAGGAAATTAAACGAAATTCACAAAAAAATTATAACATTGTTTCGTCATTCAAAATGATGACAAAATTGAGAGACTTCTTAACATATTCTTGTCACTCGTAAGAAGGAATCGCCAACGAACAGTCGTTAATGATGCAATATTTTATTGGTCAAAGCAAAAAAAATTAATTTGAAGTTCTGGAGAAAGTTTAATAAATATTATTAAGCTTTATATTCAGTATCTTCTGGTGAGTTCAATATTTAAACTTTAATATTTAAACATTTTGTTATTTTTTTAAAGACTTACGTTTATTTTAGTAAAATTTTAAAATTCAGGCTGAGATACAGAATATAGAACGGGTAAAAATGCCATCAAACATAGGTTAAAGCCAATTTTAATCTTCAAAAACACTGATTCCAAGACACTTTAGAAGACAATCTCCAGAAGACTTGAACTTTAGTTTGAGATTTTTGGGAAGAGTTTTACTTAACCAACGTAACCAGATTTGAATAAACAAATGCCAAAAGGTATTTTAAAAAATACAACAAAGTGCGTATAAAAGTTCTCATTACTAACAATAAACTTTTCATTTAATAAATTAAATATATATTAACACTTTTATATACTTCATTATATTTATCTTAATACATATACATCAAATGTAGAGATGAACAAAACATTTTCTTTTGAAAGACGAGACCAGAAAATATTTTTAATATCTAAAAATAAATGCAATTAAATGTAACATTTGGAAGCTCAAGAAATCAAACAAACAAGAACACACAATAGCCAAAAAATTGGCCCAGAAACAACAACAACAGATGCAACTAAAAAGTACAATAATGAAAACTTCAATTCGAGACTTTTGTCATGAGTTTGGCAACACTCTTCGCCGTGCCTCAAAAAGAAAAAATGAAAACTCTTGTCAGTTGATGCTGCTGCGACTACTGCGGCTGATGGCCACCTTAGTATAACAACAATAACAAGAACAACAGCAACAATACTGCACACGCAGCTTACAAGTGGCTATTGTGTTCAAGGGCGGTCCACACGGCCAGCGGTATGGAGCGCGGAAATCCCATTCGTGTTGCATTGGTGTAGTAATTTTTGGGACACCGCGAACAACAAAAACACAAAAATGCGTTCAAGATCAAAGCGCGCCGACAGAAACGCTCAAAACAAATTCAAAAAATAATTCAAGACGTAATCGTACAAAATCAAATGAAATTATTAGCGAAGAAAAAGAAAAACCTAAAAAAAAAGTTAAAAAGAAGGGAAAACTCGAAAAATTAAAGACGAAGAGGAAAAGGAAGAGAGGGAATATAATAAGTTAAGAAACGATAAATGCAAGCAACATTGATTATGATCACAGAAGTTGTATTTGTATCTGTTAGATTGTTACGAAAATGATGTAGCTTATAGAATTTGAAATTTTTTGTTGTATCTTTAAGGTTTTGTATTTATTTGAAATGCAAAATCGCGCAGAGCTTTTGAAAATGGAGTTATAAAATATTTAGTATCATAGTTTTTGAGATATATTTCGTAATAGATGAAATTTGGCAGTTTGATGAAAATTATTCTTATTTAAATGCGTATATCTCCAGCTTTAGTTTTCCAATTACAAAACTTTATATATCACATTAAAAATAGGAACAATCTAAACCGTTGGCATGTGTCTACTTGTCTATTTATATTCCGACTTCAATGAAGGTTATGCTAAGAAATTTCCAAGAACATTCCGATTTAATTTAATTAACATTAATTGGATAATTTTGTGGACCTTTTCTTTTCTTTATTGCCAAAATAATTTAAGGATGTTTTTTAAAAACTATTTAAGTTACAATTGTCCAAGTCAAAAAACTCAATTTTGATTTAAGAAAAAAAAAATTTAATTCATCTTTTCTGTCATCTATTTCGACTATCTTTGATGACGAAAAGACATGACAAAGTATGCCGGTACTTAGCAATCCTGTTTCCCAATTTTTAACGAAGGGTCATTAAAGGTACGCCAATATTTCTTTTACTATTATATTTTACATCTTCCCAGTTTAGTTTGTAGAAAATCTTTAGTACAAATAAAAAGAAGTCGTCTTAATTTGAATTCGAAACTCTGCCTGGTGAAAATGTCGAATGAAAAATTAAAAATTTTGAATCTAAATACCGAAAAAGTGTTTTAGTTCAATAAAATTCTTTCAATCTTAACTTGTATCTTCTGCGTTAATAAATAGTAAAACGCTCAAACCGCAAAAGGAACAACTTTTATTGTTACCGGCTACTGTCTGGCAACGGCTTTTAGCCGATCGTCAACTCTTTTAAAGTAAGACCAATGTAAGTATTTTTACTTTTACACGTGACAGCTTAAATTAAACTTTTTTCTTGCCCACATTTTTTTAAGGTATCGCATAGCTTGCGTAACATCGCTTTGACCTTTTCGACCAGAACTCAAAATCGAAACTACAAAAATTTGACAAGAATTGAACCAAAAAATTGACAGACAGCTTAACATGACTTTTGTCAGTGGCAAAGATCAATCGCTCATAGACTCTTTCTTTTATTCCAGTTTATAACTTTTTTCTTTTTCGTTTTTTTTTTTGGATATTCGTGGGGGCAACCTGGATTGTCATCAATCAACGTAAGCTGTGGTGGCCAACATTTATTTCATTTACTTACTACTGGTATGCTTACAATTTGTTGGTTGGTATGATTGTTGTTGTTGTTGTTATAATTGTTGTTGTTTTGTTACGTTTGTGCAACTTATTGCTGGAGCATGTGTGTTTCTTAATTTGAGAATTATGGTTTTTCGTTTCTTGTTTCTTGTGCGTTGGCATGTGTCTACTTTGATTTCAATGGAGCTGAAGCTAACATAAGAAATTTCCAAGAATATTCCGATATAAATTAATTTAATTTCAGTTCATTAAAATTATAAATTAATGTTTTTAATATAAAATACCAGGAACTGTATAAGCTTATTTAAAAATATTATTCTCTAGCTTTGTTTGCACAAGTAACAACAAAAACCAAATATACAAACAATGAATTTAAATCTAAATCCTTGAAAGTCCTTGCATGAAAATTTAAATCTAATTCTTGGTTATCCGGCTTAAAAATACTTTGGGATTCTCTATTGAAGTTTTACTACTTCATTTTTACTATTATTGCTTTCTAACCACATTTACTGACTTTTCTACTTGGGCTTAAAAAGCGTTTATCATGAAAGACTTCTTCAATTCGACTTAGAATGCCAGATATGATAAGCTTATCTAATTCATTTATAGAATAACTAGATTCTACTGCGAAATAATATTCAAATATATTCTGATTAGATTTAAATAATAACTTTTAATATACAAAATTTGATGGTAATTGAATCGGATTGTTTAAAGATTTTGTTTACAGAAAAAGTGTTGATTAAAGCTTCTGTTAAGGATTTCAGCGAATTTCACATTATTTGAACAATAATCGAAATTTATTAATAAAATTTTGTTGCTTAATTGTTTATTATTATTTAATATTTATCGAAATTAATATTTTGTTCAACAAAAATTTAACTCTTCATATTAGCTAGACCTTCAAACTATAAAGTAACGACAATGACTTGATCGAACTTTTGACTTCTTAATACGATTTGAATAAAGATAATTTCTTATTACACTAGGAAATCTTAAATAAGTAAATAAATATAATAATATCTATAAATTAAGTAGATGTGAATGTATTAACTTTTACATATGTATGTTCAGATCTGACTACAAAAATAATAGAATTATTTAGGCATGAGTCCAAACTAACCCAATATTATTAATCGTTCTTGATAAGATCCGCTCATAACCGACTTCAAAATATGAAAAGGTTAGAATCGAAAAGCTTAAAAGTACCGGTACAAAAATTTACCATAATAACAATATCAGATTGAATCCATAAATTTGAAGATGTCTTATTTTTGGTTTGAGACCTTAACACATCTATAAAACCACTTCAAAACCAATAATTGATATGATTCAATTTGATCGGAATTGAATTTATTCAGTCAATTTTAAATGTATGAAAATGATTATAACTGATGAGATTTGATTATTGCATTCAGTAATTTCTACAAAGACGGATCGTTAACTTTTGTTTACAATTTAATTAGAGAAAAAAGTGTCATTACTGATTCTACATAAATGAACTTTCGATTGATACACCACTTACTTATTAAATGCTTATAGAGTGGAGCCAAAGAAAATGAAAATATTTTAAAAAAATTTTGGATACAAATTTTTGTAGATAGGGTAAGCGAAACTTGTTTTTGTTTACTGACACACAATAAAATCAATACACACCTATTAAAACTATTAACTGTCATGTAATTTTCTAATTGTCAAATCTGCACAAAGTGTACAAAGGTGTATTTCAAGGCTATGCCAAGTCATTAAAGCAGGCCGAAAAAATCTGAAACACAACAAAAAAATTCATTGACATTTCACCGGGTGACAGGATTGCAAAACTAAAATTCATTTAACTTCTGTCAAGGTTTTTTATCCTCTGTTCTGTACATATGTTTGTATGTGTGACAAACATTGGCATTTATCTCTTTGAATGGGCGGCATGGCAAGGCATTTTCTTTTATTGCAACATTTCCACTTGTTTATTTGTTGTGACGTCGTATGCGGTTTGTTTTGATGTATAGTACAGAATGTCATTTGGTGTGTGTGTGTGAGAAATCCTTGACACGATCAATGCAAAAGATCAAAGGTTAATTTTATAATCCAAAAAAAAAAAGAATAGATTCCTTTAAGTTAAAAATTGACTAGTTTCATTTATACTAGTAAGTTGAAAAATGAAAACACTTTTCCTTATTAAATTTACAAAATTGTTAATGATCGCTCTCGCCGCCAAATGCATACACGTACAATTTTCTACTCAACTGACAAACTAGTCAATTTCAAACTGACCTGATCATCAGTCCGCTTTTACTCTTTTTTTTCTTCAGAGTGAAATTTACAAGATGCGTTCCTATTCGAACGTTTATCGCATGACTTTGCATATTTAGTGATTAGCCAGAGTCGGTCTTCTTTTAAACCAACCTACCAACCAACCTGATGATGAAAGACGAAGAAGAGGAAGAAAAACACTACCATTAGTCTCAAACGATCTTCACTTAGATTGGTCTCACGACAACGCAACCAGCAGTCGAAAATCGAAAATCCAGCTTATTAGTTCGAAAAAGTGTTATTTCGGGAAAATAAGAAAATACTTAATCAGTTCGTTGTGATTTTGATTTTGATTTTGATGATTCTCAGGTGTCATCATCTACACGATTTTTTTTTTATATTTTTATATCTTCTATTCGTCTTTCATTTTGATACTACTACTACTACATATAACATAATATAGCTTAGTACTGTGTGCGATTCGATCGATCGTTATCGAACGAACGACGCGATCTTTTGTTAAGGTTTGCTATGGAGCGCGACTTTGATCTTAGTTTGTGCCTCGTTCTAAGACGATCAAAGTGGAAATGCCGCCAAGGCAAGGTTGGTTTTTGTTGTTGTTGTTGTTGGTCTGTTGATTTGACCAACAAATGATTTGATGATGATTTTCAAATTATCAAATAAATGATCTGTAATTTTCTACGATTTGCTGTTGGTATCGGGTTGCCATGTGCAGCATTAGTTTTTTATAGTAATACACCGAGCGAAAAATGTATTCAAACTAAGTTAAAAAATGTGTCCAAACAAAAATAGTCAAGAGTAATCCTTGATTGTATTTTTAGAAGCTTTGAAGTTCGGCTGATCTAAGAAGGAGATCGTTATACATTCAAAGATCTTTTCAGAACGAAGTTAAGAGACTAATTCTTTTAAAAATGTATATTATATACATGTCATAGCTCATAGTTGTACTTGAGAACTAAGGACATATTCTTTTCACATATAAGAACTAACAGAAGCATATAAGGAAAATATTTTAAACTAATTTTCAAGAGCTAAAGAAAATAAGTTTAAAAATACAAAACACCTAAACTACATTAAGAAGTTTTTAAAAGCAAATTTTAGCTTTAAAGTTCTAAGAGAGATTTCCAAAACTTTCGCATATATTTAGATTGTAATTTAAACGAAAGATTCCCTCACCATGGCCCTAGACTGATCTATGTGAGGCAAATGCCGCCAGAATAACTTCACCTAAAATGGTTTGAAAATCTTCGTGATCCTTTGAATTTTTTTGACTATTTTAAAGACTTTTCAACTACCTCGATTAAAGCATTTGTTCGTAATAAGATTCAATTTAAATTGAGTGCAATTTTCCTGCTCATAAAAAAAACATTGTTCCTCGGTAGATACGAGGTTTCATCAAACGAAACTACTTTAATCACCCGAACGAAATATTATGTTCTAAACTAATTTTTATTGAACATTAAAAACTGAACTTAAGTTTTACTTTTTTTTCTTCGGTTTTTTCTACCAAAATCAAAGTTTCTTCCTGTGTATGTGTAGTAAAAGCGGACAGACATACGGACAGACATAGAGACGTGTAGATACTTTTGTAGAAAAGCCGGTAGATAGTTGAAACAAGTGTTACAAGTTTCGATCGGTTTCGGCTTCTTTAGCGGCATCGGTTTATCGATGTTGTTGGGATTGGTAACGGCGGGAACAACTTAAACTGTTTAGTGGCAACTAATTTGTTTCGATGCACTGCGCCGGTCCGATGGCTAGCCAGCGGTGCTTTGTATGCGATTTCACGGGCTTTTATTTTCTAATAATTTCATTTGTTTGTCTGTTTGTTATAATTCCCAAACGAAACGAACTACTTAAATGTACACGTACAGTGAGTAAAACTTACCACCTAATATCGTATTGATGCTGTAGTCCTTGCGTCCGTCTTCGCTGGTGCGATCGTTTCCACGTAACAGCCGGCTTATCGATGAGGTTGATGGTGCGTCCGTGAAACCCTCCTATGCGGAATTAATATAAGATTGTTAGTTTTTCCTTTAAGAATTGTCTAAGTTTATTAAAAGTATAAGGAAATATAAAATTTAAGTTTGGCAACTTCAGCAAAGCAGAAGGACATTTTCCGTCTATTAAAAAATTCTCAAATGTATTTATGAGATAAATCAAACTACACAAAGAAATTTATGAGGTTAAATTTCCAAAAGATATTTTTTAGATACAATTTGATAAAAAAAAACAAGTTCAAAGATTATCTAATAACAAAAATGAAAATTTCTTTAAGAAAGTTTTCGATTTTATTCAATAAAATTTATACTCGACTTATGTTTTATACAATATTTAAAACCATTTTCTACAAAAGATGAAAAAAAAATGACGACATTATTGCGTTCGCGCATAATGCGGACAATTTTGATGGATGGATTAATCCAATTAAAAAAGTGACTACGAATTTGAGCGATCTTAAAGACGTGACACATTTGTGAGAGACTAAATACGGGCGTATGTGTGCGCCGATCACAGGTGTTTGTGTTTATCAAACAAACAGCCAGACAGACAGCCAGACACATGCAAAGAATTCGTATCTGTGTTAGCCTACAAACGAGCTTCACGCACTCACATACTCGTACAATTTGTATCTATGATGTGCGGTTAGTATTTTCTTTTTTTGCCTCGCTCTCGCTGCCTTATGACACTCGCCACAGCAAAGGAGACAGTTTGTCAGGCGCGCAATTTGAATTGAAAAAGCCACAATAAAATGAAAAGCGCTTAGGCGCATTACGGTTTTGCGCAGCCATTCTAAAATTGTGCCAATAGAAAATAAAAGTTTGAAACACCAAAATGTATTAATCGGATTATGGGACATTTGGTTAATATTTAGGATGATTTTAAGTTAACGTTGTGAGATACTAATTTATCTCTTTTAGGAGTTGATGTGGGCTGGTATGGGACCAGTGCTCTCAGTCCTCAAGGTCCATTGTGCGATACAGATACAAAACTTTTAATAAACAAAACAAGAACTAATTAAGGTAAAAATTTAAGCTATCAGGTCATCGAGTATCTAGATAATGTAAAGGATATAAAATACGTAACGTGTCATCTAAATATTAAAATTGTAATTGGCCGAAAATGAATAGCCAGGATTCAGATTCGCTAAGAGATGGCCATAATTAAAGTTAAACATTTGCCATCAACCTGAACTATTCCAAAAATTGCATTCATATCAGTGCAGTACTTAGAAACGACATTTCGCTGCATCGACCGTAGCTGGTAACTCGCCTTTATCAATAATACTCGCAACAGAAATAGTTTTCATTATCCGGCAACACTTCTTTAGGCTGGCTGATATGCTAAACTGCACATTGCCGAAAACTGTCAGTTTTCATTATGCCACAGAGTACGACTTGCCGGCCTAATCTGAAATGAGTGGCGTGTGCGCATGCGCTGCGTGCAGTAAACACACATAAAAAATACAACAACAACAACAAGAACAACAAAAAACAACAATTCGTGTCTTTCCTTTGATTAATTTTTTTATTTTTTATTATTTTGTGTTGTTGCTGTTAAATCCAACACCTTAGAGATCTATCTCTAAGGTGGCACAACTGGTAGCGTCTCAGCTCAGTTCAGCTTGGCTAGAGCTCAACTTGACTCACTTCACTCACTTACTCGGCATGCATACATGCAAATACAATACATATGCATACGAGTATACTAAGATATGTATGAGTACCACTGACATTTGTCCAGTGCGCGCCAGTTGCGATTGCCAGTATGTCTTCTGTTGCGTCAGTCAGTCAGCCAGTCAGTCTGTTTGTTAGTCTGTCTGTTAGTCTGTTAGTCAGTCTGTCAGTGAGTGTGGCTGCTGGACCCTAGCGGGTATTTTTATTGAAAATGTCATGAAATGGTTTTGATTTGGATTTATCTCCAATTTGAATGAGTGCGCGCGCGCGCGCTCGTTTAGATACCAAACAACATTCATATATACGTTATTTATGGCCTTTGCTTTGGATACTCTACTGGATACAGTAGTAGTTGTTGCTCTTTTGTTGTTGTTCTTGTTGTTGTTCGAGTGTAAAGTGTGACAGCTTATCTTGTACACTGACAAGCCTGTTTCGGGCTTGAAACATGGGGCTTTGGTTATACTCGGCTGGCGAGCGCTCGCACTCGCGCGCGCGCGCGCTTAACAAATTCAATTGAAATTTAATTAATTAGTTGACAGTTGGATTGACATTTGGCTGCCCCGTGGTCGAATGCTCGAAAACAGAAAACAGAAAACCGTTTTCGTTGTTATTTCTATGAATTTATTTGAATTCGAATTTGAAAGACAAGACAGGTGTGGTCCAAAATGTCGAATTCGATCAACTGTGAAATTTCTCAGAATCTATTCCTAAATCTGAAACTGACTCGCCTCAAGAACTGATCTGTGATCTTTGCTAACTAAGCGCACTGTTATGTTTTAGTCCGCACTTTGAAGATACTTTTGATTCATCGCTCGATCTAAGTGCAATTTCGGACATAAATCTGATCTGTTAAATTTCGCCTCTAATCGCGCTTAACCAATGCCAGACAGCTGGGCACCAACCAAACGTCGTGCTTAAGTCTTGATTCCTGCAAGACCTTCTTTTATTTCCTACATCTACAACGCTCTCTTCTTTTTGTCTTCTTGCAACATTGCAAAGCTTATTGTCGTCGCCTACAGTCTTGCTTCATTAATATGCCACGCAAGTATGATCTTTTATCTTTCTTTGTGTATGTGTGTGTGTGTATGCATGTATGTATGGATACGAGCCATTCTAGATTTCTCAAATCACGAAATCTAATATTAGCCAGTTCCTAGCTGTGTTGCAATTGTTGTTACCGCAGCGATTTTATCTTTCGAATGCCTCGAAGCGTTTTCATTTCTTTTTTGTTGTACGCGTAGTTAGTATAGTAAAGTGTCTATTTAGCCTAATTTGGCTGTGTACTGAGTTGATTTAGGCATACGGCTTAAAGATTGTGTTTAGTTACATTTTATCATCGTATTAATAAAACATTTTTTTGAATCTCATCATCTTATCACCTTGGGCTATCTAGCTTTCATCTAATATTAATACTGGCTAAATGTTCTGACCAGTGTGGTTTCAGCTGATTACATAGCAAACGTTTGTTTTAACTATTTTCTTTTATAAAGATTTTTGTAATGGAATATTTAGTCAGATTTTCATATTTTTTCTTGATGGTTTCGACTTTCCGAAGTCAGGAATATTTCATTTAAGTTCAGGTTAATTTTTAACTGATTCAATTTTTGGTAATTGGTCATGCTAAAATTAGGTAGCCTAGGTCCGAGAAATAAGTATGTAATATTTTCAAAGATCTTCTAATTAAAAAAAGGATACTTAACCTTGATCTTAGACTAATAAAATTGATTTAAAATACTATGAACAGAAATGGTTTGAAAATTTTTTGAAACAGTTTTTAAATAAATAAAAAAGAAACAACAATTTTTATGATATAAATTAAACAGTTGGAACTCTTGAGTTGGGAATAAAACAACATCCTCAGATATTCAAGAACTGAGACATCGCTTAGATAAAAATGGTCTTCGGTAAATTTAAGCTACATTTTATGATAATCTAAAAGTTAAGAAAGTGTTACTTCGATTATTTTAAAGCTACTGGTGTATGGTTGTTGCATTATTCTGCCAATAGTGTGAGTCTCGAAACAACATTAATAAGTTCCAATAATTATAGATCTTTCATAACCACCAACAACAACAGCAACAATATTGGCAAAATCATTTCCACACTCAGCAACGAAAATATATGTATCAAACGATTAGCGACAACAATGTCGATGCGATTTATCCGCACGATGATGCCATCTGATAGTATGTATGATGCGATGCCGCAATGGCAGACCAAGACACCCTTGGCGGTGGCATATGATATGATAGTGCGCCAAAAACTGATCAATATGAACGTACATGTATGCATGTACGAGTTTGTATGTACGTGGCAGCAACATATTCTAATTAAGCGTGAAGCGCACCTGGAGGCTGTTTTTCCACCGCTACGCGCATATTACAAACACATACATACATACATACATACATACATACATACATACATACATACATACATACATACATACATACATACATACATACATACATACATACATACATACATACATACATACATACATACATACATACATACATACAAACAAACACACATATATTGACACTGCCAATCAGTGATGGTAGCAGTAAATAATAACATGTCAAGACGTCAAAAAGTTTTCGTTTTTAAGGTAGTAAATTGTAGAGGAAAAATTTACGTTAAAATATGATTTCGTAAAATATTTCACTTTTTGGCCTAAGTAAAAGAGGAAATAAATTACTGGAGTAGCTAAGGTTAACTCCATGAAAAATCCAAAAATTGCTATTGGAGAAGGAAAAAGGTAAGTTAAGTTTAAAATAGCTAATAATACAAATTTAATTAACAAAAACCTTCTTAAATATTTCATTATTATGTTTAATTTCTTCAAAATGAGTTAAGAAAGAAAACAAATTAGTTAAAATTCTTTAATATAAAAATATATGAGAACGAATATTTGAAGGAATTAAAAAAAAAATAATTAAATTATCATAAAAAAGATCGGAAAAATTAAGACCCACCCTTCATAAAAGTATCTAAATAACTTTTACATTTTTACTTATAGTTACACAAATTTTACATGTCATATGCACAGCATTTGACATCAACTGCCATCACTACCGATGAAATGTTTCATTTTTTTTTTTTTTTCGTTTTGCGTGTTAATCAAATGTACAACACGATCACATAGTATCACTTGGTATCACATCACATCGTATCGTATCGTATCGTAACGTAACGTATCGATCGATGTGTTTGGTATCGAGTCACTGCGATCGGCACATACGGTGTAACTAATTGCGGCTTTAAGTAAAAGTAACTGAAACAATAAAATAAAACAAAACTCGCAGGAACGAACAAACGAACAAACGAACAGGGATGGCAGCATGCCAAAAATCGAGACAGTTGGTCTGGCCGCTCTGTGCCAGCAACATTGATGTAGGTTCAAACCGTATTTTATTTTTTCTTACTTGATTGTTTTTTTTTGGTTAAGCCAAAAATACAATAACAAAAAAAAAAAAAAAAGATACGCTAATTTAGCGTGGATGAAAAACGGGCGGCAACATTTTCATTGATATATCGGAGGTTGGTTGCGTAAATAAAAGGGATAACGTCGTCCTCTCGTACGCTTTTACAACGTGACATGTCGTCCGCCGATCGGAGCTAAGGTAAAGAAGGAGGCGTCTAAATAGTCGCAAGTCGCCTTAGGCGCGAAGGTGTCAATAATGTACTCGTATTTCGTACTTGGGTACGATTTATGCACAGATATTAAATTTTTTATTTATTAATACTTGTACACCGAAAAAAAATGACATCATTAAAATTTTAACCCTTTATAACCGACACCACGAGCATGCAACGAACATCTTTACTAATTTACAAAAATATAAGTAGAACGATAAGATAAGGTTAGGCTAGTCTCTATTTCAGGTTAGGTTAGTTTCTATTTCAGGCCAAATCTCAGAACTAATAGACTTATGAAAAAGTTATTTTTGTATAGGTTAATACATTTTTTGTTCTATACTTATAATGAAGACCATCTATGGACTCTGGAACATATGTTAGGAATGCTAATATATTATTTGTGTTTTAGCTTTATAATCTTCAATTTGATATAGTTGATTTAGACTATATATAATACATCTATCTTGTAATAAGAAGATTTGCCCACAAGTGCTTGGCAAAAATTCCATAGTTATAAAGATATGTGGAAGATATTATAGAAATATGAAATACAACCCTTTCAAATTGAAAAGTATTAAGCTAAAATAAGATAATATATTACTTATCATTCTTAAGTCGACGAGTCCAGAGTCGACGAGATGGTGTTCCTTATAATACCGAAAAATATAGATTAACAAATTGACCTTTAAATAATTTATTTCTTCATTAGTCTCCTTGATCGCAGACTTGGCCTGAGACACAGCCTAACCTAACCTTAACGTATAACAAAAGTCGGCCTATAAAACCTTTTTAAAAATCTGGAATTTTTTTTAAATTAGCAGATCTAAAATTTTCTTCACTGTACGAGTACGAGTACGGGTCTAAACATTGTCATATTCGAACCGGAAGTTCTTTGCACCTTGCCGCAGCGTTTCTTATTGGTTTAATCGATTTCGTAACGGTTTGGGTGGGACGTAAATTTTTTTTTTGTGTTTTTGTTTGTCTTTTAATACGTTTTGCACTCTCCCTCTCTCTCTGTTGTCGCCAATAATGTTGGACAATTTGTCAATGGCTTTTCGGTGCGAACCGACTGCGTGTACCGACTGCACTCCTGCCGAACAGAAGGCGCATTGTGAATATGGAAATGTGTCGCAAGCAACGTGTCATAAACAATGCCAGCGGGTGGCTTCTGTGTGTCCGGTACAAGACCATCGAACCAACCGACTGAGTTACCATTACCAAAAAGAAGTTAAGGCCAAAAGCCGCCGAGATGTTGCCACGTGACTTTTCGGAAAACGGAAGTTCCTTTGTCCTTTATGTGGTTGTGGCAACCGCTGATCTTTTATGTGTACTACTTTAATTGTTCTTGTATTTTGTCCGGTAAGTCATATATCCAAGATGTCGTTTGCATAGCCACTGTTCGGTTTATTGCTCTTTGGTGATGTCGTAGAATTCACATTATTTATATTGACAACCCGTGCGGCGGCTTGTTAGAAGGCACTGAAAAGACCAAAAGCGACGCGTGACATACGCATTGTTTGGCAACATGCAGTGTAACCTCGTTTTAATGGCTTCCGGTTCACCTGAGGTTCTGTCTTTCGAATAAAATATATCAAGGAATGTGCATTCCTCAACTGGTCGTCATCAATATTTAGCCTTGAGATTTTGTCTCAAGCAATTCAAAGCTTACCTTTATCAGCTTTTCTCGTATTTCCCAACTGAAGATGCCCTGATTCGCCTTGCGCAACTCTTCAATGCGCGATTCGATTTCGGGCGATGTGACTTTTGGTTTCGATCCACCAATGACACCCGGCCGTATGGAGCCCGTCTCCTGATAACGATTCAAAATTTTCGATACACAACCATGCGAGACGCGTAATTGACGTGAGATCACACAAGGCCGAATGCCACCAGCCGCCATTTCAACAATTCTCAAACGTATATGATTTGGCAGCGGTCGACCATTTATGAATACTCCACCCAGCTGATTTACACGACCCTGACCTAGAATAAATAAAATATTTATATATATATATATATATGAGTGTGTGTCTTTATAAAATAATATTAACTAATTAAACTACTTAAGCTAAAGTTAACATTTAGAATAGCTTAAAATTAGGAACTTAATTAGAAGGCAATTGAGTACATTGGACATTCTAAAAATAAAATCACATCACATGCCGTTTTGGTGTTCCAGCATAGTTATACATGTATGAAAGTCAGCTCAAATTACCACAGGTAAACTATCGAGGTAAACATGATACGAGTATGCGAAATTTGGATAGGATTATTGGAATATTGTTAGCGATCTGGTTTACTTCCAGTTATCATAGAGATACCTTATTACTCTATTACTAAGTCTTATTGTTTTTATTATATCAGATCAACCATAGATAATCCGATCTTTTTGACTAAAAAACTGTTCAAAACTTCATCTAACTATAAATAATAGTTCAAGGCGATTAGTTCGGGCGATGCTTTTACGACCCAGGATAAATTTCCACTCAAAGCTAAGTAAAAATTTACAATCCTCATCACCTCTTAAAATGCTAGCAAAATCGATTTATGAAAAAACCTCTGCCATTCGGATTTAAAGTCTAGATACCGAAATAGATATGCCCGAATGTCCGATATGGTGAAACAGATAACTGGAGAGGGGCGGTAGTGATCACATTAAATTTACGCCTTAATCCGAATCACTAACAACCGAGAATCGTGCATCAAGCTTAAATAAAATATTAAACTTGATGCTAGAGGATACTCGGTAAGGATTGAGATTGAAATGAAGATGAATCTCTGCATGTGGATTAAATGAAAAGTTAAAATACTCCAACTATTTGCATAAGTAAGAAATGTCGCTTCAGTAATCTATCTGCTTAAGTTATAGTATTACAGTTATCAATCATTAATCTTAATTAATCGGTCGGTCGGTCGGTTACTGTTACTGTTCTTGTCACTCCTGCAATAGTTTATCACCACGCTAGAGATAGTCAAAGATCACGTAGTCGATTTGTTGTGCCTGCCTCAAACGCGGACATTAAAATAAATCTTCTCTTAAATCAATTTGCGCGAGTTTACTCATTAGTTCAGCAGCTTAATGCAAGTACATGTATTCGTTTAAAGTAACGAGTCATCTACGCACGAGTATTTCGAACCAAGCTTAAAATATGAATTTTAAAATGAAAGTGAAAAAATTAAGTTTTTATTTTATTTAAATTCTTATTCGTTTTTCTTAAGCATTATTTAAATCTTCTTCTGTCAGTCTTTAAGTTCGAAGTATGAAGCTGAAGTTTCAAATTTGTATTTAATCCATAAGAACATATCAAATTTATAGCTTAAACTTATTTTAGTGATTTTTGAGCTATTGAATAGTTAAAATTTCGTTTTCTTTATTAAGGTTCAAGTTAGAAAACGGTTCCTGCCAAGAAGAGCAGGAAATTATTATTAATAAAGGCTATAGATGCACTGCGATCTGAAAGATCTATTTTGCAGCAGAACATGTTATTTACATTTGTCTACTTAGCTGTAACAAGACGCGAACTTGACTAGATTATAGTTTCAATGCAGCTAGTTAAAATTAAGTCTACAATAAGTAATCAGGCTACACAATAGATCTTCCAGGAAGCGGTGCTCTAATAGCCTTTTTTTTAATATTAATGTTAATTAGGTTCAATAAACTAATTTGAAAACTCGCTAAAAGGACCATACATAATACATAATAAGAGTAACCGAGTTTTTCTAACATTGAAACTAATTTAACAATATCCTGCAAATGACGTCACTAAACACATTACTTTGATTTTATTTCTGAAGTCAAGAGTTATCAAAACCAAGTAACCAATAGAAATTTTTCCATTAGAGAAGTCATTTTTTTTAGTACAATCCAAAAGAATCTTCCCGTGAAAAAGCGCCAGTTAGATGTGAAGAAATGAGCTATAGAGAGTATTCTAGGAATTACCTTGAAATGGGTACCCGGCATAAAACGGTCGCATATTCAATGAATTTGCGCTGGTCATATCCATTTTGAGATCCTTCTTGTGTCAAGGAACTTGCGAAAAAAATTATTTGTTTGTTTTTGTTTTTTTTTTTTTTTGTTTAATTAAACTTTGTATACTCTTTGGTTTGTGGTTAATCCTGGAAAGGTGTCAACTGCACTCCTTTAGCCTTAAACCACAATTTTCACATTTAATACGAGCAGACACTTTTCCCGTATTGACTTTTCACAAACCGTCGCACTTGGCACTTCCTTTCGTTCGAAATCAAATGAAACCAAAATGAATATCCGCTTTCGGTATTCGCGTATCGAGTCGGAGTCGGAGTTGTTATATCCGTCGGAAGTAGCAATAAACGTTTTCGCCCAGAGTTAAGTTGTAGCGCGAAAAAGACATTGAAGTAGTAGAAGTAAGCGCGCGCGCCCCACAACGACGATCAAACAGCACGACAGACACTCGGTCCACAACTAAAGAGCGCGCGAGCATAAATTATCGAAACCCCGCGCAACAAGATCGCACGAAGACAACAAACACACCAAACTGGTTCCGCAACACAACACAAAACAAAACAACACACACACACGTATGCACACCCATGTACATGGCGAGAGCAGCGAATAGACGCGATTTGGCGCAATTCGCGTGGCGCTTACTGCTCTTGCTCTTGCTTTAGCTCTCGCGCGACGTGCGCCTGAATGGGGCGTTCATTGATTTGATAGCATCAAATCAAAGCGCAACGCGACGCGCTTAACAATGGCAACGATCAAAACGAAGCGCGACGAGACGAGACGCGTCGAAAAAGAGTGCGAAAGAGAGAAATAGTACGCGCAAACGCAACTTCTCCCGTAGAGGAGAGAGAAGCTCTGCTTGGTAAGTAAGCCTCGTTGAGTGTAATCAAAAATGGTCCATCGAATGCAGCGCATATCAAAACCACGCCCCAATCTAATCGCCGTTTTGATACGACTGCAAGGGAGAGTTCATACATTTGCGGATGTTATTGTTGTTGTACAAGTCCAACGTTCAAAGGGGTCCGCTGGCTTCGTCGCTGATTGGCCGCAGCGAAAAAGGCGTTTTTTTTTTGTTTTTGTTGTTTCATTTGTATTATTTTGTTTGTATTTTTTGTTTGTATTTTTTGTTTTTTTGTTTTTGATTGTAATGCAGCCGTGAAAATGAGAGTTTCCCCTTTCCCTTATCGTGTGTGCGCGATTTCAACCCGTGATCGGCGCAGCAGCGTCAATGCAATCGCTAACGAAGCAGCTGTCTGTTAATGTTATTGTTGTTGTATTGTTGTTGTTATTGTATTGTGTTATTCCTGCTGCCACAATGGCTGCCTCTGAAGCAGAGCCAGGGCCGCTCTCGCTTTGTGTATGCATTTGACATTAGTGAGAATGTATGACATTTTGTCGTCGTCGTCGTCGTCGTTTGCAACCAATTAAAGCGTGAAGGCTGAAGGCTGCCGTTCCGTAGGATATCCTGGCAGCTTCAGCTCAGAGTGGTCCATTAATCGCAAAGATTTGAATTGTTAAATTTGAAAATTTGGTTTTTGTTTCTTCTTCTGATTGCAGTAAATTATGGACCATCCTAATCTTTGGCGAGTGTGTGTGTGTATGAATGTGGTGGCTCTTCTAACCGGGGTGCTTCCGCTTTTGATGGCGAATAAGTGCTGCTGCACCCACGGTAGTGCGTTGCTTTGCCGCTCGAATTTAGGTAATTCGAAGTCGTCGTCGTCGTCGTCATCGTTGCTGTTAGTCGCTGTCATCATCAGCGTTATGCGAGTTCCCCTGCATAAGTTTACTTTGTTATTGTTATTTTTGTAGTCCTGGATTTTTTTGTATTGCATTTTTTTAAACTCCCATTGTTCGATTGTTTATTATGTGCTTAAACGATCTGCTGAGAGATATGAAATGTTTACGGTTGCCTTTTGGTTCGATTTATTTACTTTGTTAGCTGGCAATTATATTTGACATATTGTGGCTAAGTCTATGAGACAGACTTTATTCACAGACTTCGCAACTGGAGAAACATATAAGATAAGAGAAATAGGCTTTATTAGGTAAAGGTTTAATTTAAATAAAGGATTTTTGTATAGTTGCAGAATATTTTTAGAGTCTGATAATTCAAAAGCTGCCTAACATGAATTTTTTTAAATAATTGATCATAATCGAGTCATTTTTGAGTCCTCTGCATGATTAAAACTGTTACAAATGCGCTCATTTTCTGATCATAAAAGATTCTTTTGCAGGCAGAAAATGATGTCCTACCCGCTTCTCTTTTTGAAGAGTCTTTTATTACCCACTTTTCTGATCAGTTTCGAGTCTTTTCGAGTTGTATTTCTAATAATTTGTTAAATGTAACCGTGAATCGTTTTAATCGCGATTAATCGGTGTTCAATCATCAAAAGTGATCGAAGAAGACTCAGTGATTTTTCCAAATGCTAGGTGGGTATTGAAGACAGTAGACAATATTAATTTGATTTTTTTAATTTGTAAATTCTAAACCTAAAAAAGTAGTGATGAAACGATTACGAATTTGAATAATTATAATGACACTTAAGACTCTTGTTTGCGATTAATCTTGGTCGCCAATAATCGTAAAACGCTTTTGATAATATTATAATTTTATTAATACAAAATTATTCTGAACATCAGCCTTCTTTAACAAAAATGTTTATTATGGATGAATTCCTTATGTCGGAACCACTTCCAATTCAAAGACGTATGTATTAATTATATACATATATTAATAAAACTTAAATGTTTGTTTCATGAGATCCTCCGATATTTGCAGCGATCAATTCTGCATATTTCGGTCCATGAAATTTTGATTGAATTATACTGGGAAATATTTTTTTTTTTAAATATTTTTC